>JASEVX010000005.1:44393863-44428863 GCA_031761405.1 Serripes groenlandicus
TGACAAGCCGGACATAGTTACACTTTATAGTTACACTTAAAAAATACCCCGGATGTGAAGTCAAATGTTTCTTTTAGTCCGTTGTGTCTCTTGAAATCTAAAAAAAAAAACATCGATAAGAACTCCGGTCTTTATCTTCTAATTTTAAAACTACCATACATGTGCATGTCAATCATTATCTTCACACTTTAAAAATACCATCGCTGTGCGTGGCGATTTTTTGTTCTTTACACTTAACAAACACAATTGATGTGCATGCCGATCTTTTACTTAACAATTCAAATTAATGGCAATGCTATATGCATGCCGATTTTAATGTTAAGACTTCCAAAATATCACCGCTATGCATGCCGATCTTTATCTTCACATTTTAAGAAAACCATTGTGTGCATGCCAATCTTAATCTTAAATCTTTAAAAATAACATTGGTATGCGGACCAATAATTATCTATAAACCTTAAACAAAATCTAGTGAATGCCGCTTTTAGCTTCACACTTTCAAAAAACACATTTATAGGCGGACTTATATTAAATTTGATAGATTACCGAATTTTCCGACGCTCCCCATTTAAGATTTACGTAATTTTCGACTTGTATCTGAGCGTTTTGTACACATTGTGTAACACTCTGTCACTCAAACACAGGCCTGTATGAACTTGATGTGTTAGATGGTAAGAACCTAGAATCGCATGATTACTCGACGAATAGAGATTCAAATAACAGTTCGTATAAGACTAATTAATTACTTTTTCCATTATGATTTTATGTTGAAGTGACATCATTTTCTACATTATAGTATATAATTTATCTTAATTTGTGTGACAGACATTGATCTATCTAGTCTTTATAAAACATGTTATATGTAAACAGATTATTTTTTGTGATGAACCTTGATGATATTTTGATCTCGATATGATTATCTATACCAGACAAAGGCTTTTGCCGAAATGATCTTATTAGAGAAAGTTTCGAGTAAGGTTTCATTTATTTTGAAAAAAAAAATCAGTTATTAATCTTTTCGATTTATTATATTTCAGATTGTGACATAGTTTGTGCCTTGTTTGGTATATATACAGAAAGGAATCGGGTATGTGCGCATTTGTTTTACTTTTCATTGTCGTTTATTTAAATATATCTTGATGAACGCATTTTATAATCATCATTATGTCTCGAGATTATGTTAATCCAGGGACTACTATACGTTTAAGCAGACCCTGGTAAATATAATGGGTAAACGTGATTAAAGGATAAGGTGAACACCATTTTCATAGTTCGTTTTATTCACTTCTATAAACAACGGATGCAGATAACACCTCAGAATCGTTCCCGTATAAACAAGCAGTAGCCATTGGTGAGGCAATATGTCTCAACGCGTTCTGACGCAACTTCAGTGGACGAATTTTAAAACATTTATTTTGATCAATTACTCCTCTTGCTTTTACCACAATGTTTTAAACTCCATTAACCAATTTTACATTCAAAGCTCCATTTGTCTGCTGCAACTTTACTGTGACACTGTGCTGGAAAGGGTGTAACAAAAATAACACTTTCGTGTCCCCATTATTTTCAGGTAGCCACCAGTAAAGTGACATTGTGACTGTTTGGTGTAAAGTGATATCGATATTCAAAGAAAATAATAACGTAAGACTGGTTTCATATTTTTCCCGTAGAATTTCGGTAATGACCATGGGTGTTATATCATAGACAGTATAATCTAGTTATCCTTTCACGTCGTTTCCTAATCGTATTCATAGATGTACATGTCGAATACATTACAATACATCCTATTAATGACCTGCATATATACAAGCTGATCTGAATCTACACATGTATTAAATCTTAACTATCCGAGGATCTATTTTTCTAGGTCAGGCCAATATTAATTATTGCTTATAAAGAGTCACGTTCTAAGGCTAATTTCCTCATAGTTGTGGTCAAGATTTTCCTTTATTGGCTAAAACAACGTGATTTTCCGTCCCGTCAACATTTTCATTTTTTGTTATAAAGTTCGTAACGGTATTTAGCCTTAATATTAAATTATTCATTCATATCTTTTACAGGATCTTGTGAAAATGGCTGAGGCAGTAAGAGATGAAGAAAGAAACCAGACGACGTTGGCCTTTGACGAACTAAGGGAAGAAAGCATACAAGTTGAAGAGGATGATGCCATTTGTGACGTTTGTTTTATCAGAACTTTTAGTAGTTCAGGTGCAAATATCGCACTTTATTTGTGTTATATATGTAACAAGTACTTATGTCAGGATTGTTTTAAAGGACACGAATCACATCGATTCATTAAGAAAAGTGAGAAAGAAAGAATGAAGAAATATTTTCGTGATGAAATGATGGATGAGAGTGAGAGTGAGATAGAGGAAATGTTAGATGGAGAGGATGTTTCTATGGTCAATAGAGTTAATGTTAAACATGAATTGGATAAGAGTGAGGAATATTGGATAACTGGAGTATGTGGACTTGATGACACAAGATGGGTTGTTTGTGATTATCATAATGATTGTATTAAACTATTCAGTATTGGTTCGCACATATTACAACGCTATTTACGGTTAGAGTCTAAACCTTTCGATGTTACAGAAATAAAGGTTAAAATATATGTATCTGAGCAGAGCATAATTCCCACCACTGATATTTCCGTACCCACCCGATCGAAGCCCGATAACCAATGTATGCTAGCTGTTACGTTACCAGGGAAACGTAGAATATTGTTTATTAATTTAACACAAAATCCTGCCGTTATCACTAAATCTATAGAAACGAAGAAACGCTGTTTTTCTATAGATTTTAGTGAAGATAAGATTTTTACCCTCTGTATTGATGGTCTGTTCGTTAAAGGTAGTTTCTGGTTTGTATCCGTGATGTCCACAGACGGAGTCACGATAAAAACCATAAACACTGATTTACACTCTTTTTGGCCTTTTCCTCATCTCGCTGTTTGTCCTGGAAGGTTCTATGTAACTGACAGGCTTAGCGACAAAGTACTCTATATGAACGATAATGATAATGTAGTCTCTCACAAAACAATAGAAGTGTCAGGGCCCTTAGGGATCAGTGTAGACTCCGACACCAATAACGTTTATATTTGTGCCCTGGGTCATCACAAACTTTACCGACTCGATTCTCGTTTAGAGAGTTTCGAGTCTCTCGTTGATTTAGAGCTGGTTCATTCGGCGAGGCCCAAAGCTCTTTGTATATACAGAAATAGACTCTATGTCAGTCATGGCCAGGAGTCTACTCATAGAAACTTTGTAACTGTAGTCAGAGTTTTATAATATCCCATCCTTGGTTAATGTATACACTGTTACATAGTAACGCGTATCTAACATGAACGTGTTCCATTGATGTTCTTTTGTTGCCATGGTAACCGAGTAACGAGATTACCTTCTCTCATTAATATGCATTGATTTGTTTACATTATTTATTCTGCCATGTTGTTTCGTACACTCAGTCGAAAAAAATCTTATCAATTGGTTTTTGGTTTCCATTCCCTTATTTTTTAAATTAGTTAATACATATATAAATATATATTTCTATTTATTATTTAAAATTCATTAATTCAAAAATTGATCTTTATTTGTTTCATTTATGATGACCCACATGTTTAACACTTTTGATAAAATTTATCTAGCAGTGTTTATCCGGCAACTGTTTTCATGCGTCTTTCAGATCATTTTGTTTATCCTTTGCTTTAATCTTTAAACTGGTTTACTGTACTTATTAGCAAAGCCTACCTTGTGTACTTCAGTAAAAATAATCCACTTAAAACTAGATGATTGATTTTTTATATTTGATAATTCATTTCTTGTTTACATTATTTAGTCTGCCGTGTTGTTTCGTACACTCAGTCGAAAAAAATCTTATCAATTGGTTATTGGTTTCCATCCCCTTATTTTTTTAAATTAGTTAATACATATATAAATATATATTTCTATTTATTATTTAAAATTCATTAATTCAAAAATTGATCTATATTTGTTTCATTTATGATGACCCACATGTTTAATACTTTTGATAAAACTTATCTAGCAGTGTTTATCCGGCAACTGTTTTCATGCGTCTTTCAGATCATTTTGTTTCTCCTTTTCTTTAATCTTAAACTGGTTTACTGTACTTATTACCAAGCCTACCTTGTGTACTTCAGTAAAAATAATTCACTTAAAACTAGATAAGTGATTTTTTTATATTTGATAATTCAATTCGTAGAGAGAGAGAGAGAGATAGAGAGAGGGGAGAGGGAGAGGGAGAGGGAGGAGAGGAGAGAGAGATTCTAGTGATTTACGTTTTCCTTATTTTTATATCATTGTATTATGCATGTAGTTAACTATGTTTTAAAGACCAATGCAATTATTTAATGTTTTATATTTTCCTATAAAGTTTTAACTTGGTGTTTTTTTGTATACACATTCATGGATTAAGTATAAATATCGTGTCAGGCGAAAACAGATCTCCAACTTTGGGCAACACATGAAGATGTACTGAAGAGGCAGGCGTTAATCATAGGAAGTCAACAGTTTGAAAATATTGTTCGAAAAGTAGCCCAACTTATCACTGTCATTATCACTATCATTGAGTTATTGTTATTAAAATATCTTCGTCCTTTTGAAAACATTGATAAACATAAGATAAATCGACTGACGTCGATGATATCACGGCGACAGTCCAGTAATTCGTTACTGCCTGTATAAGTCAAAGACAATGTGTATGCGGTCAACCAAAATCGCTGGGCAGTTATCGAACACAGAGCCCTGATCTTCAATCCCACATACAATTCAACGCTGATCCAGGAAATCAAACCTATGCGTTATGTGACATTTATACACAAAGAGGTCATGCAGACGAAATTCTGTGAAAAAGGAAACTAATTCTTGGAAGTTTCTAGAAAGCTTCTAGGATTTATTAACGAATACCCAAATGTTCCTGAGCGTCTCTCAATCAACATGCAGCAGATGACTTGGAAAAAATCTTGAGAAAATGTGGGAGATCTTTAGAAGTGAAAGTATAAATATTCAATCACAAAATTCAAAACATTGTGGAAAATCGAGACAAATCTCATTGTGACCAGTGTTTCCCCTTTGTCACAGAGTTTTCACAAGTCGTCAATTAGCAAATGTAATGGGTTAATGAACCATAAGTAGCGACCGTGTATGTATATTTGGACACAGGCGAAAGATATCCTTGAGAAAAGCAAAAATTGTATCAACCAGCGTTTTAAGCTCACCTGTGCACGAAGTGCAAGGTGAGCTATTGAGGTCACATTTTGTCCGGCGTCCGTCTGTCGTGCGTCGTGCGTCGTCAACAATTGCCTTGTTAACACTCTACAGGCTACATTTTGCATCTGATCTTCATGAAAGTTTATTAGGACATTCATCTCCATCAAATCTTGGACAAGTTCCTAAAATAGCATATACAATTACGAAAAGTAAAATCTGTGTTGGACTGAAAAAGGGATTCAGTAGAGATAGCCTTTTTTTTTTTTTTTTTCTTTATTTTTTTAATATTTTATTTTTATTTTTGTTTTAACAATATTTTCAACATTTTATGTAGTACATTTATAATAAGCCCAGCAAATAAAGGGTTAAAGAGATACATAAGATTCAAAGCGAGAGAGAGAGAGAGAGAGAGAGAGAGAGAGAGAGAGAGAGGAGAGGAGAGAGAGAGAGAGAGCGAGAGAGAGAGAGAGAGAGTTTAATTAGTATTATGTCTCGATGTATTGAACGAGCTTAAAATAATATAAATAAAAGCTCGTGGGTGAATCAATTCGAGTGGGTATATAAGTGAGTAAGTTGTGAATGAGTGAGTGAATGTCTGAGTGTTGATTGATTGAGTGAGTGAGTGAGTGAGTGTTTTATTACTACACTAAACCGATGTTATATTTTGGAGTTGGGGATGTTAGGGTTTTGCTGCACGATTAAAGGTTGTCGTGAAACCTGGTGAGGAAATAGTCGTTCGTAGATATTTTTTTCGGTTACTTTCCAAAGATAGTTAAATTCTTGTTTAAAAAGTCTATATATGTCATACGATTTTGTTCTGCTATCGCTAAGGAAATATGCTTTATATATGCAGAAACAATATAAAGAGAGTATGACATTAAGATAATAATAGTTGGACTGGGATAGCTTATATCCCATTACCACTGTTTGCATAGAGCATAAGTTTTTGTCTATTCCACACGAAAGGAGCAAATTGTGTAATTTTAACCAATTTGCTGTTACTATCGGACATCTTATAAATAAGTGTTCATAAGATTCTGTTAGATTACAGATGTTGCAACAAGGAGAAGAAGACATTTTCCATTTGAAACGCACTTCTTTCGACGGGATGATTTTGTGTATTAACTTGTACTTGAATTGTTTAATTCTATTGTCATACAAAGTGTCATTGAAATTATATATTAATGACCAGTCAGTCTTTTGTTTGAATAATTTATCCCAGTTATCGTGTACATAAGTTACACTGAGCTGTTTATTTATTAGAGATGTATAAACATGTTTATTACTATAACAAGTCAAGGGTTTATCGAAAATGTTAAGGTCGAGTTTGGTTTTGACCTTTGTTTTAACGGACGCTTTAGTTTTAATAATATTTAACCAGGTTTTTGGTATGCAAAGTTTTGACGCATTTATTTCAGCTATCCAGTTAGTTTTTATCTTTATTTTAGCGTATATTGTTTTGACACAGAATATGCCATTTTCGTCTATGAGATAATTTATGAATAGTATGTTACTATCGATCCAATTTTTAAAAAATAAACATTTTTTGCCAAGTTTTATGTATCTATTGCCCCAGATTACTTGTTTTCTTATATCATAGAACGTTTTTGTATTTCCTTGAACGTAATTTGTTGTTTTAATCCATAGTTCGAGGATATTTCTGTAAAATTCACTCAATTTGACTGTATCTAGGCTTTTTATTGAGTCTATGTTCATACTAAATACCAAATAATTGCTTCCGTATCTATTTAAAAAGTATCTGGGAATAATTTGCCAGTCGGCGTTAGCATTTTGTTCTTCTGTAAGCGACTTAACCCATTTTAACTTTATTGAAGTGATGTAAGAATCAAGTTGAATAAGCTTAAGCCCGCCTTTCGGCTTTGGACCTGTGATAACAGATCTTTTGATTTTTATCTTTTTTGTTATTCCATAAAAACTTAAATATCATTGTATTGATTTCTTTTATAATCGGTTCAGTTACGATTAATGAGTGAAATAAAAATGTGAACTTTGGAATAATGATGCTGTTTATAACCTGGATTTTACCGTAAATTGTTAATTTGCGTTTAGTCCAATTTTCAATAATGCTTTTACATTGTTCTATTTTATTGTTCCAATTCAGAAGATTACAATCTTTAGGATTTGTTCCAAAATAAATACCAAGGGCTTTAATTGGACTTGAACTCCACGAAACATTTCCTGGCTTTTCTGTATTTGCCTTTTGGTTTCCAATCCACATAGCCTCTGTTTTATTTGTATTTAGTTTGAGTCCAGAATGCTTTCCGAATATATTTACTATTTCAAGTGCGTTTTCGACGTCAATTGTGCGTTTTAAAAATAAAGTGGTATCATCCGCTAGCTGTGATATACGTATATCATTTTGATTGTGTTGGATTGTTATGCCTGTTATATTTTTGGAATTACGTATTCGGAGTGCCATTATTTCTGCTGCAATTATGTATAATAGAGATGACGCCGGACATCCCTGACGGACGCCCCTCTGTGGTTTGAACGTTTTTGATTTCCAGCCGTTATTTATTATACAGGTTTGGCAATTTGAGTAAAGTGTTTTGACCCATCGGATGAATTCATTTTTAAAACCAAAGTAATGCAACGATTCAAATAAAAACGACCATTCTAGAGTATCGAAGGCGTTTCTAAAATCTAAAAAGACAATTGCCCCGTTTATTTGTAACAATTCGGCGTATTCTATTGTATCCTGTATCTGTCTAATAGTGTAGCCTATAAATCTGTTCTTTATGTAACCTTGTTGGTCCTTGTTAATTATTTTATGAATAATTTCTTGTAACCTATTGGCTAAAACTCTAGCCGCTATCTTGTAATCCACGTTTAATAATGATATAGGTCGCCAATTTTCAAGATTTGTTGGACATCCTTTTTTATGAATAAGTGATAAAATACTAGTTCTTTGGGTATATGTTAATTCTGATTTTGTATAACCCTCATTTAATACACTAGTCAAAAGAGGACCTATTATATTCCAAAAATGAGAATAAAATTCAACTGTTAAGCCATCTGAACCAGGACTTTTATTAGATTTCATTCCTTTTAAAGCGATTTTGCATTCTGACAGACTTAAAAGACCTTCGCAGAAATCTGCGTCGTAACTTGCAAGTTTAGCTTCGCTTTGTGTTTGCGATATATAATATTTTATAAGAGCAGGATCTGTGTTATCAGAACTATATAGTTTTTTGTAGAATTTTACTTCTTCTTGGAGAATGTGGACAGTGTTTGTGATTTCTTTACCATTTACATCAATTTTGTTTAATGTTTTCTTTTTTTGCCTTGATTTTTCTAGGTTAAGAAAGTATTTTGTATTCTTTTCACCTTGTTCTATGTATTGAACTCTCGATCGGATTGTTGCACCTTCTGCTTTTGCTAAGTAAAGGTCATTTAGTTCCGTTTCGATTTCTTGCAATCTTATTTCGTTGTGTTTAATGTCATTTAACTGTCTGTATTCCGTTTCAAGAATGTTTATTAAATTTTGTTTAACTTTACTTTTGATTTTACCGTATGCTATAGAGTTTTCTTTAATTTCTATTTTTAAAAGCTCCCAAAGAACTTGAATTTCCAGATTGCTTTGATTAAGTAAGAATCTTTTTATTACATTAGATATAAGTGCGATGTATTCTAGATCATGTCATAACGAATTGTTGAATTTCCAGTAACCTGGTCCTCGTTGAGATTGTTTATCTATTTTCAATGATATTGCTAATTGATCTGTGTATTTAATGCATGCAGGTAGAATATCAGTATGGATTATAGTTGGAATTATGGACTTATCAATTAGCCAAAAATCAATTCTACTTTTTTCGGAATTCCATGTTCTTTTCCAAGTAAACTGTTGTTTGTCTGTGTATATTTCTATCCATATGTCGCACAGGTGTTTGTTTTGTATTAGGGCAGTTAGGGATTTTACTGTCCTACATGTTTGTGTACTTTTATGTCTTGACACTCTGTCATTGCTTGATAGAGTGTCATTCATATCCCCACCTAGTATTAATAATCCTTTTGCGTTTTTATCAATCAATAAGTTTAGCATTGCGAAGAATTTATTTCTGTCATTGAAATCATTACATGCATATATGTTAATTAATGTATACGTGATACATTCCAGTGTTAAATTTAATATAATATAGCGGCCATTTGCGTCTATAACTGAATCGATTATTTCAAAGGCTAAGTTTTTGCTGAGAAGAACTGTGCATCCTTTACTTAAGTTACTACCGTATGAATTTATTATTTCCCAGTCGTTTAGTTCAAGAGATATTGATTGCATCAAATCGGGAGTAAAATGAGCCTCTTGTAGGAATAAGATATCAGCTTTTTGTTGTTTTATGTAGTGCTTTAATCTGGATCTCTTTTTTTTTATCGCGCAAACCTTGACAGTTTACGGACAATACATGGATGTGGTCTGGCATGGTATATTATAAGTTGGATTATGTTATGTTGTTTATAGTGTTTAGTACTCGATATAATACATGTAAACTAAAGAGATCATAATACTCGAATATGAGTTTCGAATTTAGAACTTAACACATTTGCTGTATTGCATAGCAAGCATCGGTGGATGGAGTAGAGTAGAGATGCCCTACTACACACCTCAAGATGTATACCCCTACCCACGCGCACCCCAAACAGAACATGTCGGGGAGGATATCCTTCGTAAATGACCCATATATCGCCATCCCCCAGACACGCAATGAAAAGCATGCCCGCGTATATGGGACATACACCCATATGCAGCAGGCCATACTCCACTGACCCCTCCTACCTAAAAGGATTTAAACATTTGCAGTGTAAATGGACGCAAGGCGTATCATATTAAAAAATGATATAAAAGATCTAGATTGCCTCAAATCAGATTTGGAGCAATTGGTCCAACACATATTTTACTTCATATAACAGGAGGCAGACCCGAGCCCAGGTTCCAGGCTCGGACCGCCTCCGTGTTTGTTAGAAAGTTTGATGGATGGATAATGATGCATCAATGTGCAAAGACCCTCGTAGTATCCGAAAATGAAGAGCTCTCTATGTATAAAAAGTTGTTGAATGAATCAAAATAAAATTAATGTATGTTCAAAGGGAGAACACTATGTAAATTGGTTGTTGGGTATACCTAGAAATAGGTCTAAAAAAATGTTCACAACATGTGCTTCTTGATGTTTTATATAAATGGATTTAAAATTACACCAGGAATAAAATTACTGTAGAGGTAGGTAATTAAATATACTTTGACCCTATACAATGTATTGATTGCAGGTGTCTCGGTATTGTAAGACTGTAGATTGTGATTTAACAGATTGTCTGCAGACGGGAGAATATAACAATGGTAAAAATAGACAGAGCTCGTTCATAACAGTCGTATTATGGTACGCTAGAATAGAGCTTTCAATCACAGAGTGAATGCAACCAAATAAGAATGTAATCTTTCATATATAATAAGGGTTATGACCAAAGATAGTATTGGTAGTAAAAAGAGCTATGAGGGAATATATCGTATGACGTCATCACTTTGGAATGTGATATTTTCCCCACGGATTTAACATTTAAACAGTGGTTTGATCGTTGTGGATAAGTTTCCACCGAGACAAGTTTGTTGTTCAAAACAGACCTTTCCGAGTGGACCCATCCCAACGATCAATTAAGAAGTACAATATATAAGTATTTGCGTAAAAATTAAACCTCCCATTTCATATTATAATGAATAAAACAGCAGTTTAATCTTGAATGTTGGAGCTTCGGACAATTTGTTGAGACATTCATCCGCATGTATAACCCGACCACATCTCGAATCCGAAGGGTATTGACTAGTCAAGATCGGTGAAGAGAAGACCTGCCGATCCCATGAACCTTCACGACCCGGGATATGATCAGAGTTGGGACTTTTTATATTGTCCCTTCCAGTCATGTCTCAATTTGTGATTGTTAAAAATCTTCAATTCTCAACGTTGGAACTAGATAGGAAGGATTCACTCCATGATCTAGCAACTGCAGATTATATTTTATCTGTCATCTGACAGTCTAGCAGGTCAGTCTCTAGAGCAAGAAAGGGGATGTTTGGAGCGCCCTAGATGGAAACAATACATTATTTAGGTTCAGGGCAACTCCTATCCGTTTTAGTGCTCCAGAGAGCTTATATCTTGCCTCACTGTGCCCGCGACAGTGTATCACGAAATGTGCTGTAGTGTTTTGAACATCACTTTCTGGGCAGACCGATAATCCGCCCAAAATGTGATATCCTATGCTCCCTGTCAAGAGATTGAATGTTAGCCTCGGTCGCGTCACGCACCTGTCCACCACGAGGAGGCCCGTGGCGGACTGACACTTATCCAACTTGCTTTGATCAGCTGACTATGTTTGTAATTGGTCAGCCCTTTTGCCCATTTAGTTTTCATGTAATTTTTAATTATAGAATAGATTTCAGATTTTGACAGGGGAACTTTATCACATACAGAACTCTTCAGTGCGTCCTTGGCTATATCCGCCATCTCATTTTCCTGGAAGTCGACATGTACTTGAACCCACACCAAGGTAACTTTGACGTTATTGACAAAGCACTGATCATGAAGGGATAGTGTATTTTCTAAAAGTTCATGCCTAGAGTTGCTATTTCTAATTGGGATAGATTGCAATACCGATAGTGAGTCAAACAGAATGGCAACAGAGTGCAGTTTATTGATCAGAGTCCAGCTTAATGCATAATTAATGGCAGTTAGCTCTGCTACATAAATAGATTACAGATTGTTGAGTTTTTTAGCGACTTTGCCATTTCGCTTTGGTATAACCATTGCAGCAGAGACTGCGTTTTCGGTGTTTTTGCCGCCGTCAGTGAAAATATGTAGATGCTCAGCGTAGTTCACATTTATATGTCTTTCTGTTATTTTCAAAATGGTGGATTAATCATTGCTTTTTTTGAATTGTGAACATAGAGAAATGTCGACTTTGGGAGTAGATAGCACCCATGGGGCGTCCAGACGTGGTCTGAAGTCTGCTACACTGAATATTTCGATTCGGTATTCTACCGTCAGCTGTATAACAGCAGCGCCAAATGGCAATATTGGATTTTTGTATTTGGTTTTTACAGATGATCGCGTTCACAGGATTGCAAGGCCTGCTTGAAACCCTAGCCCAGTCTTTAAGAGATTGACTTTCGCGTTGCATGTCTAAGGGCTCTATCCCGGCCTCCTGTTATAAAATGGCAGTTGGGGTGTAGGGGAGGGCCCAAATCGCTATAACAGGCCCTTATGTTGAATAGAGTTTAACATTTTAATTCCTGTCTTTGCTGCACAATCATAGAATATAGCAACGTAATCTAGCTTTGGACGTATTAAGGATTTATATAAAAGAAGGAGGGATTGTTTATTGGATCCAAATGTTGTCCCCCTTTACATTATGATAAGGTTTAAGTCCTTTTGGCATTTGGTAATTATTTCTGTTATGTGCGGCAGAAAGTTTAATATTTGATCGAAAGTCATACCTAGAAATTTAACTGACTTTTGAAATTTTATTTTGTTGCCGCCTAAAGATACGTCCACAGTGTGCTGTTTTCTGTTTCCGAAAAGGATCCCTACTGATTTATACTGGGATATTTTAAATCCCTATTCCTGAGACCAACGCCAAATGGAGTCCAGCCCTACTTGTCCTTTTTTATACCCCCTTCGAAGAAGAGGGGGTATATAGGAGTCACTGTGTCGGGCTGTCTGTCTGACGGTCGGTCGGTCGAAAGCCATATTTTGTCTGGCCTATTTCTTACAAACCACAGTGATGATGGAAGATAGGGGGTAGGTAGAGAGAAAAATAGAAAGACAGAGGAAGAGACAGAGTGACAGAGAGAGATGCAAATATGTTTTCTTCATATTGAGGGCAAAATATGTTAACGTAACAACTGTACTAAATTGTTAATTAAATAAATAACCTAGATATTTTCATTGATATATATATATAGAGAGAGAGAGAGAGAGAGAGAGAGAGAGAAAGAGAGAGAGAGAGAGAGAGAGAGAGAGAGAGAGAGAGAGAGAGAGAGAGACAGACAGACAGACAGACAGACAGACAGATAGACAGACAGACAGAGATGATTGAAGAGAGGGTATAGAGATAAAAACATAGAGAAGAGAGAAAGACAAAGAGATAGAGACACAGACAGACAGACAGATTGACAGTGTGACAGAGAGAGATGCCAATATGATTTCTTCATATTGGAGACAAACAAAATAACTTCACAACTGTACTTAATTGTTAATTAAATGCATAACCTAGATAATTTCATTGGGAGAGAGAAAGAGAGAAAGTGAGAGAAAGACACACACACACTGAGAGAGACAGACATACAAACAGGGGGAGAGACAGACAGACACACAGGCAGAGAAAGAGACAGAGAAACAGGGGGGGGGGGGGGAAGACACACACACGCACACACATACTTGTATACCTGTGGTAGTGAGGACCTTGATATATCATCACGTTCTGAGGACTAGGTGAAGCAGCCTACTTAGCGGAATATAAAAAGTGTAGAACAACCTGTTTTAACGTCAGTTTTATGTTAAACTATTCAGATTTCTCTTACACTGTATAGAGATGCTTAAAAACAAAGTGAGGACGTGCCCATGATATATATCTGTTTGAGGACCACACAACGAGGACCTTCATTTGCATATTTTACACAGACCTGATTTTATGCATCGTAATGAGGAGGTTGTTTTGTGTATCATTCAGAAGACTTTAGTCCTAGAATTGCAAATAGTTCTATGTTGGAGAAACCATTCTACTTAAGCACAAAGCAAGGTCACGTGACGAATAAAAATGTGCGTAGTGTGTGTATGAGGACCTGTAGTAGACGTCAAATTGAGGACCTTCGGATTTTTACAGGAACCAGGAACCGAATTAAATCCTTAAAACGAATGGAAATAAAGGAAAACATTTCGAGTCTTCGAAGTGTTGCACACACACACACACACACACACACACACACACACATCGTCCTAATTCTATGATGCTGGTTTTACCAAATAACCAATTTGAAAAATCCTAATTAGAACGCATGAAAGCGCATGCGATCTCAATTTATTTAACCCTTTTCCCCATACAACTCATCTGCAGCAGACGACTTTGAAAACATCTTGGCAAAAAAATGAAAAATCTCTAAAACTGCAGATATAATTGCTGAAAAAGCTTGAAAACATTACGAAAAATTGAAAAATTGCTCGTTTTGAGCGATTTCTCCTTTTGAGACAATGTTTTCAAAAGTCGTCTGCTGCTGATGCGTCAAAATGCGTTTACAGGTGGGGAAAAGGGTAAAAGGCAGTATTCAAGTAACGCTGTCAAATGATTATACTCTATGCTTCAATAGTTCGGCCATAGGCCTTCTTCAGGTTTTATTTAACAAAAAGCACACACTATTTTGCGTCCATCTTAAAAGTTTTGAACAAGGTTAGTGTACATGTTCAATACTGTGTGTGATGTTTGTTAAATATAACCAAGGCCGAAATATTGAATTATAGAGTGTTTTTATTTTGATATATATATATATTAATTCCCTACGCAATAGAACTTTTCAAATCAAATGATTATAGTTGCAGCTAGTTGCCTGTTGTATCCCGGTTCCTGTGAGTACAACACAGCGTACGCTAGCAATTTAGAAGATGCCATACTTACGAACTACAAGACGATGGTTCGACCCAGCGATTTCGTCAATGTGTCCATAGATATTGGTGTATATCATATCAGCTCACTGGTAAGGAACTACCCCGAGGGTGTATTAGTACACCAACACGCAAACAAAATGTACAAACAATATAAACAAAATGACGTCCCAACATAAGTATGGCGCTGTTTCGAATTGACGCGGCATTCACCGTCTCGGTGAAATTGGTTGCTGGTGTGTTGGAAGGGCTCCAACGTGCCGATCGACATGTTTCATATTTGCCTGTTGGCTCCCCGTCAATACGCCAAATGCAATATATGGGCACCAACATTCCATAACGACACGTTTCATACTGATCGTTTTAGCACCCCGAAAATGCGCCAAATGCAATATATGTCGTGTCGAGGCAATTGCGTTCTCTTGTTTTGGATGGGCGCAAACATTCCAGAACGACACGTTTAATACTGGTCGTTTTAGCAACCTAACATTACACCATATGCAATATCTGTCTTGTCTGCCTACTTGTATTGACTTCTATTACAGGGGCGTGAACGTGCTAGAATGACACGTTTCAAATGTAGCGTATTGACTCCCCTTCAATTCGCAAAATGCAATATCTGTCGTTTCGGCGTGCTTGTGTTGTATGTTGTTAGAGGCGCATCAGAGTGCTTTAACGACACGTTTCAATTGTGTCGTATTGGCATTCCGACAATACGCCAAATGCAAACTATGTTGTGTCGACGTGATTGCGTTGTGTTGTGTTCAATACGCCAAATGCATGTATGTCGTATCGGCGTGCTTGCGTTCTGTTGTGATGGCGGGGCGACAAAATATTAGAACGAAACGTTTAATATTTGACATTTGTGGCACCCCGACAATACGCCAAATGCGCGTGCATAAACGACATGTTTCATATTGGTCGTGTTGGCACCCCGACAATACACCAAGTGCAATATATGTCGTGTTGGGGTGCATTCTATCCCCTTGGCATATTGGTGCATCGCCAGTACACCAACATCAGAAGCTTGAAATCAGTCGATAAACTGCATACATTTATATATATAAATATATATATATAGTAATGGGCTCACTAGGGCAACGTTAACAATCAGTTTACATATAAAAACAAAACCAGTTGGACACATTCCGTCTCAGAGGGATAGATGTATAGAGTAATGATCCAGGAAACAGAAAATCAACAGGAGGCGAAACGTGTCTGTCTGCGCTGCATGCTTAGGCAGATCCGGTTCGTTACTTTACGCAGAGTCCACAATGTCAGTTTCCTCGTCATTGGGCTCATATCTAAAATACTGTTGAATACTGTTCATTTATCTTTCTTATCTTCGTCTACTTCCCGTGAATCTTTATATATTTACATAGAGCTGATGGTATCCGGTTGCTTAGCGACGACACAGGCACGGAGACGATGCCTATTCGAGTTGAGTCTACCGGTGAAGTGATTTGGCTTGCGGCGGCCAACTACATTGTGAAATGTCCGGTTGATATAACATACTATCCATTTGATAGTCAAACATGTATTATCAAGGTAAGAATAGCCCGTTCTTAACAATTTTAGATCTCGGTAATAATAAGCATGAACCTGACCTTTATGCAAAGGCATTTATTGTTACTTTCGTACATATTGTACATTTTGTGTTACATATTAGTTGGGCGTGTTGACCATTTTTCCTGCAGCATTTTATCTATATTTATTGTTCCAGATTTCCTCTTGGATGTATATTAGGCATGAAGTTTACCTTGATAATTCGGAAGAAGAAATAAACACTCAACTTTATGAAGAAAACGGAGAGTGGGATTTTGTAAATACTGGAGTTTCCCTTGGATCAAGGTACTACTTCTAAAAATCACTATTTCTATTTCATCGTCAGGGTTGTGGATTGGGTATCTAATCTTGGCAATACCTGGGGGTAGTATTGTCCTAATTGTTTGACTTGTCAGGGCTTGTCTTGATAAAGTTCTCTGTTTATCGAAACCATGTTATAGGATAAAAGCCCATAAATGAGGTGCTGAACTCCTGATTATAGATAGTATAAAACTGTTCAAATGTTGTCTTGGGAAATTAGAATCATAATTTCGGATAAAATTGAAGTTATAATTTCACTTTCCAGAAACAATAAACATCTAAATAGTGATCGTTTATGTTTTATTTTAACTGTGTAGACATACCCAGTTAGCCATATTTTGTACATTTCAATGACTTTCAATTGATTGTTTTTCAACATTTACTGCCAAAATGGTTTTGAACTAGTTATTACTTACTTTTTTGGAACAATTAGCAATATTTGCAGAAGTTTCAACATTTCAAAATGTTGATCTCCGTCTGGAGTTCAGCACCTTTAAAATCGATATTTATGGAAATAAAAATGCATATTAATTTTCGTTCAATTTTATTCTTACGAAATAATTTAAAAAAAAATGACTGATGGGTTTGAAATGATTTCATGCATAATTATTATCATTTTCCGTACTTCATGATAGACGACAACAATACAATTCCAAATATTAAGTGGTCATCAAAAACACGATTGAACATTATCACTATTTATGGTCTAAGTAGTCTGTACAATTTTCCTTTCAAATGTTATTTTCGTAAATAGGTAGCAGCTATAGATATATTTAATGAAGCAGGTTTCCGGGTCGGTCAAGAGTACATATATTTAAACAAAACACCGATTTAAACACACACAGGCCGCTGAATCGGTCTTTAATCCACCCTGGGTTGATATATCAGGGATATAACGCCGCTTTCAAAAGTAGTTCAGTAATATCAAGGTTTCCACGACAACAACTCGTGTAAGTCTTGGTTCACAAGACATATTTCTGTAAACTTCAACTAGATTAATTACTGTTTCAATATAACATATGAGCCGTTCCACGAGAAATCCAATATTATGCAAAATGTATCGACCCAGATCAGCTTGCGCAGTCCGCACAAAATAATCAGAGCCGACACATTCCGTCTCAGGAGGAGAGAGGTATAGAGTAATGATTCCTGAAACAGAAAATCCACAGAAGGCGAAAAGCGTCTGTCCGGATTAGCCTGCTCGGCATGATTAGGCTGATCCGGGTCGATACTTTACGCAGAGTCCACAGTGTTGGTCTTCTCGCGGAACGACTCATATTAGTATACATGTATATTATTCGTGTATATTATACATGTAACTTCAGGCACCTGTACGAGCATGAGATGTCAATGGCCGAATATACTATCAAACTTGAGCGGAAACAATCCTACTACATCTTAAATATGATACTACCTGTGGTTTTTACCTCAATCCTGGGATGTTTGGTGTTCCTACTACCTATGGAAAGCGGCGAGAAAAATAGCTTCGCCTTGACAATTGTATTGTCATTGTCGGTTATTATGACGATCGTTTCTGACAAGATTCCGCCCACGTCTACTCATGTTTGTATACTAAGTAAGTACTAATACCTCACTGTCTATACTTTCTTTTTCTTTTGAAGGTCAAATATTCCTGCTTTATATCAATGTAAATCTAAAGGTTTAAGCCCTCAATTGTCATACTGTCTTCAATCAATGGGGTCACGTATTATATAGGAATGAAATTGCTACACATAGTTGGTTTCCGTCATTTTGCACACAATCCGGCTGGGCCAAAACTGGTTTTCAATATACTTTACTTTTCGTATGATTAGACAAGGTAAAACTTGCAGTGTAGTGAAGGTATACACTATTTCGAGGGCTTGGCGTGAAACAGTTGTAACTAAAAACCTATTTTGAAAACCCTGGTTTAGGGGCAATTTTGACCCTTTTGTAAACAATGCAAATTTAGGTGCCATTGCTCAGAACGAGCAATGGCACCTAAATTTCCATTGTTTACCAAGAAAAATGATTTAACGCTTATAAAGACTTTATGGCGAAGTGATTAACCTTGGTAAAAAATTACCAATTTTAGTTACAACCGTTTCACGCCAAGCCCTCGATTTTCTAGACAAATCTTGGATCAAGCCCACGGATGTATTTGGTGTACTTTGACCTTGATGTGTTTAACCCTTTTCCTCATACAACAATTCTGCAGCAGACGACTTTGAACATATTTTGTTAAAAAATAGATAATCTCTTTAATTGAATGGATAACCTATGATAAAAAGTGGAAAACATTGTGGCAAAAGGAGAAATTGCTCGTTTTGAGCAATTTCTTCATTTGTCACTATGTTTTCAAAAAGCCGTCTGCTGCAGATTAGGGTTTTATCCCTTTTCCTCATACAACAATTCTGCAGCAGACGACTTTGAACATATTTTTTTAAAAAATAGATAATCTCTTTAATTGAATGGATAACCTATGACAAAAAGTGGAAAACATTGTGGCAAAAGGAGAAATTGCTCGTTTTGAGCAATTTCTTCTTTTGTCACTATGTTTTCAAAAACCCATATGCTGCAGAGGCCTCAGAAAGCGTCTATATGAGGGAAAGGGTTAATTACGATATATTTACATAACCACTGTATATTGTTAATATTGATTGATTCTGGACTACGAATACATCAGCCTGTCCACTACACTTTATATATAGGACACGGAATATGTACGTATTACCAACTTCCCTAAGTGAACCAACTGACTAACATTCATGTACATACAGTTTCTACCTATTTTTTTTAACGAACTGGACCAAAAAATTCATTCCATGTCTATATTTTTTCAGAATATCATTATGGCTGCTTTAAATATAAAAACAAAATGGGTGTATTGTACGTATTCTTTGCTAGCTTTAAATATGCAAATGACCGGTAATACCTTTCAATTATTGTGTCGCCTGTCTTAAAAGTTGACTAAAAAGGACAACTTTTCTGTCGCCTGTCCATCTGTAACGTCAGATCTGTCCGCCCGTCCGTCACAATGTGACTTATTGACAGGCAACACCATTGTTGTGAGTTGATAATGATGAATGAATACCATTGTTTAGCCTACAGTCTTTTCTTATATACATCGGTTACAAATATAACATACCAAACCCTGCAATTCGTTTCAAACTGGTTCCTTGGTGTAGTGGTTACAATGTCCACTTCAAAGCGGACATCTGGGTTTCAATACCCGGTTGGTGATGACAAGAACTTTGAAAAGGGTATTAATGATTCCCTTGCTTGTGCCTCAGGGTAACATTTTGGTTACATTTTGCCAGGATGAATAATACCGGATATACTGGAAAATTACCCAGGAAACGCCGTGATATAACCGAAATGCCGTTAATGGCAGCGTAAAATAACATTCAAGTTAATAATTCGTTTTCTGTCAAAACTGTTGCATGCTACATGCCACTCTTACTAGTCGTGCCAATGTTTTACAACAACAAAATCATTAAAACCACGCGAACTTCCAACCGACGACTATCGTAAACAATGTTGAAAAATGAAGAATCGTTTGTATTGATCATTGGAAAAAGGTAGCAGAATTATTTTCTCAATGTTTATCTCATATTATTACTTTCTTTTGGGCATACGTTTCTACAGCATATGACTCTATTTTAATATACTATGAGGTGACTGCTTATATAAACAATAGCTATTGGGTATGAGCCGCATGACTCTATTTAATATACTATGAGGTGACTACTTATATAAACAATAGCTATTGGGTATGAGCCGCATGACTCTATTTAATATACTATGAGGTGACTGCTTATATAAACAATAGCTATTGGGTATGAGCCGCATGAGTCTATTTAATATACTATGAGGTGACTGCTTATATAAACAATAGCTATTGGGTATGAGCCGCATGACTCTATTTAATATACTATGAGGTGACTACTTATATCTTATATAAACAATAGCTATTGGATATGAGCCGCATGACTCTATTTAATATACTATTAGGTGACTACTTATATAAACAATAGCTATTGGGTATGAGCCGCATGACTCTATTTAATATACTATGAGGTGTCTACTTATATCTTATATAAACAATAGTTATTGGGTATGAGCCGCATGACTCTATTTAATATACTATGAGGTGTCTACTTATATCTTATATAAACAATAGTTATTGGGTATGAGCCGCATGACTCTATTTAATATACTATGAGGTGACTACTTATATAAACAATAGCTATTGGGTATAAGCCGCATGACTCTATTTAATATACTATGAGGTGACTGCTTATATAAACAATAGCTATTGGGTATGAGCCGCATGCCTCTATTTAATATACTATGACATGACTACTTATATAAACAATAGCTATTGGGTATGAGCAGCATGACTCTATTTAATATACTATGAGGTGACTGCTTATATAAACAATAGCTATTGGGTATGAGCCGCATGACTCTATTTAATATACCATGAGGTGACTACTTATATAAACAATAGCTATTGGGTATGAGCCGCATGACTCTATTTAATATACTATGAGGTGACTACTTATATAAACAATAGCTATTGGGTATGAGCCGCATGACTCTATTTAATATACTATGAGGTGACTACTTATATCTTATATAAACAATAGCTATTGGGTATGAGCCGCATGACTCTATTTAATATACTATGAGGTGATTACTTATATAAACAATAGCTATTGGGTATGAGCCGCATGACTATATTTAATATACTATGAGGTGACTACTTATATAAACAATAGCTATTGGGTATGAGCCGCATGACTCTATTTAATACACTATGAGGTGACTGCTTATATAAACAATAGCTATTGGGTATGAGCCGCATGACTCTATTTAATATACTATGAGGTGACTACTTATATCTTATATAAACAATAGTTATTGGGTATGAGCCGCATGACTATATTTAATATACTATGAGGTGACTACTTATATAAACAATAGCTATTGGGTATGAGCCGCATGACTCTATTTAATATACTATGAGGTGACTGCTTATATAAACAATAGCTATTGGGTATGAGCCGCATGACTCTATTTAATATACCATGAGGTGACTACTTATATAAACAATAGCTATTGGGTATGAGCCGTATGACTCTATTTAATATACTATGAGGTGACTGCTTATATAAACAATAGCTATTGGGTATGAGCCGCATGACTCTATTTAATATACTATGAGGTGACTACTTATATAAACAATAGCTATTGGGTATGAGCCGCATGACTCTATTTAATATACTATGAGGTGACTGCCTATATAAACAATAGCTATTGGGTATGAGCCGCATGACTCTATTTAATACACTATGAGGTGACTGCCTATATAAACAATAGCTATTGGGTATGAGCCGCATGACTCTATTTAATATACTATGAGGTGACTACTTATATTAACAATAGCTATTGGGTATGAGCCGCATGACTCTATTTGATATACTATGAGGTGACTGCTTATATAAACAATAGCTATTTGGTATGAGCCGCATGACTCTATTTAATATACTATGAGGTGACTACTTATATAAACAATAGCTATTGGGTATGAGCCGCATGACTATATTTAATATACCATGAGGTGACTACTTATTTCTTATATAAACAATAGCTATTGGGTATGAGCCACATGACTCTATTTAATATACCATGAGGTGACTACTTATATAAACAATAGCTATTGGGTATGAGCTACATGACTCTATTGAATATGCTATGAGGTGACTGCTTATATAAACAATAGCTATTGGGTATGAGCCGCATGCCTCTATTTAATATACTATGAGGTGACTACTTATATAAACAAGAGCTATTGGGTATGAGCCTCATGACTCTATTTAATATACTATGAGGTGACTGCTTATATAAACAATAGCTATTGGGTATGAGCCGCATGACTCTATTTAATATACCATGAGGTGACTACTTATATAAACAATAGCTATTGGGTATGAGCAGCATGGCTCTATTTAATATACTATGAGGTGACTACTTATATTAACAATAGCTATTGGGTATGAGCAGCATGGCTCTATTTAATATACTATGAGGTGACTACTTATATAAACAATAGCTATTGGGTATGAGCCGCATGACTCTATTTAATATACTATGAGGTGATTACTTATATAAACAATAGCTATTGGGTATGAGCCGCATGACTCTATTTAATATACTATGAGGTGACTACTTATATAAACAATAGCTATTGGGTATGAGCAGCATGACTCTATTTAATATACTATTAGGTGACTACTTATATAAACAATAGCTATTGGGTATGAGCTACATGACTCTATTTAATATACTATGAGGTGACTACTTATATAAACAATAGCTATTGGGTATGAGCCGCATGACTCTATTTAATATACTATGAGGTGACTGCTTATATTAACAATAGCTATTGGGTATGAGCAGCATGGCTCTATTTAATATACTATGAGGTGACTACTTATATAAACAATAGCTATTGGGTATGAGCCGCATGACTCTATTTAATATACTATGAGGTGACTGCTTATATTAACAATAGCTATTGGGTATGAGCAGCATGGCTCTATTTAATATACTATGAGGTGACTACTTATATAAACAATAGCTATTGGGTATGAGCCGCATGACTCTATTTAATATACTATGAGGTGACTTCTTATATAAACAATAGCTATTGGGTATGAGCCGCATGACTCTATTTAATATACTATGAGGTGATTACTTATATAAACAATAGCTATTGGGTATGAGTCGTATGACTCTATTTAATATACTATGAGGTGACTACTTATATAAACATTAGCTATTGGGTATGAGCCGTATGACTCTATTTAATATACTATGAGGTGATTACTTATATAAACAATAGCTATTGGGTATGAGTCGTATGACTCTATTTAATATACGATGAGGTGACTGCTTATATAAACAATAGCTATTGGGTATGAGCCGTATGACTCTATTTAATATACTATGAGGTGACTACTTATATAAACATTAGCTATTGGGTATGAGCCGCATGACTCTATTTACTATACTATAAGGTGACTACTTATATAAACAATAGCTATTGGGTATGAGCCGCATGACTCTATTTAATATGCTATGAGGTGACTACTTATATAAACAATAGCTATTGGGTATGAGCCGCATGACTCTATTTAATATACTATTAGGTGACTACTTATATAAACAATAGCTATTGGGTATGAGCCGCATGACTCTATTTAATATACTATGAGGTGATTACTTATATAAACAATAGCTATTGGGTATGAGCCGCATGACTCTATTTAATATACTATGAGGTGACTACTTATATAAACAATAGCTATTGGGTATGAGCAGCATGACTCTATTTAATATACTATGAGGTGACTACTTATATCTTATATAAACAATAGCTATTGGGTATGAGCCGCATGACTCTATTTAATATACTATGAGGTGACTACTTATATAAACAATAGCTATTGGGTATGAGCCGCATGACTCTATTTAATATACTATGAGGTGACTGCTTATATAAACAATAGTTATTGGGTATGAGCCGCATGACTCTATTTAATATACTATGAGGTGACTACTTATATAAACAATAGCTATTGGGTATGAGCCGCATGACTCTATTTAATATACTATGAGGTGACTACTTATATCTTATATAAACAATATCTATTGGGTATGAGCCGCATGACTCTATTTAATATACTATTAGGTGACTACTTATATAAACAATAGCTATTGGGTATGAGCCGCATGACTCTATTTAATATACTATGAGGTGACTACTTATATCTTATATAAACAATAGTTATTGGGTATGAGTCGCATGACTCTATTTAATATACTATGAGGTGACTGCTTATATAAACAATAGCTATTGGGTATGAGCCGTATGACTCTATTTAATATACTATGAGGTGACTACTTATATAAACATTAGCTATTGGGTATGAGCCGCATGACTCTATTTACTATACTATAAGGTGACTACTTATATAAACAATAGCTATTGGGTATGAGCCGCATGACTCTATTTAATATGCTATAAGGTGACTACTTATATAAACAATAGCTATTGGGTATGAGCCGCATGACTCTATTTAATATACTATGAGGTGACTACTTATATCTTATATAAACAATAGCTATTGGGTATGAGCCGCATGACTCTATTTAATATACTATGAGGTGACTACTTATATCTTATATAAACAATAGCTATTGGGTATGAGCCGCATGACTCTATTTAATATACTATGAGGTGACTGCTTATATAAACAAGAGCTATTGGGTATGAGTCGTATGACTCTATTTACTATACTATAAGGTGACTGCTTATATAAACAATAGCTGTTGGGTATGAGCCGCATGACTCTATGTAATATACTATTAGGTGACTACTTATATAAACAATAGCTATTGGGTATGAGCAGCATGACTCTATTTAATATACTATGAGATGACTGCTTATATAAACAATAGCTATTGGGTATGAGCCGCATGACTCTATTTAATATACTATGAGGTGACTACTTATATAAACAATAGCTATTGGGTATGAGCCGCATGACTCTATTTAATATACTATTAGGTGACTACTTATATAAACAATAGCTATTGGGTATGAGCAGCATGACTCTATTTAATATACTATGAGATGACTACTTATATTAACAATAGCTATTGGGTATGAGCCGCATGACTCTATTTAATATACTATTAGGTGACTACTTATATAAACAATAGCTATTGGGTATGAGCCGCATGACTCTATTTAATATACTATGAGGTGACTACTTATATAAACAATAGCTATTGGGTATGAGCCGCATGACTCTATTTAATATACTATGAGGTGACTATTTATATAAACAATAGCTATTGGGTATGAGCCGCATGACTCTATTTAATATACTATGAGGTGACTACTTATATTAACAATAGCTATTGGGTTTGAGCCGCATGACTCTATGTAATATACTATGAGGTGACTGCCTATATAAACAATAGCTATTGGGTATGAGCCGCATGACTCTATTTAATATACTATGAGGTGACCACTTATATAAACAATAGCTATTGGGTATGAGCCGCATGACTCTATTTAATATACGATGAGGTGACTACTTATATAAACAATAGCTATTGGGTATGAGCCGCATGACTCTATTTAATATACTATGAGGTGAATACTTATATCTTATATAAACAATAGCTATTGGGTATGAGCCGCATGACTCTATTTAATAAACTATGAGGTGACTACTTATATAAACAATAGCTATTGGGTATGAGCCGCATGACTCTATTTAATAAACTATGAGGTGACTACTTATATAAACAATGGCTATTGGGTATGAGCCGCATGACTCTATTTAATAAACTATGAGGTGACTACTTATATAAACAATAGCTATTGAGTATGAGCCGCATGACTCTATTTAATATACGATGAGGTGACTGCTTATATAAACAATAGCTATTGGGTATGAGCCGCATGACTCTATTTAATATACTATGAGGTGACTACTTATATAAACAATAGCTATTGAGTATGAGCCGCATGACTCTATTTAATATACGATGAGGTGACTGCTTATATAAACAATAGCTATTGGGTATGAGCCGTATGACTCTATTTAATATACTATGAGGTGACTACTTATATAAACATTAGCTATTGGGTATGAGCCGCATGACTCTATTTACTATACTATAAGGTGACTACTTATATAAACAATAGCTATTGGGTATGAGCCGCATGACTCTATTTAATATGCTATGAGGTGACTACTTATATAAACAATAGCTATTGGGTATGAGCCGCATGACTCTATTTAATATACTATGAGGTGACTACTTATATCTTATATAAACAATAGCTATTGGGTATGAGCCGCATGACTCTATTTAATATACTATGAGGTGACTACTTATATAAACAATAGCTATTGGGTATGAGCCGCATGACTCTATTTAATATACTATTAGGTGACTACTTATATAAACAATAGCTATTGGGTATGAGCAGCATGACTCTATTTAATATACTATGAGATGACTGCTTATATAAACAATAGCTATTGGGTATGAGCCGCATGACTCTATTTAATATACTATGAGGTGACTACTTATATCTTATATAAACAATAGCTATTGGGTATAAGCCGCATGACTCTATTTAATATACTATAAGGTGACTGCTTATATAAACAATAGCTATTGGGTATGAGCCGCATGACTCTATTTAATATACTATTAGGTGACTACTTATATAAACAATAGCTATTGGGTATGAGCAGCATGACTCTATTTAATATACTATGAGATGACTGCTTATATAAACAATAGCTATTGGGTATGAGCCGCATGACTATTTTTAATATACTATGAGGTGACTTCTTATATAAACAATAGCTATTGGGTATGAGCCGCATGACTCTATTTAATATACTATGAGGTGACTGCCTATATAAACAATAGCTATTGGGTATGAGCCGCATGACTCTATTTAATATACTATGAGGTGACTACTTATATAAACAATAGCTATTGGGTATGAGCAGCATGACTCTATTTAATATACTATGAGATGACTGCTTATATAAACAATAGCTATTGGGTATGAGCCGCATGACTCTATTTAATATACTATGAGGTGACTTCTTATATAAACAATAGCTATTGGGTATGAGCCGCATGACTCTATTTAATATACTATGAGGTGACTACTTATATAAACAATAGCTTTTGGGTATGAGCAGCATGACTCTATTTAATATACTATGAGGTGACTTCTTATATAAACAATAGCTATTGGGTATGAGCCGCATGACTCTATTTAATATACTATGAGGTGACTACTTATATAAACAATAGCTATTGGGTATGAGCCGCATGACTCTATTTAATATACTATGAGGTGACTTCTTATATAAACAATAGCTATTGGGTATGAGCCGCATGACTCTATTTAATATACTATGAGGTGACTACTTATATAAACAATAGCTATTGGGTATGAGCCGCATGACTCTATTTAATATACTATGAGGTGACTACTTATATAAACAATAGCTATTGGATATGAGCCGCATCTTGCGATTTTTGGACTGATTTTACTCTCCAGTTTGACAACAATGAGCGTTAAATTGTCGCTGTACTAATGGGGCTACAGTTATAGTCTGTTTGTTAGAAGATGAGTTTAGTTCTATATAGCATGTATGTGGATATTGAAGACTCTTGTGAGACGCTGCGGTTGCACATGCCCATCTGAGTCTATACTATACGCAGATACGCAGATACAATAAAACCCCATCTGAGTATATACTATACGCAGATACGCAGATACAATAAAACCCCATATGAGTCTATACTATACGCAGATACGCAGATACAATAAAACCCCATATGAGTCTATACTATACGCAGACACGCAGATACAATAAAACCCCATCTGAGTCTATACTATACGCAGATACGCAGATACAATAAAGCCCCATCTGAGTCTATACTATACGCAGATACGCAGATACAATAAAACCCCATCTGAGTCTATACTATACGCAGATACGCAGATACAATAAAACCCCATCTGAGTATATACTATACGCAGTAACGCAGATAAAATAAAACCCCATCTGAGTCTATACTATACGCAGATACAATAAAACCCCATCTGAGTCTATACTATACGCAGATACGCAGATACAATAAAATCCCATCTGAGTCTATACTATACGCAGATACGCAGATACAATAAAACCCCATCTGAGTCTATACTATACGCAGATACGCAGATACAATAAAGCCCCATCTGAGTCTATACTATACGCAGATACGCAGATACAATAAAGCCCCATCTGAGTCTATACTATACGCAGATACAATAAAGCCCCATCTGAGTCTATACTATACGCAGATACAATAAAACCCCATCTGAGTCTATACTATACGCAGATACAATAAAGCCCCATCTGAGTCTATACTATACGCAGATACAATAAAACCCCATCTGAGTCTATACTATACGCAGATACAATAAAACCCCATCTGAGTCTATACTATACGCAGATACGCAGATACAATAAAGCCCCATCTGAGTCTATACTATACGCAGATACGCAGATACAATAAAGCCCCATCTGAGTCTATACTATACGCAGATACGCAGATACAATAAAACCCCATCTGAGTCTATACTATACGCAGATACGCAGATACAATAAAACCCCATCTGAGTCTATACTATACGCAGATACGCAGATACAATAAAATCCCATCTGAGTCTATACTATACGCAGATACGCAGATACAATAAAAAAAAACATCCGAGTCTATACTATACGCAGATACGCAGACACGCAGATACAATAAAGCCCCATCTGTGTATATACTATACGCAGACACGCAGATACAATAAAACCCCATCTGCAAATCGATTTCCCGACCGGATCAAACCAAAGATCTTCAAACAGTAGGTATGGCTGCCCTATATGGCGCTCATGGTTGCTGGGTTAGAATTACGACTAACTAGCTGGTGTCTGGATCAATGGACCAGTAGTACTGGAATATTACCCAGGAATTGCCATGATATAACTGGAACATTGTTGAAAGCGGCATAAAACACCAAACGTCCAAATCGCTAATCGCGGTTCATTTGATTGATAACTATTCATTGAAGTTCAAAATGTTACCTTTTTATTTGTAAGGTGTGTACCTACTGTGCGCTCTGTCTGTGTCCGGTATAGAAGTTCTGGTTACTGTATTCATACAACGTGTTCACCATAAGGCAAACGATGCTGGGAGTCCTGGTGTTCAACTCCAAACGTTTGCTAGACTTCTGGCTGAAGCTGACGAGATACTCGTTCGTATAGGTTTTATTGTTACGGACTTTTAATTTTAGCCAGGCTACATTATAGTGTTCATCATCTAAAAGCACTAGATTACTAGAAATGAGACCAAATGTACATGTGTCTACCAAGTCTATTAATCACCAAATACATCTATTTGAAGGTCTCTCAAATTTCTTCATGTTTTCAGCTAAAGTTTAACCTTTAACCCTTTCCCTCATATAGACGCTTTCTGACGCCTCTGCAGCAGACGGCTTTTTGAAAACATAGTGACAAAAGAAGAAATTGCACAAAACGTGCAATTTCTCCTTTTACCACAATGTTTTCCACTTTTGGTCATAGGTTATCCATTCAATTATGGAGATTTTCTATGTTTTGCCAAAATACGTTCAAAGTCGTCTGCTGCTGAATTGCCGTATGAGGGAAATGGTTAAAGTAAGTTTGAACGTAGAGATGAGAAATAGGTAAAATCTAAGAACAGAGTTGGATTTCAGAGAAAACTAAAAAAAAAAAACTTCTTTATCATAGTTTCATTCTCCTACAATTCTTTCAAAGGGCATTTGCTGTAAAGACATGTAAATGATCATGTGTATAAAGTTTTAACAAATTCAATAGATATACCGCTACATTCTTGACAATGTTATTTTCCATCTTTGTGAACGTCGCAGGACAAAGAAAGATGATACTTATGACATAGACGGCACTTCAGTCACACCTAAAGCACTAAAGAATACCAAAATATTTCCTACCGACTTGATAGATGTCATGCCACAAGCCGACATGAAACTCGATCAAAGAATAAAAGAAAGGTTGGATGATAGAGGGGAGAAGAGAGAGAATAATATAGAAAGAGAAGCCGGTACTGGCGTTTGGAATGTGACCTACGACTTTCATGATATAAGTCTGTGTCTAGATAAAATATGTTTCTATGTTTTCTTCTTCTTCACGTGCGTAATGACACTTACATTTCTAGTCATCATTTCCGAAGGTTTATAATTATACATTCGTTGTGGATTATTGTTGTTTGGGTTTTACACCGTTTTCAACATTATTTCAGTAATATCACGGCGACAGTTCACTTAGTCATGATCCCTGGCTTTCAGCATTGTTTTCAGTTATATCCGCGGTAAGTCACCATAACTGCGGGTCCATTTATCCTGACGCGAGCCAGTAAGTCTGTATGCAAACCCCGCAACCATGAGCGACAAGGAGTTTAGCCATTACTACCATTAACCCTTTCCCTCGTATAGACGCTTTCTGACGACTCTGCAGGAGACGGCTTTTTGAAAACATAGTGACAAAAGAAGAAATTGCTCAAAATGAGCAATTTCTCCTTTTGCCACAATGTTTTCCACTTTAAGTCATAGGTTATCCATTCAGTTTTAGAGATTTTCTATTTTTTTGATAAATTATGTTCAAAGTCTTCTGCTGCAGAATTGTCCTATGTGGGAAAGGGTTAATGTATTTTGTAGGACCGGGCCGTGGATCGAACACGCGATCTCCCGCACCGCGGCGGACTCTATACCACTACACCATCGAGGCTCTACCACTACACTAGCGAGGATGTAAATCAGTAATGGTTGCTGAAATATATTTTACCTAAAGCTTACAGCTGTAACATAGTATTAACTAACTTATTTAATTTGGATAACAATACTAGCTTTTATCAAATTACGACTCATACCAAATTTCTTTTTTTACGTATCGGTTTTCGTTTTAAGTAGCTGACACAATATGTATATAAACGTGTTTTAAGCAGGCCAAAAAGAAGATCGTTGATACAAATATTGTTCATGACATGCTATTTATCCCTTTCCCACATACAACAAATATGCAGCAGACGACTTCGAACATGTCTACTAAAAAATATGGATAATTCTCTATAATTGTATGCATAATTACTGAAAAAAAAGTTGAAAACATCGTGGCAAAATGATTGATTGATTAGCTTTGGTAAAATTGCTTTCCACATCGACTGTAAGCCCATTGTTGGGCGAAGACGAACGACGTTAGTCGCATTGATAGTGTCAATCGTCTGAACAAATATTGGCCGAGCCTGGAGATCGAACTTATGACATGGATCGACAGCTTATATCGTTTACCAACTGAGCTACCGAGGCTTGTCTTACACCGAATGTACAAAAAAAAACGCGTTTGATTAGCCGAAGGAAACATGTGTTTGTTTGATACCTGATTAGCCGAGCCCCGGTAGATCAGTTGGTGGCGACACGGGCTGTCAATCCAGGAGTTGTGACTTCGAACCCAAGCTCGGCCAACATTCTCTCCGTAGTTTGACAAAAGTCTTTGTGACAAGCGTCATTCGTCTTCCATGAATGGTCTTACAGTCTATGTTGAAAAGCAGCCAGTTGATTCGGAAGATTGCTGCGTGGATAACTGGTGTGAGAAAGCCAGGAAACACATGAGTAGGTGAACTGGCCGCAGTGATATGACTGAAAAATTGTTGAACACGGCGTTAAACTCCAATCAATCAATCAATCAATCAATCAATCAATCGACAAATGACTAAGGGGATAAACCATTTATCATAAACCAACAGATATGTAGGGAAATGTCTCTCTAATATAAATCAATATCTTAAATATGAATATTTGAACGGTCTAGCTATTTGGACATTCTAACTTTTCCAAAGTATAGAAACATTATATCTAAGCTTAGGTTGGCATCCCATAAACTAAGAATTGAAACTGGTCGTCATGAAAACATTAAAAGGAATCATAGACTTTGTACATTATGTTATTTGAATGATTTGGAGGATGAGTTCCATTTTGTATTACTTTGTCTGTTCTCTGGAACATTAAGAAAACAACTCATACCGCGCTATTACGCACAAGGTTCAAGTATGTACACGTTCATAGAACTCTCAAACACAAAAAGAAAACCATTTTATATAATCTGGAGTCATTTTACATCAAGGCTTTTGAGATGAGAAAACTCTCTATTTGAAAATAAAAAGCATCCTTATTAGACGGGCGTTAACAGTCCCACTTTCTTTCTTTCTTTCTTGATATAATTAATTTCATATTGAAATTAATATATATATATATATATATATATATGTAAATATGTATATGGGTATATGTATACATATATATATACAAGTACGTGTGTATATATGTGTGTTTATACATATGCATATAAACTTGATTTTAAACTTATTTAATTACTATTTCTCAAGTATGTCATTGTCTTAACCATTTCTGTATGTATATTTGTGAATATCAACCATGAGCTATTTATGCTTAAGTTGAAAATAAAACATCTGTTCTGTTCTGTTAATTGTCTATGTTTGTTTGTTTGTTTGTTTGTTTAAATTATGTTTTAAGCTACTTCCAGCAGTATTGTAGTTATATCACGGCGTTTTCTTATTAAATTACCAATACATGTACTTTCACTAGAAATCATCCCAACGTCGAAGCATCAAAACGTTATGCATACCTTCGTCCTTGAGCGCCAAGGAAGACAGTCATTACTACCATTTTCGTCCTTGAGCGCCAAGGAAGACAGTCATTACTACCATGTTCGTCCTTGAGCGCCAAGGAAGACAGTCATTACTACCATTTTCGTCCTTGAGCGCCAAGAAAGACAGTCATTACTACCATGTTCGTCCTTGAGCGCCAAGGAAGACAGTCATTACTACCATTTTCGTCCTTGAGCGCCAAGAAAGACAGTCATTACTACCATTTTCGTCCTTGAGCGCCAAGGAAGACAGTCATTACTACCATTTTCGTCCTTGAGCGCCAAGGAAGACAGTCATTACTACCATTTTCGTCCTTGGGCGCCAAGGAAGACAGTCATTACTACCATTTTCGTCATTGAGCGCCAAGGAAGACAGTCATTACTACCATTTTCGTCCTTGAGCGCCAAGGAAGACAGTCATTACTACCATTTTCGTCCTTGAGCGCCAAGGAAGACAGTCATTACTACCATTTTCGTCCTTGAGCGCCAAGGAAGACAGTCATTACTACCATTTTCGTCCTTGAGCGCCAAGGAAGACAGTCATTACTACCATTTTCGTCCTTGAGCGCCAAGGAAGACAGTCATTACTACCATTTTCGTCCTTGAGCGCCAAGAAAGACAGTCATTACTACCATGTTCGTCCTTGAGCGCCAAGGAAGACAGTTATTACTACCATTTTCGTCCTTGAGCGCCAAGGAAGACAGTCATTACTACCATTTTCGTCCTTGAGCACCAAGGAAGACAGTCATTACTACCATTTTCGTCCTTGAGCGCCAAGGAAGACAGTCATTACTACCATTTTCGTCCTTGAGCGCCAAGGAAGACAGTCATTACTACCATTTTCGTCCTTGAGCGCCAAGGAAGACAGTCATTACTACCATTTTCGTCCTGGAGCGCCAAGGAAGACAGTCATTACTACCATTTTCGTCCTTGAGCGCCAAGGAAGACAGTCATTACTACCATTTTCGTCCTTGAGCGCCAAGGAAGACAGTCATTACTACCATTTTCGTCCTTGAGCGCCAAGGAAGACAGTCATTACTACCATTTTCGTCCTTGAGCGCCAAGGAAGACAGTCATTACTACCATTTTCGTCCTTGGGCGCCAAGGAAGACAGTCATTACTACCATTTTCGTCCTGGAGCGCCAAGGAAGACAGTCATTACTACCATTTTCGTCCTTGAGCGCCAAGGAAGACAGTCATTACTACCATTTTCGTCCTTGAGCGCCAAGGAAGACAGTCATTACTACCACTTTCGTCCTTGAGCGCCAAGGAAGACAGTCATTACTACCATTTTCCAAGTATTTGTATGATTCGACCGGAGATCGAGCCCTTGTCTCTTGCACCCGTTGTCCCATGGTTGACGTTCGAATCCCAGCTCGGCCAACATTCTTTTCGACGTTTGACAAAAGCTATAGTGACAAGCGTCATTCGTCTTCCACCAATGGGCTATCAGTTTATGTGGAAAGAGCATTCAGTTGCTTGGAAAGAATGTTGTATGAAGTACTGGGGTGAGAAAGCCAAGAAACATATGAGTAGGTGAACTGGCCGCCGTGATTTGACTGAAAAAAGTGTTGAAAACGGCGTTTAACCGCAGTCAATCAATCAATCAATCAATCAATCAATCAATCAATATATATATATATATCAATCAATCAATCAATCAATCAATCAATCAATCAATCAATCAATAAATCAATTAATCAATCAATATATCAATCAATCAATCTATCAATCACTAATTGTTGACGACGATTCGAACAGTTTACCCTTTGCCTGCTTCACGCGACTGTAAACAAATGTTTTTCTTATAATTGACGACTTTAAAACATATTTGCGAGTGATATAGTACAACATATGGCTGCGCATAGATGATGGTATAATGTGTTTTCCGA
>JASEVX010000005.1:44433863-44694321 GCA_031761405.1 Serripes groenlandicus
ATGTGTTCAGAGAAAATAGCTTTAATTTAATTTTCATCCAATTGTGCGTTGTTTTGTGTTTTTGATTTTGCGTGATGGTATTGTGCATATCATGTTTGCGTGCGGTTCGTGAGAGACAGCAAGCTGTGGAATGTGACTGGAGTGGTAAATGGCAACATCGCACGTGCGACACAGGTAGGGCTAATTTTATCTATAAATCTATACGCTGTTTGAGTTTTTTAGTCTCCTTTTCATTATATTTTACTTTTTTGCCTAAGTCATACTTATTTTTGAGAACTTCCTTAAATCTGCATTATTGTACTGGTTTTAATACGGAAACCCTGTCTCTAATAAGCAGAATATCCATAGATAAATTAGTACATCCATCTAATCGTAAATCATTGTCATAATCGTTGAAAACATTGCAGGAAAACGTGGTTTGTATAATTTATCCATTTTCTACATACAAAAAAACTGCAGGGGAAAACATTGCAGGAAAACGTATCTTGTATGATTTATCCATATCCTACATACAACAAAACTGCAGCGGAAAATCCGTAATAATGTGTTTAAGATCGTAAAGTATTGTCATAATCGTTGTGGAGAAACGAGTTAAGCCTTCTCCTACATATAACAAATCTGCAGCAGACGTCGATGAAAATATTTTGGAAAAATCCCTTATAATGTGTTTACGATCGTAGAATTGTCATAATTGTTGAAAACATAGTGGAAAAAACGCATAAGTTCGTAAATCATTGTGAAGAAACGAGTTAAGCCTTCGTCTACATATATATAGCAGACGTCTATGAAAATAGATCGTAAAACATTGTCATAATCGTTGAAAACATTTGTAGAATATATTGAAAGACAATGGTTCGATCATCCTATCTTTGATGTGTCGTCATGGTGTGTCTTCCGCCAGACGGTAAGGACAAATAACGATGTTGAAGGTATGTAGCTATATTCCGATCTTATTACATCCCAATATCAGTACACACTTCAACGTATTTCGTTACTGGCAAAAAACATATATGACGAAGCAGATTCATAGCAGATGTATAGCAATCATGTTACTCGGATATATTATCAATATTAATATTATCATCAAATATAACAAGTCATTCTACTGTTAATAAATAGCGATTATTCACGATGTCTTTTCTATAATTGCTTTTGTGTTCATTGAGATTGTATTTTGAAGTTTGTTCCTTGTTTAATTTTAAAAATATTTGCTACTTTCATTTCAGGCTGGCATCATCGTATAAACAGCAAGGCTTGTATGTGTGGACTAGGGTTTTACCGTATAGTACCATTGCTGAGGCGCAAGGCCACATTGAAGGCGCTGTCATTGAGGAACGTTTTCAGTTGAATTGGGACCGTTATATGGAAAAAGAAATGTCTACGGCAGCGATTCTGTGAGGTTGTGGATCCCTGTATGGTGTTCGGTCAACTGTACTGAGATGATTTAGTTAATACATTTAAAAGAACATTATGAGTTAAATTAATTCTAACTCTATTTCCACTCTATTTCCCACAATTATTTCAAAATTCAATGCTTTCTATTCATATATTCATTTGTGTTTGAAAACGTGAAAACATAAATGTCATCCAAATAATATTGTGTGATTTAAATTATATGTATTCTATCAAACTTATTTTTCTTAATTAAACAATGTGTGATTTAAATTGAATTGTTATTTGATATATTGATGTATTCTATCAAACTTATTTTTCTTAATTAAACAATGGTAATCGTGTATTCATTTTCTTTTTCATTTCCCCATTTCACTCGTTTTTCATGACAAATAGTAAAATTACGACGACAATAAAATTGGGCAATAAATATATCTATCACTGCCCTATAAAATGCAGAAAAGGCCGAGTTGACCCACCCGAGTTGACCCAAGGCCGAGTTGACTCATGGCCGAGTTTGTAAAAGGCCGAGTTGACCCGTGACCAATGCAACTACCTTTTATAACCTTTGTTCAAATGCAACACTCCCCTTAAAAATAATAATTTTAACCCTTTCCCACATACAAAAAAGAAGAATAGTAAGAAATATTATCAGCTGATCCGAAACTGACATATATACAGGATGATGCATTAACATCATTTTCTCCAGATAATCTCCATCTTTACAAAATCTGCTTTCCAGAAACTAAAATTAAGCATAGATAAACAAATTCATACCACATTTTCCAAAATTTATCAAGCAAATGTATTAATTTATTGTCTTTGATTTACGGAAAGCGTTTTTCGATAAATGGTGTGTTGTTAAAATGTCGCCTGCGTAAATTTTACGACTGCATGAATTTCGAGAAAAACAACAGCGATTTTAAAAAGGAACAATAGTTTTTCAATGGAAATTGATGGAATTTTCTAGATATATAGTCATATACAACATTACAAGGTATATTATTTTGTAAACATTACTTCTGTGGATGTTTTATTAAAAGACAATGATCTGATCCGGAACTACCAGTGATCCGGAACTACCACACTAACTGTAGTTAAAATAATTTAGACTTTCGCTTGCTCGTTTTATCAGATCTGTTATTTATTTTGAAACCGAATGCAGAGTAATAACAGGTTGAAAAATGAGTCTATGGAGGACTAGCCTACATAGAGACTGGAGTGAGGCGAACATTGTTCCAAGGGCTTCCAGAAAATTAGACCCCAGTTTCCTAAGAATTTTAGACCACAGTTTCCTAGGAATTTTAGACCCCTGTTTCCTAAGAATTTTAGACCCCAGTTTCCTAAGAATTTTAGACCCCAGTTTAAGTCGATACAGGTGTAAGGGTTCATCGCAGCCATAAGTAATACTCTGTGACAAACCAAAAGTAATAACATAACATAACATAACATTACAAATACTAGGAGGAACACAGCGAGTGTATATTTTTTCTTTCTGATATATTAATTCCTTTTGGTTTGAAAAGCTTGTTTGAAAGAAAATGGCGTCTTAGTAGACGGAATCAAAACATCGCCGGTAAGTTTAATTTATTTAATGGCATGGCTTAATCGGTGATTTGTTTGTTAATATATATATTGTCTAGATATTGTTCAATTAAATAACATTTTCCTGTTGCAAAATTCTTCATTACCTTTTCATTCACCGATTGGTAGTCTTATTTTGTTTCGAAAGTGAAACTGCAGGAGGCTATAGACTAGTTAAAATAATTTAGACTTTCGCTTGCTCGTTTTATCAGATCTGTTATTTATTTTGAAACCGAATGAAGAGTAATAACAGATTGAAAAATGAGCATGTTTTTCTCTGGAGGACTAGCCAACATAGAGACTGGAGTGAGGCGAACATTGTTCCAAGGGACTTCCAGAAACTTAAACCCCCAGTTTCCTAAGTATTTTAGACCCCAGTTTCCTAGGAATTTTAGACCCCAGTTTCCTAAGAATTTTAGACCCCAGTTTCCTAAGAATTTTAGACCCCAGTTTAAGTCTACATGTTTAAGTAAATCAAGGAACCGTCCATGGTCATATCCTTGAAGCGATCAACAGTGCAAAATACTTGTTTGTCCACTTTCTATGTTGGGTGTCCACTCTCCTATCATCAAAGATCTGTCTTGGAAGACACTCATTAGTTATACGGCTAAAAAGGCAAGTGGAACTCGGGGATTACTTTGGCAAAACCTTTCCAGCTGTACCAAGACCGAACATGAACCTTTGACATATTTGTAATGCGGACCCTCAACTACGCATGTGCCGTCTGAGATCCATATCTCATTTGTGAAATCAATCTGTATTACTGGGTCCAACAAAGGGGTGCAAGGTTTGTTTGTAAGGACTACAGCGCCCAAACACTAGTGTGTGTCACAAACATGATCCATGATCTTGGCTGGCAACTACTGGGGAACATGAGGCAGCACAAAATAGTCCTGCAATATATACAAATGAATGCAAATAAATGATAAAGGAATTCTGAAACTGAAAGCAAATAAATTGCATCTCTCTGTCTTCTCATTTCAATGAAACAGTGCAGGAGAATTTTAAAAGGGACTATTTTAAGGTTCTACGACCCAGACTTATGGCAAATGCACTAGTTTACTATAGTTTATAGGATAACAGAGTCCAGACTGCAATGAAAGTCACCATTGTTAGTTCATGCCAAACATACTATAAATTTGCTATTGTATGCTATTATGACTTGAATACAAGATAATAAGGGGCAAAGGATGTCTGAGACTGCAATTTCATATCATTGTTTTTGACTGTGCCATAGAATATAAAAAATTATGTACTTTATTTAATACATGTATATATTCTTTTCTTTTTATTAGGTGTCTCCAAGATTTTTGCATGGCAATGCAACCAGCCATACATGGCTATTTTCTGCCTTTGCTGAATTAATAGGTAAGAAATTAATAACTTTTAGTGGACAAGTGGTTAACTAGCATTACAGATTTCTAACAGATCCCAAATTCCCTGTTAGCATCATCATGGTTGAGTGCCCTTGGGAAAGGTACATTTCCTAGCCTAGTACTAGGTTTTCATACAGGATCATGAATGAGTGTTCTGTCACCATGATATGGCTGAAATACAGTTAAAAAAGGCATTAAAAACACAATAATACACAAATCATTCACTCTTTAAGTCATTATCACACAACCAAGACCTTTGTTGTGGTGTTCACTTGTGATTCTTGTGTCCTCAGACAAATTTATACCGTCGGGGTCAAATATTGAATTTGGAATACAAGAGACCTTTTGACTTGTTTTTAGAGTTGACTATTTGTGTCGATCCTGCTTGCGGTGAGCTCAACATAACTGGCACAATGGCGGGTTGGTGTATGTACGCGAGTCTGTGCGTCACTCTTAACCATGCATGAAAGGATTTCCAAGAAATTTGGGATAAACATGTGTCATGATGAGGCCGCATGTTGCGCATAAGACCCGGGCCTGTATCTCAAATGTCATGGTCAAACTTAGAGGTCAAAGATCAACATTAGTACTGTTTAATAGGATGTACCTTGTCCGGGCTGCATCTTAACCATGCATCATAGAATTTCCAAGAAACTTGGCACAAACGTTCACCATGATGAGAAGTCGTGTTGCACGTAAGACCCAGACCTTAACCTCAAATGTCAAGGTCACACTTAGAGGTCAAAGATCAAAACGAGTACTGTTTGATAGGACTGTACCTTGTCCGGGCCGCATCTTAACCATGCATCATATGATTTCCAAGAAACTTGGCACAAACATTCACCATGATGAGGCGGCGAGATGCACGTAAGAGTCTAAGACCCAGACCTTACCTCAAATGTCAAGGTCACACTTACAGGTCAAAGATCAAAATGAGTTTTGATTGATAGGACTGTACCTTGTCCAGCCCACATCTCAACCATGCATCATTGGATTCCCAAGTTACTGGGAACACATGTTCACCATGATGAGGTGAAGTGTCGCGCACAAGACTCAGGCCTGTACCTTAAAAAGTATATTCAGTTTAAGGATTTATTATTGAATGAGGATAAGAACATTGTGTCTTTCAATACATGTGTCGGTGTGTAAAATTATTCCTATGTTAGTTATGCCTGAACCTTTCATACACAAAACATACTTAAAATGATGTATGTTAAACTTCAGAATTATATATGGTATTTCAAAAATAAAAACAACATGTTGGGTTATTTACTTTTGACATTTTACAACCACTTCAGTATCACAGAAGGCCCTTAATTAACTGCTATCAGGTCAACTCTTTGTCAGTCTGTGTTGAAATTGCATGGAAGAGCACTATGTCTGTGACAAATCCTTTGGAGCGGGGTCGACATGTTGCCTGTGGGCATCTTGTTTAAATAGTATAATTGGTAGTTTAATCTTTAAAAAATGGATTATTGTAAATTAATAAAAAATAAAAATTTGGACTTACAGTATTGGGTTTAATTGCAGACACACATTCAGCATAATACTTTTGAAGACACTGTGCAAAAAGGAGAAATGGCTTATGATGGGTAATTTCACCTGTTGCCACAATGGTTTCATCTCTATTCAATGATTAAACTTTCATTCGTTTTAAACAATTCCATATGTTTTAAAGCCATCTGCTGCAGATTTGTTGTATGTTGAAAAGGGTTCAATTCAATGAATGATTTTAATAAATGGGTGATCAATATTAAATCAATTTTACATTTAGAAGTAGAGTATTTACATGCTTTTGCCTATATTGCTGCAGATTTGTTGTATGTGGAAAAAATTTAAGAACCCACACAATAGGAGTTGAATGGTTCATAACAGAGGGAAAAGGTTAACAGCTCCATGTTTAGGCCATTGAAAATATCATCTTCAGATAATGCATACGACCCTGATGTCAATGCCAGTGAATTATGGATCGATGTCCGTAAGATTAATAAATATGATTGCATCTGCTTTATGGATAATGGAAATGGGATGGATCCAGACAAACTACACAAAATGTTAAGGTATGTATTAATGGTTTAACTCTTTCACACATATAGATCATGCATTTTGACGTAAATGCAGCAGATGCCAATTCAACCATTGAGTTTGAAAACATTCAGCAAAGTTTACATTTTCATACATATTGACGCATATGCAGCAGACAACTTGTGAAAACATTTCGCAAAATGAACATTTACATACATATTGACGCATATGCAGCAGACAACTTGTGAAAACATTCAGCAAAGTTTACATTTTCATACACATAGATGCATTTGACGCATATGCAGCAGACAACTTTTGAAAACATTTGCCAGTTGCTTGAAAAGCCAGGAAACTTATGGGTAGGTGAACTTGTGGTTCATGATATGACTGTAAAAGTGTTGGTAACAGTGTTAAACCCCAATCATTAAACAATAAATATTTGAAGAATAAGAAGGGCTTGTTTACCCTGGCATTTGTGTAATAGCATTTTTAGCTTGACTATTCGAAGAATATGAGAGCTATACTACTCACCCTGGCTTCGGCTTTGCATGCAAGTACTTAAATACTACATGTATTGCATTGAAACTTTCTACAACCCTACCCAGCTATCACACCTATGTAGATTATCAAGTTAGATAACTCTATCAGTGCTTTCATAAAGCGGACGTGGACGTAATATATATAAATTTACACATGGACGTTTTCAGAATAACCCTAAATAAAATATAAAGGGTGAAAGTGCAGAGGTGAACGTGTAAAAAATCGATAATTGTCACACGCACGATTACACGCTTACCCGAGTTATTATCGTGTGTACCAGACATCACCTTGACGACCTCTTTGTTTGTAGGGAATGTAAAGAAAGGTAGTTTAACTTGATTACGCTAATTGGATTAAAAGTTTTCCTAATCCGACGACGGTCTTTCTTTCAAATACTGTACCGTTAATTCATTAATTAGGTCAGACGTTTTCTTTTATCTTTTAAAAATATTTGATGACGAGAAATACCGATTATCACTTCGGTAACTATAAAATTGGGACATTTTCTTTATCTGTTAAAAATATTTGTTGATGATTTATAACGATTATCACTACTTGGAAAATATGCAGCCTCTGTAGCCTCGTTCCTCCCCGAATAATGAATTTGATTGGTCAGAATTGAAATAATAAATACGTCATCAATCTATTCTGAAGAGGTGCTTTCCGAGATTCCAAAATGGCGGATGTCAATTAATTTTTTGCCGAGATTTTTCGAAATTCGACTCTGAAGCAGAATTTGAGGGCATTGAAAGTGCTAATTTGATAGATATTAGTTAGACGACTTGATGCTTCTCCGCCATATCTTGATAATGACATTTCCTGCGATTAACAGCTGAATTTTTCGCGAGAAATTAGCGAACCACTCATCCCCCTATTCAGTCTGGACTTTTTGTTGACATTGCCAGCAAAGCTTTACCGGTTGTCATCATTATTAAATCAAATAAATAAACACTTAACCCTTTCCTATCTGCAGAAGACTTTTGAAAACTTTGTGGCAAAAGGAGAATCTCCCTTCATCATTATGAGCAATTTCTCCTTTTGCCACAATATTTTCAACCCTATTCAATATTTACACTTTCATGAATAAACATTTTCTTAACTTAAGCCTATAAACTTTCAAAGTCATCTGCTGCAAAATTGTTGTATGAGAGAGACTCCTGATTTTAATTAATGAACGTTTTTATTTCAGTTTTGGATATTGTGACAAAGTTGCAGTTGGTAATCTCAAACCTATTGGTTTCTATGGCAATGGATTTAAATCTGGATCCATGAGAATAGGCGAAGATGTCCTAGTGTTAACTCGAAGCACTACCTCCATGAGTGTAGGCATGCTGTCGCAGACCTACCTCACTGCTGTCAACGCAGAATCTGTTGTTGTGCCAATAGTAACATTTGATCTTCCATCAAATATCCTTCCATGATCAGAAGCAAAGTCGCAAAGTTAACCCTTTCCGGCATTTTGAAACAACTAACTTGGAAAGCATTCTGACAAAAGGTGAAATTGTCACAAAGTTTTCAAATCTATACAAGAATTGTCCTTTCATTTATAGAGATTTTCCATATTTTTAGCTCACCTGTCACATATTGACAAGGTGAGCTTTTGGGATCGCCCTTCGTCCGTCGTCTGTCCACAATTTCTTGTGAACAGGATAAAGTCTTTATTTACCAAACTTCTCCAGAAGCTAGATATCCTGAGAGCTCAGTTCCTTTCGAAAACCAGCCAGATTCGTTCATGCATGACGTGATTATGGCCCTTTAAAATTGGCAAAAATTGCTATAATTGAACTTGTGAACAAGTTAAAGTCATCATTTATTATCCGATGTTTACCAAACCTATACAGTAGCTAGATATACATGAGAGCTCAGTTCCTTTTGAAAACGAGCCAGATCCGCACATGCAAGACTGGATTATGGCCCTTGAAATTATCAAAATTGCTATAATAGAGCTTGTGAACCGATAGAGGCTCCATTTACTATCTGATCTTCACCAAACTTAGTAAGTAGTTAAATATTGATGAGAGCTCCGTTCTTTTCAAAAACCAGCCAGATGTGCCCTTGCATGACTGGATAATGGCCCTTGAAATTGTCAAAATTGCTATAATACAGCTTGTGAACACAATAGAGCCTCCATTTACTTTCCAATCTTCACCATACATACATGCTCTGGATTGAAAATGACCAAAGAACCAAAGAACCATCCCAGTAGAGCATAGGCCCTCATGGGCTTCTTGTTCAATAAATAATCCAATGTAACTTTTCACTTACCAAAAACCTTTTTTTTTTTCTCAACAATTACATTCATCCTTAACACAAGCGTACAGTTACGGCAGAATACACCAGAGTCGCTGAGCAATATGAAGGCCATCATGAAACATTCCCTTTTCCAGTCCGAACATCAGCTCATAACAGAACTTAAGGCATTGGAAAAAATGGAGACTGGGACCATTATAATTATTTATAATATCAAAAAGTAAGTATAGTGCATTCAACATCTATAAAAAAAATAATGCTTTGCTCAATAACATTGAAATGAATCAATATATTTTAAACAAACGTTTAGATGTCTTTTTATTTTACCAATACCATGGGAAAAAGATGTTTGCAAAATGTTAAAAATGCATTTTCTTTCCTACTCATATCCTATGTTGTGGTACTCAAGAAAATGGTCTCCTCAACCCTTTTTCACATGCTGATGCATTTGGTCTCATTTGCATGGTATGTCTTTTCAAAGTATTAGCAAGTTCTCGATTTGCCACAATGTTTTAACTCTATCTAAAAAAGTTTTCAAAGTCGTTTGCAGCAGATTTGTTGTATGCGGGATTAGGGTTAAGACAATTCTATTGAGTTCCAGCAACATAGGATTTGAGGTCACACATGGGTATCACTTTTAAAGTCTCTCTTTTATGCTTTCACTTACGGAAAAAATTGTAAAGACAATTATTTTGAGTTTCCACATCATAGGGTTTAGGTTAAAAAAAGATTCTAGAATGGGTAATTCATCCTTTATCTATAGTAATACACCCCTTATCTAGATTTATACATCCTTCATCTGGAGTAAAACATCTCTTATTTAGAGTAATACACCCCATATCTAGAGTAAAACATCCATTATTTAGAGTAAAACATCCCTTATTTAGAGTAATACATCCCTTATCTAGAGTAATACATCCATTATCTAGAGTAATACACTCCTTATCTAGAGTAATACATCCATTATTTAGAGTAATACACTCATTATCCATTATCTATAGTAATACATCCCTTATCTAGAGTAATACATATCCATTATCTAGAGTAATACACTCCTTATCTTGAGTAATACATCCATTATTTAGAGTTATACACTCCTTATCCATTATCTAGAGTAATACATCCATTATCTAGAGTAATACACTCCTTATCTAGAGTAATACATCCATTATCTAGAGTAATACACTCCTTATCTAGAGTAATTCATCCATTATCTAGAGTAATATCCCCCTTATCCATTATCTAGAGTAATACATCCATTATCTAGAGTAATACATCCCTTATCTAGAGTAATACATCCATTATCTAGAGTAATACATCCATTAACTAGAGTAATACACCCCTTTTCTAGAGTAATACACCCCTTATCTAGAGTAATACACTCCTTATCTAGAGTAATACACTCCTTTTCTAGAGTAATACACTCCTATTCTAGAGTAATACATCCCTTATCTAGAGTAATACACTCCTTATCTAGAGTAATACACTCCTTTTCTAGAGTAATACACTCCTATTCCAGAGTAATACACCCCTTATCTAGAGTAATATACATCCCTTATCTAGAGTAATACACCCCTTATCTAGAGTGATACATCCTTTATTTAGAGTAATTCACACCTTTTATAAAGTAATACACCCCTTTTCTAGAGTAATACACCCCTTATCTATCTAGAGTAATACACCCCTTATCTAGAGTAATACATCCTGTATCTATAGTAATTCACCCCTTTTCTAGAGTAATACATCCCTTATCTCGAGTTATACATCCATTATCTAGAGTAATAAACTCATTATCTAGAGTAATACACCCCTTATCTAGAGTAATACACCCCTTATCTAGAGTAATACACCCCTTATCTAGAGTAAAACATCCTGTATCTATAGTAATACACTCCTTATCTAGAGTAATTCAACCCTTTTCTAGAGTAATACATCCCTTATCTCGAGTTATACATCCATTATCTAGAGTAATACACTCATTATCTAGAGTAATACACCCATTATCTAGAGTAAAACATCCTGTATCTAGAGTAATACACCCCTTTTCTAGAGTAATACATCCCTTATCTAGAGTATAAAAAAAATTAAACTAACAGGATTACAGTCTGTGTGGAAAAGTTATGTCATTTGCTTGGTAAGACTGTTATGTTAAGTACTGGTGTGAAACAAATTGGAAGGTGAACAGGCAGCTGTGATATGACTCAAAACCATATGAAAATGTCCTTAACCCTTTCCCTCATACGACAATTCTGGAGCGTATTTTGTCAAAGCATAGAAAATCTCCATAATTGGATGGATAACCTATGACAAAAAGTGGAAAACATTGTGGCAAAAGGAGAAATTGCATGTTTTGTGCAATTTCTTCTTTTGTCACTATGTTTTTAAAAAGCTGTCTGCTGCAGAGGCGTCAGAAAGCGTCTATATGAGGGAAAGGGTTAAATCCCAATCAATGAATCCGTTCAAACGTACCTGTGATTTATATTAAAGGGACAAAGATGGAAAATATGAGATTGATTTTGAGTCGGACAAAAATGACTTGAGGAATCCAGAGACTCAGATGAAGGACTATACCTCCATAAACAGACCAATCAATCAATCCAGTCCAGAATACAAGAGATCCCTCAGGGTAAGCCACGAGGCAGATACAAGTGACATCAAACACCTCTCAACAATTGCTTTCCTTTATTTAACCACAGGCCAAATTTCAAAATAGTTAACACAAATGTTCCATTAGGCCGCTCTCCAGCTAATTAGTTCAATATGTTCCATTAGATGGCCCTCTACCTTATAAGTTCAATACTAACATATTGTTCTATTAGGCGGCCCCCTACCTAATATGTTCAATATGTTCCTAATTAGGTAAATATGTTCCATTATGCAACCTTCTACCTAATTAGTTCAATATGTTCCATTAGATGGCCCTCTACCTTATAAGTTCAATACTAACATATTGTTCCATTAGGCGGCCCCCTACCTAATACGTTCAATATGTTCCTAATTAGGTAAATATGTTCCATTATGCAACCTTCTACCTAATTAGTTCAATATGTTCCATTAGGTGACCCTCTATCTTATTAGTTATTATGTTCCAATAGGCGACATTCTACCTAATTAGGTAAATATGTTCCATTACGCGACCCTTTTCCTAATTAGTTCAATATTTTCCATTAGGTGACCCTCTACCTTATGAGTAAATATGTTCCAATATGCGACCTTCTACTTAATTAGGTAAATATGTTCCATTATACGACCCTTTTCCTAATAAGGTAAATATGTTCCATTATGCGACCCTTTGACTAATTAGGTAAATATGTTCCATTACGTGACCCTTTTCCTAATAAGGTAAATATGTTCCATTATGTAACCTTCTACCTAATTAGTTCACTATGTTCCATTAGGTGCCCCTCTACCTAATTAGTTCAATATGTTCCATTAGGTGACCCTCTACCTTATAAGTTAATATGTTCCAATGCGCGACCTTCTACCTAATTAGGTAAATATGTTCCATTATGCGACCCTTTGAGGTAAATATGTTCCATTATGCGACCCTTTTGCTAATTAGGTAAATATGTTCAAAATTGAAACATCTATTGAATCACTGGCCAAATCACTCAAATGTTGTGCAATTTGTGGTCATCTACCAGAATTGCCCATCCATCTTTTTTCCACTGCATTGGAAAAGTGGTAAGATAGTTATTTAAAGCAGTTCATGCATTTGACACCTCTTTTATTCTTCTTCAGGAATATTGTTCAATCCTGTATTTAAAACCAAGAATGAAGATAAAGATACGAGGGCAGAAGGTTCCAACCAAATTGATCAGCAAATCATTATCAAAGACAGAGCTTGATTTTTATAAACCTTCATGGCTTGTATCCTTTTAATTTCTGTTACAGATTTCCAATCAAGTCCTTTCCAACATTCAGATGCATTTGCAACTGAAGATTTTTGGAAAAACCTTGTCTCAAATGTAGAAATTACTCATAATCACAATGTTTTCGACTCCATTTAATTATTTATAGAGATTTTTCATATTTTAGCCTATATGTTGTCATAATCTTCTGCTGCAGATTAACCCTTTCCCACATACAGACCCTTTATTGACACTTTGTTCCTTTTGAAACAATGTTTTCAACTCTTTTTAATAATTATACGCCGCCGGAGGCTGTGGTATATTGGCGTCATCTTCTCCGTCCGTCTGTACGTCCGTACGTCCATTTCTTGTGAACGCAACTCCTCCTACGTTTCTGACCGTATCTTTTCAAAACTTGGTCAATGTCATAAATATAATGTGTAGATGTGCATGAAGCGGCGATTTTCCGGTTCATTGATATTTGCAAGATTTATGTCCCTTGTAACTTAGTCTCTGTAGCTGATTGATATTGCAGCCTTGTGAACGCAACTCCTCCTATGTTTCTGACCGAATCTTTTCAAAACTTGGTCAATGTCATGACTACAATGGGTAGATGTGCATGAAGCGGCGATTTTCCGGTTCATTGATTTTTGCAAGATGTATGTCCCTTGTAACTTAGTTTCTGTAGCTGATTGATATTGCAGCCTTGTGAACGCAACTCCTCCTATGATTCTGACCGAATCTTTTCAAAACTTGGTCAATTTCATAACTATAATGGGTAGATGTGCATGAAGCGGCGATTTTCCGGTTCATTGATTTTTTTCAAGATTTATGTCCCTTGTAACTTAGTCTCTGTAGCTGATTGATTTTAGTCTCTGTAGCTGATTGATTTTGCGGCTTGTGAACGCAACTTCTTCTACGTTTCTGACTGAATCTTTTCAAAACTTGGTCAATATCATTACTATAATGGGTAGATGTGCATGAAGCGGGGATTTTCCGGTTCAGCGATTTTTGCAATAGTTATGCCTTTCGAAACTTGGTCTCTATAGCATATTCACTTGAGAACGCAACTCAAGTTTCCAAACAGGTAGAAGTGCATAAAGCAGGGATTATCCGGTAGAGTGATTTTTGCAAGAGTTATGCTCAGAAGGAAAAAAGGATACATATCGACACTGCCATTTGACCTACTTTCATATCGGAAGCCTCTATAGGGTTCTATCTCGGTTTATATGTATCCTATTTTCTTCCTGACTGAAATAATTTGTTGAATGGGACATTAAGCTCCAACAATCCAATCCAATACTTTGTTTGCTGTTTCTTTTCCATTAAATGATTGTTTTACCATAATGGTAGTTTTGTGATTTTTTTTCATGAAATTACCATTTTTCGGTTCGGCCATTTTGATAGAAATTCCAATGGTAGTCTTGTGATACATGTTAAAAGCAATAATTAAAAGGACCAATCTTGATCTTTATATTTTGTGGCGGCACTGGCACTCTTGTTAAACTTTCAGTTACAATCAAGTATATTGAGATAAACAAGAGAAATTTCGTTGCTATCCTCTTATATAAGTTTAATATTATTATATAACTTTATATGTTTATCTGCAAATATCAGTCATCATCTCAATGTGATTAAGAATTGTACCTACCATCCTCAAACTTTGATTTAACATTGGTCATAATCTTAAAACGGACTCGTAGACATCCAATGTGAAATGACAAATCAGCTGGCATTTCGGTCCATGCTAATTTTACTCAATTGTCCAAATATTCCTGACAACAGGGCGCTCATGGGGGGGGGGAAGAAGACGCATTTTTTGATACAGCAGCTTGACATTTTATGAGAATGTTTATCTAAATGATATCTAAGCCAAGTTCGAATATGGATCATGTAGGGTCAAAAACTAGGTCACTAGGCCAAATTGAAGGAAAATCTTGTTAACACTTTGGATGCCACATTTTTTGCTACAGCAGCTTGACATTTTATGAGAATGTTTATTTAAATGATATCTAAGCCAAGATCGAATATGAATCATGTAGGGTCAGAAACAAGGTCAATAAATAGAGAATAACTAACTGCATGTTTTTGATATAGAATTTATGTCACAAGGAAAAAAATGGGTAATTTGGTTAAAATCACGAAACCGTAGGTTGAGTGATTTTACACCAAATTACCCCTTTTTTCCCGAGTGACATAAATTCTATATCAAAAACATGCAGTTAGTTATTCTATTTATTATATATCTGGAATAAATCTCCCCTTTATTTTAAAGAAACATATAAAAAAAAATGACTTGGCCTTAGGCGTATGAATGTTACGTAACCAATGACTGCATCATTTTAAGACGTTCCATGGCTGTTCCATTAATGTTTACGCCGCACGTTTAAATCAATGTTTTATGTCATTCTTTATTTTTTCTTTTGTGAGTTTCTTAAGATATCTCTTAGGATGACATCTTAAAATATAATTGAATTTGAAACACATTTTTATCTTATTTTAACTTTAATAATGATCAAATATCATACTATCACAATTTTAAGTAAACATAAAAAAAATAGTTCCGGCAAAAATGATATCATCACTAGTTATGATATAAAAAAACTAAAAGTGTTATCGTCACAGTGTTAGTTATCATTTTTTTAAAAATTGATATTGATTTTATGTCACTTAAATTTCAATGCAAAATTTGGATAGGTATGTAATAAAGGAAAATATTGTTCAAACTCCGGAGGCCGCATTTTTACTTTGAGCAAGTTGAAAATTTGTCAGAATGTTGTCTTGATAATATCTAGTCCATGTTGGAATATGGGTCATATCAGGTAAAAAAATATAGATCACTAGGCCAAATGAAGGAAAATCTTGTTAACACTGTGGAGGTTGCATTCAGAATAATTGTCCTGATGTATTTTGCATTGTAGTACATTGTATAATTAAGGTGAGCGATCCAGGGCCATCATGGCCCTCTTGTTTTGTTCTTTCTCCTGGAAACTGAAACACTTTCCTTAACTTTAAAATCAGCCTCGTCCTGTACGTCTGACTTTCGGCTTCAAAAACAATGACGAATCTGAGAACTACGGGTTAATGATGTATCATCACAACAGACTCATCAAAGCCTATGAAAAGATTGGTTGCCAAAAACAGGTAAGCTTCATTTTACATGTTTGCTAGTATTGTCAGAAGTTGGATATAGCAGGATAAGTTTTAACCCTTTCCCGCCTGCAGATATATTTTGAAAACATTGTGGTCAAAGGTAAAATTGCTCATAATGAGCAATTTCTCATTTGGCCACAATGTTTTCAACTTTATTTAACAATTAAGCTATCTTTAATGGAGATTTTTCAGGTTTTAGTCACTATGTTTTCAAAGTTGTCTTCTGCAGATTTGTTGTATGTGGGAAAGGGTTAAATCATGTTTCATTTTATTTTCAGCTTTTAACTTATAAGTCATATTTATACCCCTTTCCCTTATATAGACGCTTTCTAACGCCTCTGCAGCAGACTGATTTTTGGAAACATAGTGACAAAAGAAGAAATTGCTCAAAACGAGTAATTTCTCCTTTTGACACAATGTTTTCAGCTCTATCAGAGATTTTCGATATTATTGTTGAGATGTTTTCAAAGTAGCTGCTGCAGATTTTCTGTATGTGGGAAAAGGCAATTTCTTCTTTTGCCACAATGTTTTCTACTTTTAGTCATGGGTTATCCATTCAATTATAGAGATTTTCTATTTTTTGACAAAGTATGTTCAAAGTCGTCTGCTACAGAAATGTTGTATGAAGGAAAGGGATAAGGCAATCAACATTACTAGTATTAAAGGTGCTGAACTCAAGATTAAAGATAGTATAGTCAAACTTTTTAAACTGTTCAAAAGTTGTCTTGAAATATTAGGATCATAAGTCTGGGATAAAAATGAGTGTAAAAATTTCACATTCCAGTACAATAAACATCTAAATATTGATATTTTATGCTTCATTTTTACTGGGTAATTTGTACATTTTCATGACTTTTATTGACTGATTTTTTCAACATTTACTTCCAAAAAGTTTTGAACTAGTTATTACTTACTTTGTTGTCACAATTAGCAATATTTGCAGACGTTTCAGCATTTCAAAATTTTGATCTCCACCTAGATAGAGTTCAGCACCTTTAAATTTGAAGTCGTTGTAAATCTCAAAAGAAATTATCCTTGGGATTGCCCTCACACAGGCAAATTTCCTAATCTAGTACATGTGTATGGGAAAGTTATTTTAGGACTAGGATAAGTGTTTTGTTGCAATGATATAACTTATATACTCTTGAAAACGGCATTAAAGCTCAATAAAATAAAAATGTAACTACATGTGTATGGGAAAGTTATTTAAGGACTTGGGTAAGTGTCTTGTTGACATGATATAACTTATATACTGTAAACGGCATTAAAGCTCAATAAAATAAAAATGTAACTGTCTTGTGATAGACTAAAAGACTACATGTGACAATATTCTTGATTCTGCCCTCTTAAATATGTTCTGGGTGACTAAGTGCCATCAGGCCAGTGACAAAAGGGGAATGAGCAATTTCTACTTTTGCCACAATGTTTTAAAAATTTGTCTGCTGAAGCAATGTCAGAAAGTATCTATCAGTGGGAAATTGATAAATTGGCATAAATTCTAATATATAAACATTTACATGTTATAAGCCCCCTTTTTGGACGTAGAATATTGGCAGGGCTCTCACGAGGGGGCGATTTGGGCGAAGTGGTCGCCTAAAAGTTTCTGACTTCGCCCATTCACTCGATCAAAGCGAAGTCGACTTCGCCCAAAATCTCAGTCAAAGCGAAGTTGACTTCGCCGACAATTTTGTCCTAGCATCGGACACTGTTAAAATGATCACGGTCACGCACCATGTCGAATCGATGTAGGCCTATACAGTTCGATATACACAGTTGCGTAATCAGTTATTTGACAACTGAGAGTGTATATCCATTAAAAGCTGAAGAATCGAATCATTTAACACACACAATGACGTAGAACCAATCAAAACCGTGCACTTTAGTCCTATTTGCATAATCAAAGTACCGATTGTCATATCAAATAGTATGACGCCCCCTGATAAAACATTAAATACGTATCCGATGTAAATGAGATGGAAGTCGAATTATGTTTTAACCCTTTCAATAGTATAAATAATAGTATGAATCTATTCATGGTTTAATGAGATAATCGTCTTCAATAATTGAGAAAATGAGATTTTTTAGACATTTTTTTAGGGGTTTCATAATAAATGCTGTAGCATGGGGGTGTCATACTATTTGGAATTAACCAATCAAAAGACAATACCTCAATTCTACTTGTAAACAGTGTGTATGTTTAGCCGATACAAATAATTTACGTTGTTTATGACACTTACGACAGACTAATTTACAAAATGCCTGAAACCTTTACACGGCGAGTAAAATGTAGCTTCATTAATTATATTTCGGCGACTTTAGAACACAATGTTCGGATCGCAAACCCGATACAAATAATTTACATTGTTTATGACACTTACGACCGACTTCTTTATAAAATGCCTGACACACGGAATGGCGAGTAAAAGGTAGCCTCATTAATAATTTCTGCGACATTAGAACATAATGTTCGGATCGCATCTACTCTTAGGGAAAAACAATTTTAGAACTTCATGTAATAATCATAATTAAAATAAAATAATAAAACATTCATCTTTGTTTAAGTAAATGTGTTCTATCCCAAACGATGCGATGCGGTTACGACGCGTAACGACACAAAAAGAGATGTAATTTCTCCCTTAAGTCTCCCCACTTCTCCCTAAAGTCTCCCCACTTCGCCCTAAATTGTCCGGAGGGGGAAGTCACTTCTCCCTAAAATTTAAGCCTAGTGAGAGCCCTGTATTGGTCAAACCTTTGCGTGCAAGGCCTTTTCTCAGACACTGTGTATGCTGTTGCTTTAAAACTTCACACACTTTTTCAGGGTCATTAGATGACCCTGTATGTCAAGTCCCATAACTCTGGAATGGATTTTGACTGAATTGTGACCCTTTTTGGACTTAGAATGTTGGTCAAACCTGTGCGTGCAAGGCCTTTTCTCAGACACTGTGTATGCTGTTGCTTTGAAACTTCACACACTTATTCAGGGTCATTAGATGACCTTGTATGTCAAGTCCCATAATATCCCTGACGCTTTTTAAAAAGTTTGGGGATAACCAGCAAAACTTAAATATAATACCCAACAATGTGGTGCGGGCATTAAATATCACAGTCAACTTCATTTTCAGCTTAGGTAAATTTTGGTGTAATTACTAAGCTAATAATACTTAATCTCCATGGACCTAATTTTCAAAACTCCATACATACATTTTTAGCTCGCCTATTTGAAGAATAGGCTCGCTTATGTAGTCACCCCACCGTCACCGTTGTAGCACGCCTATTCGAATAATAGGGGCGCTTAAGTAACCACCCAGGCGTTGGCGTCAGTGTTGCCAGGTTAAGATTTGCATGCAAGTATGGAAAATTTGTGATATCTCGCAATAAATAATAGTGTGTGGTTTTATCTGATACTGTAAGTCTTCAGTATTATGTTCACTATCGGCATACATCGTATATAATCAAATTTACAGATTTAAAAGGCCCAAAAGGGCCTGTATGGACTTGGTTAACATTTGCATGCAAGTATTGAAAAGGTTTATTATCTTGCAATAGGTGATACTGTGTGACTTTACCTAATGCTATAACTGTTCTTAAGTAGGCCCTGATGGACGATGGCCCTGATAGGCGAGCTATATTGTCCTCCGACAACTCTTGTTCCTTTTCCACATATTACAAACCTGCAGCAGACGAAAACATCTAGGTAAAAATATGCAAAAAAACTTAAATGAAAGAAAAATTATAGTATAGAGTTAATCAGTGAAAAGAATGTGGCAATATCAATATGAGCAATATTTATATTCCGCTACACTGTTTTCAAAACTCGTCTGCTGAATATGCGTCAAAATGTGTCTGCAAGTGGGAAAGTTTTAACCCTTTACCTCATATAGACACTTTCTGACGCCTCTGCAGCAGACGGCTTTTTGAAAACATAGTGACAAAAGAAGAAATTGCTTTTCTCCTTTTGCCACAATGTTTTCAACTTTCAATTCAATTATAGAGATTTCCTATTTTTTGACAAAATATGTTCAAAGTCGTCTGCTGCAGAATTGTCGTATGAGGGAAAGGGTTAAATACAAAAGTAATGTTAAAAATGTTAAAAATGGCATAAAATTCAATTAATTACATAATTTTGTTTCAGGCTAACAATCATGGTATAGGAGTAGTTGGTGTTGTCGAGGCTGATTTTCTAGAACCCATCCACAACAAACAGGATTTCAACAGAACTGATAAATACAGGTAAAGTCCATGTAGATTGCACTGTAGCATGATAGATACAAAACAAGATCAGTATACATAGTGTCAGTTTTTTTTTTAGGGCCTTTTTTTTTTTTTTTTTTTTTTTTAAATAACGTAGACAGTGTTATTGATGTTTTCAGTCAAAAAGACAATTCAATTGACCTCTAATGTTTCTGTTGCTAGTTATGTAACAATACAGTTATGAAATCAAGAAATTTATTGTATTTTTTCCCCTATTTTAGACTTACAACGCTATTTTTCCCCTCTCAAAGGGCCCCGCCACCATTCCCCTAAAAGTGAAAAAAAAACCTGAGTGTCCCATGACCTAGTATCAGTCACATTATTGTGGAAGTTCAACTAACATTTTCCCCCTGTGGTGTACCACTGGCAGGAGGTTGCAGATTTCTGCTGGGTCATATGAAAGACTTTAAAAATGGTAGTTATGACTTCCTTTCGCTCAGGATTGTGGAGTTTGCATTGCAACTGACTCGCTAGTGTTAGGATAAATCAACGTTTAGTACTGGTAACTTGCCTAGGAAACGCTGTGATATAACTAAACAATTGTTGAGAGTGGCACAAAACACAATACAAGTATACAAACAAACAAAACAAGATCAGATTACAAAGTGTTCACACTGTTATCTGTCACATAACAGTGACAGTCCAGATATATGGAACTTATATGTCACAAAATAATGGCAGTCCACATATTACTGGACTTATATGTCATATAACTGACAGTCCAGATATATTGGGATGTATATGTCACATAACTATGACATTCCAGATATAATGGGACTTATTTGTCACATAACTGACATTCCGTATATAATGGGATATATGTCACATAACTATGACAGTCCAGATATATGGAACTTATGTCACAAAATAATGGCAGTCCACATATTACTGGACTTATATGTCATATAACTGACAGTCCAGATATATTGGGACTTATATGTCACATAACTATGACATTCCAGATATAATGGGACTTATTTGTCACATATTTAAATGTCACATAACTGACATTCCATATATAATGGGATATATGTCACATAACTATGACAGTCCGGATATATGGGACTTATATGTCACATTACTATAAAAGTCCAGATATAACAGGACTTATTTGTCACATAACTGACATTCCATATATAATGAGACTTATATGTCACATAACTACAGTGTCCGACAAATTTCAGAATTGTTTGGTAGCCCACTGGGCTACCAGATTTGGAAGCTGGTAGCCCGAAATATCGCGGATGCCAATGAGTGTTTTATGATTATTTTTGTTTTCTACTTCTGTACAAACATAATATTAAGAGCACACCATGTACATGATTTAAGGGTAATGACCATTTCAAATAACATGACTGTGTTGCAAAAGACCTGAAGTGCAGCATTCAGTTAAAAAAAAATGAAATTTGGAAAAAAGACTTTTTGGTAGAGCTTAACAGATAGGAGAAAATTGGTACTAAAGATTTTCAAGATTACTTTTCACTAGGTTATTTGAAATATTCTGCATAAAATGTATTGTATTTTATCCATATTTACAAAAGATTTAAAAGCTAGTGACAGAAATGTTTAAACTTGAGACCAAAAAATCAAATGATGTAGTATAAACTCTTTAAATTGGAGGTCACCGATTTAGGTCCCTCACCGAAACAGGGCATACGATACGAGTGTCAGTTTTACAAAGAACGCCATATTAAATAAGATTCAATTTTATTAACCAAAAGTCAAATTTATCAGGTTCAATGAAGTTATTAACCCTTTCCCTCATATAGACGCTCTCTGACGTCTCTGCAGCAGACAGCTTTTTGAAAACATAGTGACAATAGAAGAAATTGATCAAAACAAGCAATATCTCCTTTTACCACAATGTTTTCCACTTAGTCATAGGTTATCCATTATATTTTTTATTTTTTGACAAAATATGTTCAAAGTCGTCTGCTGCAGAATTGTTGTATGAGGGAAAGGGTTAAATCATAAAATATTGTCAAAAACAATGACGCGAATAATACCGTAACACATGTAACACGTTAAATTTGTTTCATGTGTTACGGTATTATTCACAACATAGCCGCCATTTTGATAATTTCGCAATGTTAACGTCATTGACCCAATTTCTCATTTCTTCCAATGAAATCGCAATTATTAAGTCATATGATTTTTTTCCCGCCGGTTATGCTAATTAATTTTGGTAAACAAAGCCGTGATTGGGCATTTATTATTCATTATAGATTTCATCCCAAACATTTTCTTTGACATATCGCATACTATGTCGATTATGAAGGTGTTTCATATTTGATTAACGACAAGATAAGATCTAGAAGTGGTCGTATTGTATTGTCTTTAATATTTGGATCGAATTTATTTTATTAACTTCTTCTGCATGGTGACAATTTTCTTCTCCGTCTTTCTGAACCGGTCTGCACCAGTTTGCAAACATCGCATACCGAAAGTAGAAATATGGATCAAAATACGTTTAAGGGAATATTTGAATTTCATTGGTTATTCGCAATCATTCATGGATTAACACCAGGGAACAATGGTCACTAATGATTGGACCGCCGTAATGGGTATATATATCACGTTAATTGACTATTACTGAAGCGATTCGGTTGGCTGAAACCACTCGATCTGACAGGTTGGTAACTCCGCCTACTGATATTGATTTGTTTATGGTCACAGCGAGTGGTTTTCGCATGTAACATACAGTCACTGTTTATACACGACATGTGTGTAAGTAATTAAGCCGGGCTACCAGACACGGGAATAAACAGTAGCCCGCCGGGCTTTCATTTGAAAATGACAGTAGCCCGGGCAATTATTGTGGTAGCCCGCGGGCTCCGGGCAATGGATTTGTCGGACACTGAACTATGACAGTCCAGATATTACAGGACTTATATGTCACAATACTATGACAGTTCAGATATAACAGGACTTATTTGTCACAGATTTATATGTCACATAACTGACATTCCAGATATAATGGGACTTATACGTCACATAACTGAGTCCAGATATAACCAGACTTATATGTAACATAACTGACAGTCCAGATATAACTGGATGTATATGTCACTTTACTGACAGTCAAGATATAACGGGAATTATAGGACACATAACTGCCACAGTCCAGGTGTAATGGGACTTATATATGTTACATAACTATGACAGTCCAAATATAATGGGACTTATATTTCACATAACTGTGACTGTCCAGATATAACGGGAATTATAGGGCACATAACTATGACATTCCAGATGTAACTGTGACAGTCCATTTATAAATGTCAGTTATATGACAGTCCAGATATAACATGACTTTTATGTCACCCGACTGTACAGCAGGGAGACACTTAATCCGTTTCCACATACAGCAAATCTGCAGCAGATGACTTGTAAAACATGTGAAATATCTCTATATAGGAAGAGTTGATTATAGAAATGAGTTGAAAACATTGTCGCGAAAGGCGAAATTGCTCATTTTGAGCAATTTCTTCTTTTGTCACAATGTTTTCAAACGTAGTCTGCTGTTGAGGCGTCAGAAAGCGTCTGTATGTGGTAAAGGATCGCTCTTTGATGACATTGATTTTAGCAAACCCTCTTCCACTTGCAGACACATCTGAAGCAGAAGAAATGGTTCAAAATTAATTGTGTGTTGTAAGTCATAGATAAATCAAACTATATGTACAACACTGATTATCTCTTTCCAACATACAGAAACTTTATGACCCCTCTGCAGCAGACACCATTTGTAAACAATGTGGCGAACGGAGAAATGACTCATATACATTGTATAAGCAATTTTCATTTTATGCCACAATATTTTCAACTTTATTCAATAATGTTTGTTTTATTCATTTATTGAGTTTCCATTCTTTTGACTAAAATTAATAAATGTTTCCAAAGTCATCTGCTGCAGATTTGTTGTATGTTGGAAGGATTATTATATTTTTATCTTTTAACAGTGCTTTTATGCAGAATGCATCCATGAAGCTGAATGACTATTTCTATGAGAAAACACAACATATCAATCCCGACAGGCCTACTTCGTAAGTATAGTTCTAGAGCTAATTGATTACTTGGAGTTTAACCCTTTCCCTCATATGACAAATCTGTTGCAGACTACTTTGAAATTATCAAATCAAAAATATAGAACATCTCTATAAATGATAGTAGGATTATTAAATAGAGCTGAAATAATTGTGGTAAAAGGAGAAATTGCTCATGTGCAAATTCTCCTTTTGCCACAATGATTTCAAAAGTTGTCTGCTGCAGAGGCGTCAGAAAGCATTTATATGCGGGAAAGGGTTAAAGCCATTTTCAACAGTATTTCAATTTTAGAATGTATACCAGTTCCCACTTCTTTGTTTGTTTGCTCTGTCACATCTGTACGCCACCAAACATTCTTCTAAGACATCTAGTTACCTTCCCACAAAGACTATTAAGTACGTTGTTTGAAGATGAATGACACTATGAACCTTTGGAGAAGAAAGAATGACGGAGCAGGTGTTTGTAATCTTAACCCTTTCCCACATACAACAAATCTGCAGCAGACCACTTTGAAACATATTGGCAAAATCATGGGAAATCTCTATAAATAAAGGTACAATTAATGGTTAAACTAGTACAGTCAAACCTGTGCCAAAGACCACGTTTGTTTAGCAATTCCCTGTCTATAGCAACCACACTTTTAATTTCCTAATTTTATGCATAAATGACTCTGTAATTAGAACCACCTGTGAACAAAGACCAGATTGTTCTCTTCCCATGGGTGATCTTTAAACAAAGGTTGGACTGTATACCATTTAAATATGGAGACTATTTTATTTTGATTAAATGATTATAGATCTGAATCCTCGCAATTGCCAGACTGGAAGTGGGCGCAGTGTGACAACTGTTTACAATGGCGAAGGTTACCCACTGGGTATACTACAGCTCTACCCACCAAGTGGTTCTGTATGATGAACCCAGATGCTGCTTTCAAGTAAGAATCATTTAACCCTTTCCCACATACGACAATTCTGCAGCAGACGACTTTGAACATATTTTGTCAAAAAATAGAAAATCTCTTTAATTAAATGGATAACCTATGACTAAAAGTTGAAAACATTGTGGCAAAAGGAGAAATTGCTCATTTTGAGCAATTTCTTCTTTTGTCACTATGATTTCAAAAAGCTGTTTGCTGCAGAGGCGTCAGAAAGCGTCTATATGGGGAAAGGGTTAACCCTTTTCCATATACAACAAATTTACAAACATTTATTCAGATATATGGCAACTTGCGTAAAAGTAAAAAATGATTATTGAATTAAGTTGTAATCATTGTGACAAAAGTAGAAATTGCTCATCATGAGCAATTCTGCTTTTTTCCACAATGTTTTCAAAAGTCGTCTGCTGCAGAGGCAGCAACCCTAATCCTAAATGTAGGAAAGGGTCGAAACATGTTCACCGCTGTCCTGATACTGATGACCTTCAACTCTTTATGAGAATCCGCTGTGGTCGAGTGGTTAGCGTCGGGGATTTCGAAACCGTGTGTCCCGGGTTCGATCCCCAGTCGCGGCACTACGGTCATGGTGGAGTGCTCTTGGGCAAGGCACATTTTCTAGCCTAGTACTGGTTTCGTTTACCCAGGGATCATGAATAATTAAATTTAATTGCGCGCTAAATGACCTTAGCTATCGATGCGCCATAAAACACTTTATGAAACATACAGATTTTGAAAACGGTATGGAGAAAGATGATATTTGCTCAAAATCATGGAAAAAGGAAACATTGCTCCAAAAATGAAAATATTATGGAAAGAGGAGAAATTAATCAAAACCAGCACATTTTTCCTAAGGGCTATTCCAGTTGAACATATGTCCCACCCCAGGACGGCAAAATAAACAAATTCTGTAGGGGGAAGGTCTTTTTCTTAATTTGCTACTGTAGGGGGTGGTGAAAAGTCCAATTTCTCTTCTAAAGGGGGGCATCATTTTCTTTTTTGCCTCTGTCCGTATCTGCTCATTTATATTGACTGCAGAGATTCAGAATCAGATTGGCGTCGGGCATCGGAAATATGACATCGCTAGAGTTAATCTCCGCGAAGCCAACTGAAAAATATCATGTGCAGTAGACGCATTTTGATTCATAATAAACAAAAAGCGTTTTGTCGAGTTACGTACGCGCTTCATAGCAGTTACAATGCATTAAAGTATACTACATGTAAAGCGTCTAATGATCATTGATGTAAAACTTGATTTCATTGGCTGGCTCATTAAATATCAGCCAATCGTAGGGCCTCTTTTAAGAACCCGGATTAAACCCTTTCAAAATGTCGGAACGAAAACATTTTCGACAATCGCTTTTTTTTTCGGAAAGATAACGCGTCGACAAGCATTAAAACGGAAAAAATAATCAAAATTCAGCCGATTAAGAACAAATGCCCAACTCCTCAACAAGTACTGTACCTGATTTGCCTGTCAAATCGTCTAGAGCGTTTCAAAATTTCTGGCTGAGCATATTTCAATGCAGAAAAACGGCTACAATTTGTGCACACAACATATAAAAAATGCATTGACAGACGGGACTTCCTATTTTCGGACCAGATCATTAAAGAGGCACGCAGACAGCAAAAACCATAAGGCCTCTGTGATTTGTGCAAATCTGCTGCCAAACTTTGAACAAGTTGTGATAAAGGCCAGCAGCGAAAATGAAAAGGCCATAATTTACAAGACACTCAAAACGTTTTTTGGTCTAAAAAAAAGAAGAGAATCCCCCACATCATAAATATACAAGCCTACTTGAATTTTTAAACATTTTAGACTGTCCAGGTATATCACCTGTCACATAGTGGAAATGCTTCATTTTCCTCTGAAACCACAGTCATGCAATTAGATGACTTTTTCTCTTCCCTCTTTACTTATGTTTAAATTTAGTTTAAAGTGAAAATTACAATAATTCACTCCAGCTTAACACTAAATAAGTTTAAAATACAAGCTAGACAGTCACCTGAAGAAGACTTTTGAAAACATTGTGGAAAAGAATAAATTGCTCATTTCTCCTTTTGCCACAATGTTTTCTTAACCTGTTAGTATATTAACTGTAATTCTAAAAGGTTTTCAATATTGCTGCAGATTTTTAATAGGTGTTCATCAGTAAGTGTAAGTTTGGAAAGCGCATCTAAAAGTGGCCTTTCTGGGTTTGAATTTTTTGCTCAAGGCGAGTTATTGTGATCGCCTTTTGTCCGGCAACTTTTTCTCCTCAGTAACCAGTGGGTCAATTTGGCTGAAACTTCACAGAAAGCATCCTCCCAATGGCCTCACCAGAATTCCTTCAAATTTTTGGGATCCATGCAGAATTCTGGTTTCCATGGCAACGAAATGAAAAAAACTTCAAAATTCTTCTTCTGCCAAACTGGTTGACAGATTTTCAAATCATTTTTTAGAAATGTTCCTTGGGTGACCCTCTATCAGATTCCTTGAAGCTGTGTTGATTGGTCAAAAAACATGGCCGCCAGGGGGGCGGGGCTATTTTGACTTATATGACTAAGGTGAAAACTTAAAAAATCTTCTTCTCCAAAAATGTCTGGCCGATTTTCAAATAATTTTGTAGAAATGTTCCTTGGGTGACCCTCTATCATTTAACTCTAATTTGACTTATATGGCTATAGTGAAAACTTTAAAAATCTTCTCCTCCAAAGGTGTCAGGCCGATTTTTATACGACCGTTTCTTAAAAACGGTACGTATTATGGTATGGTCATACATGTCCCTCCCTCCGTCCGTTCGGGTTTACCACACTTTTTTCCTACATACTTTGAGCTATTGAGCTGAAATTTTGTATAAGGCTTTGTAGTGATGTGTCACAGATCAAGTTCATATTTCCTGGGATTTCGTCAATTATTGAATGAGTTATGCCCCTTTTTGGACTTAGAATATTTGTAAAGAAGTTCCTGACGGGCGTATTATGTACCGCGGTACTCTTGTTTAATAATTTTGTAGAAATGTTCCTTGGGTGACCCTCCATCAGATATCTTGAAGCCATTTTGATTGGTCATAAAAAAATGGCCTCCAGGGAGCGGAGCTATTTTGCCTTATATGGATATAGTGGACCTTAAAAAATCTTCTCCTCCGAAAGTGTCTGATCTATTTTCAAAAGATTTACTAGAAATGTTCCTAGGGTGACCCTCTTAGTTTTTTTCAAGCCAAGCCAAGGTAGGAAACTACCAGGGGGCAGGGCTTATATTGCTATAGTGAAAAGAAAAATCTGGTGAGCGATCCAGGGCCATCATGGCCCTCTTGTTTAAGTTTAGGACAAAATGGCCTGGTTTTTTTTTTACATTTAGGACAGCTGTCTTAAAAGACCGAGTTGCAATCTGAATCACTGTGACAGACAGACTGCCCGATGAAGAAAAACCGTTTTGTTTTAACCACATAATATATTTCTCAAACGTAGTGTACAGAATTCGTTTGAAGACAAATTTTCGAGATACGATCAAAACGGTATGGTACTGAAAATCGGAAAAAAGTTATTTTGTTTAATTGTTGAATAAAGCTATTTGTGACCCTACATTTGTTCATCTGACTGTCGACTGGGGCATCTGTGTTCCATGGACACATTTTCTTGTTCAAATTTAATTTGAAATATCTTAATGAAGGCCTTTGTGGCGTGGTTGGTAATATGCTAGGTTAGTAACCTGAAGGTTCCGAGTTCGAGGCCTCCACCTCTGATTTATATGAGGAAACTGTCAGTTGTTTGGGTTTGGCTTAGTACTGGGTCTTCCAGGAACAGAGGGTATGGATAACTGACCGCCTTTAAATGACCAAAGGCAAAGATGTTGAAAATCAGTCTTAAACCTCAATACAAATTCATGTGTATTTTAATTCCTGCCAGAATCAACATCTTTACTTACGATGCAAGAGTAGAAACTTACTGTTGGACCATGAATACACTTATAGTAAGTCCTAATCAGAAGTCCGACAAAACTGCTATTGAGGGTTGAAATTTGCAACAAAAAATATAAACTTCTGAAGGGGGTCCGAATTTGCTCAGAAAATATTCTAAAGAGGGTTCTTTTCTAGTCAAATAAACTTCTGAAGGGGGTTGGTCAATTTTAAAAGTGCCTTCCTGGGGTGGGACATATGTTTTACTGGAATAGCCCTAACAAACTTTCAAAACAGGCGCATTAATAAAAGCATAATTTTAAAAAAAGGAATATTTAACCCTTGCAACAAATCGGCAACAAATGCCTTTGAAAACATCTGGGCAATAATATGGAAATTAAAGGTGAATTATTGTGATTGCCTTTTGTCCGTCGTCCGTCAACTTCTTCTCCTCAGTAACCACTGGGTCAATTGGGGATGAAACTTCACAGAAAGCATCCTCTCAAAGACCTCACCAGAATTCCTTCAAATTATTGGGATCCATGCAGAATTCTGGTTTTCATGGCAACAAAACGAAAAAATTCTTCTTCTCCCAAACTGGTTGGCAGATTTTCAAATAATTTTGTTGAAATGTTCCTTGGATGACCCTCTATCATATTCCTTCAAGCCATGTTGATTGGTAGAAAAACTATTTTGCAAATAATGGCTATAGTGAAAACTTAAAAAAAATTCTCCTGAAAGTGTCAGGCCGATTTACAAATAATTTTGTAGAAATGTTCCTAAGGTGACCCACTATCAGCTTCATTAAAGCCAAGTTGATTGGTTGAAAAACATGGCCGCCGCAGGGCGGGGCTATTTGGCCTTAAATGGCTTAAGTGAAAACTTAAAAAATCTTGTCCTCCAAAAGTGATTTTCAAATAATTTTGTAGAAATATTCTTAGGGTGACCCTCTATCAGATTCCTTCAAGCTATGTTCATTGGTCGAAAACTATGGCCGCCAGGGGGCTAAAGTGAAAAGAAAAAAATCAGTTGAGCGATCCAGGGCCATCACGGCCCTCTTGTTTTAGTCATTATGTATTATGATATCTCTTATATCATGTGTATTAGTTGTTGTTATATCTCTTATATCATGTGTTTAAGTTGTGATATCTCTCCTATATTCCATGTTTAAGTTGTTGTGATAATTCTCTTATATCATGTATATTAGTCATTGTGATATCTCTTATATCCTTTGTTTTAGTCGTTGTGATATTGCAGAGGAGCCTGAGGACGATGATGAAGCTTTACAACCAACCTATAAAAAGACTTTTAAAAAAACTCAGTAAGTTATTGGTCTATTTTTAGCATTTTGCCATCCTATAGAAAATTTATAAGAAAACTCAGTAAGTTAATTTTCTATATTAATCATTACAAACAACTTATAAGAAAACTCAGTAAGTGATTGGTCTATATTCAGCATTACAGCCAACCTATTGAAAAGAATTATAAAAAAACAGGTAAGATAGTTATTAATCATTACATCCAACTTATTGGGCACAATACACCAACTAAATTCATTCTTTGTTTCCATGTAAATCGACCAGTTTTAGTCCTCAAGTGTCACACTTTCTAAGCATTTCTCATGTAAAACACCAGATATCAATTCAACAGGGGAAAACCTTCATTTTGGACCAAATCGACCCCGGACATTCTCTGCTTTCACTTTCAAACAAGGTCAAAATAATAAAAGAGATCAAATCAATCATTACCAGTTCATCCTATACACATTTACAATGAATTTAAACTCAATGTCATATATTCAATGCATTCTTGTGATAGTATACACTAATTTCTACACAAACAAAGGTTTTTAGGGACTATTTAGATCGGCATGACAGCGGATGTATTTGGCGTTTTTTGGCCTTATAAAAAAACAACATGTAAGAAAACTCAGAAAGTCTATATATATCATTACAGCCATCCTATAGAAAAAAATGATTTAAATAATGAAATCAGTTAGATGTCTATATAGAGCATTTCAACCAACTTAACCCCTTCTCTCATACGACAATTCTGCAGCAGATGACTTTGAATATATTTTGTCAACAAATGGAAAATCTCTATAATTGAATGGAAAATGGAAAACATTGTGGCAAAAGGAGAAATTGCTTGTTCTGAGCAATTTCTCCTTTTGCCACTTATGTTTTTAGCTCTTATTTATGGCAATTGTTCACGTTGGTTACACTATGTTTTCAAACTTGTCTGCTGCCGATATTTTGTTTGTGTGAAACGATAAAGGCAAATGCTGAATTTTGGATTGTATGATGTCTATTTTTGTTTTGCATTTTACAGAGAAGAAAAGAGAAGAAAGCTAAAGTTCGAGGAGGTAGGCAGAGCTTTATTTATTTTGACAGATCTATGGATTGTAGTGGTCTAGATCAGATAGGTCCATCATGAATAACATCTTTCTTATTATCCCTTTCCAACTTGCAGAAGCGTTGATTTCGCATCAACAGCAAACGCTTTTTAGAAAAAATTGTGAAAAAATGAAGATATTGCTCATAATGAGCAATTTCTCCTTTTGTTGTAATGTTTTTGACTCGATTCAATTATTATACTTTCATTTATAGAGATTTCCCATATTTCCAAAGTCATCTGATGCAGATTTGATTTATGTAGGAAAGGGTTAATTAACTCTCAGCACGCTAGCTTTTTTTTGTCAACCGTTGATGACATTTGCAAACAGTTTGGATCCAGATCAGTCCGATCAGGACTGATCTGAGATCCAAAGTGTTTGTCAATCCGATTTAATTTCAGTAAACATTTGGGGAAAATTAATATTTTTTTCAAAATTTTGCACATCGACAATATAATAGACGAAAATGATTTAGAATGCAAAGAGTTAAGCAATTTAAGCTTACGATAATGGGCCATAGAGGACTTTTAATCCCGAAATGTTTGCCTTCTTCAGATATAGATTATTATTTCTTACCAAAACTAAGGGTTTGACTGTCAAATAAAGATGTTTATCATGCAATGAGCAGATTACGTGACGTATAACACTGGTATGATAAACCTTTTGTTTACATGTCTACTGGTATGATAAACTTTTTATCTTTATCAGTCTACTTATTTTTAGAAATGACGTAATCGCTGGAACTACTTTTCTGAAATATAAATCAGCCGTTCCTCTGAAAACCAACTGTTTTGACTGCGAAAAGTATCGACTTAGATCACCCTAAGCATGCAGCGCAGGCTAAACCGGACAGACACGTTTTGACTCCTGTGGATTTTCTGTTTCAGTCGGAACTCTTTAGCTTCCGTATGACGTGTGTACACAATGTAATTCGGCGCAAATTTGTGCATGCGCGTGACGTCATTCTATTTTAGGTGACGTAATTTATGAATGGGCTTTTGTTATTGTGAATGCTATTTCTTAAAACTAGTGAGAATGAGTGTAGATTTACCTGAAAAGATAATTTTACATGCAAGATAAATAGAATATTACGTCCCTGACTTTCGACATAAACTTTATCAGACTCGACTGTGAGAAAGGATAATTGTCTCGCCAATTATCAATTCTCCCAACCTCGTCAGATAAAGTTCATATCTAACGTCGGGGACATAATATTCTCTATTTATATACACTTTATTTTGAACTCCGAATATGGCCATTTATTTTCTTTATTCAATGAATTGTATATTTTTATATTCTGGTGTTTAACCCTTTCCCTCATATAGACGCTTTCTGATGCCTCTGCAGCAGATGGCTTTTTGAAAACATAGTGACAAAAGAAGAAATTGCTCAAGATCAATTTCTCCTTTTGCCACAATGTTTTCCACTTTTAGTCATAGGTTATCCATTCAATTATAGAGATTTTCTATTTGTTGACAAAATATGTTCAAAGTCGTCTGCTGCAGAATTTTGGTGTGAGGGAAAGGGTTAATAATTGGTGAGATATGACCTCTCCCATATGCAGCAGCAGATGACTTTGAAATAAATCAAGTCAAATATATTGAAATCTCAAATGAAAATAATATTACTGATATTTCTTCTTTTGCTATACTGTTTTCAAAAGTTGTATGCTGTGAATGTGTCAAAATGTAGGGATGAGTTAAATATAGATTGCCCTCTGTTTTGGTTTATATTCAGAGATGTCTTGTAACGATTTATTTTTTTCTATTTTTTTTTCAATAGGAAAGAAAGCTGAAAGAGAAAGAAGAACAGCTGAAAGAGAAAGAAGAACAGCTGAAAGAGAAGGAGAAGCAGGTTAAAAAGATAGCTAAGCAGCAAAAAGAATTAGCGGTCAGTCTTTGTATGCCTTCCCCAAAACTTATTTGAGCACATTAAGGTGCACATTGTTTATTGTGAACAATGCAGATCCAGATCAGTTTGTGCATGGGCACAGTCTAATAAGGACAGAGCTCTAGAAACGGTGCATTTTGCACGTTCTAAAATCCTTAACTTACCCTCTAACCCTATATTGTGGGTTCCTAAAAATCTTTAGAGTACCCACAACATAGGGTTTGCTTTAATAACACGAGAGAAATTGTGGGAAAAAGAGCTGAATACCCCACCTTATCTGGACCTCTGAAGGATCTACACATGCTAATTCTCACAATGTTTTAAATATTTGGGCCCTTCCCCAAATTTGTATGGAAAGGGTGTACTTTTTTCAAAGGCGTAGGAGGACATTCTTTGCAGCCTAAGACAAAAGTCATTGCGATAAGAGTAATTATTATACCCCCAAAAAACAAAGTTTGGGGGGGATATATAGGAGTCACTGTGTCGGTCGGTCGGTCGGAGGCCATATTTTGTCCGGCCTATTTCTTACAAACCACTGGGTGGAATTCAATAATTTTACATGAAGCTTCTATACCAAGAGGAGATGTGCATATCCTAAAGGGGTTACAATTGCATGATATTTTACAGAGTTATGGCCCTTTTACTTATTAAGTTGTTGGTCATATTTTGTCCAAAGTCATATTTTGTCCGGCCTTTTTAGCTCACCTAAGCACGAAGTGCAAGGTGAGCTTTTGTGATCACTCACCGTCCGGCGTCGTCGTCGTCGTCGGCGTCTGTTAACAATTTCCTACAAATGACTTCTCCTACTAAACCAATGGACAGATTTCAAAATTACTTCACAGGAATGGTCCTTAGGTGGTCCTCTTTCAAAGTTGTTCAAAGAAATTAATTCCAAGTAAAACTTTGGTTGCTGCGGCATCAGAAAAGGGGAAAATTGCCAAACCTTAAAAAATCTTCTTGTCCAAAAGTACTGGCCCGAATTGAAAATTATTTTTCACAAATGTTCCTTGGGGTACCCTCTTCCAAGATTGTTTAAATATTTCCGATCCGTTGAAAAACATGGCCGCCAGGGGGCGGAGCTTATTTTCCTTATATGTGCTCTGTTAAAACTTTAAAATTCTTCTTGTCCAAAAGTACTGGTCTGATTTGAAAATTATTTTGCACAATTGTTCCTTGGGACACTCTTTACTAAGATTGTTCAAATATTTCCAATCCGTTGAAAAACATGGCCGCCAGGGGGCGGAGCTTGTTTTCCTTATATGTGCATTGTTAAAACTTTGAAAAATCTTCTTGTCCAAAAGTACTGGCCCGATTTGAAAATAATTTTGCACAAATGTTCCTTGGGGCACCCTTTACCAAGATTGTTCAAATATTTTTGATCTGTTGAAAAACATGGCCGCCAGGGGGCGGAGCTTGTTTTCCTTATAATGTACATTGTTAAAACTTTAAAAATCTTCTTGTCCAAAAGTACTGGCCCAATTTGAAAATTATTTTGCACAAATGTTCCTTAGGGCACCCTTTACCAAGATTGTACAAATATTTTTGATCCATTGAAAAACATGGCCGCCAGGGGTGGAGCTTGTTTCCCATATATGTGCATTGTTAAAACTTTAAAAATCTTCTTGTCCAAAAGTACTGGCCGGATTTAAAAATTATTTTGCACAAATGTTCCTTTGGGCACCCTTTACCAAGATTGTTCAAATATTTTTGATCCGTTGAAAAACGTGGCCACCAGTGGTCGGAGCTTGTTTTCCTTATATGTGCATTGTTAAAACTTTAAAAATCTTCTTGTCCAAAAGTATTGGCCTAAAAAGAGTAAAAACTATTGAAGACTTGAAGTTCTATTAAATCAGGTGAGCGATATAGGGCCATCATGGCCCTCTTGTTCTTACAAACCACTGGGTGGAATTCAATGACATTTTACATGAAGCTTCTATACCAAGAGGAGATGTGCATATCCTAAAGGGTTACAATTGCATGATATTTTACAGAGTTATGGCCCTTTTACTTATTAAGTTGTTGGTCATATTTTGTCCAGCCTATTTCTTACAAACCACTGGGTGGAATTCAATAAAAATTTACATGAAGCTTCTATACCAAGAGGAGATGTGCATACCCTAAAGGTCTTACAATTGCATGTTATTTTACAGAGTCCTGGCCTTTTTACTTTATATTAAGTTGTTGGTCATATTTTGTCCATATATTGTCCGGCCTATTTCTTACAAACCACTGGGTGGAATTCAATAAAATTGTACATGAAGCTTGTATACCAAGAGGAGATGTGCATATCCTAAAGGGGTTACAATTGCATGATATTTTACAGAGTTATGGCCCTTTTACTTATTAAGTTGTTGGTCATATTTTGTCCGGCCTATTTCTTACAAACCACTGGGTGGAATTCAATAACATTTTACATGAAGCTTCTATACCAAGAGGAAATGTGCATATCATAAAGAGTTTACAATTGCATGTTACTTTACAGAGTTATGGCCCTTTTGTTGGTCAGTCAGAAGCCATATTTTGAGTCAAGGTGCTGTTTTGGGGGTATTTATCACCTTCAGTGATATTTCTAGTTCTGTTACCAATAGGCTAATGGTCTATGAGGAAAAGCAGTTAGTTACTTAGAAAGACTGTAGTGCTGGTGTGAGAAACCCAGGAAACACCTGGATGGGTGAACTGGCTGTCGTGATATGACTGAAACTTTTTGAAAACCACTTTAAAACCAAATCCATCAATCAATTTATTTTATAATATCTTTTATAACACAGGAGGTGTCATCTAGCCAAGATAAAGTCGACCGTAAGCCTACTGTGGCTGATTTAGAAAAGGCAAAAATATCTATAACGGCTTATCAGAAACAAGTGCAAGAAAAAGAGCGGACCATTAAACAGTTGGAGCAGCAGCAGAAACAAGTAGAGGAGAAAAGTCGTGCTATGTTACATATGGCAGAATCACTGAAATTGTCGACCGATGAAGGGAGCGTAAGTTAACCCTTTCCCAAAAACAGGCCCTGTGTGACATTTCTGTAGCAGACCACTTCTGAAACCATGACAAAAGGAGAAAATGCTGATGATTTACACCACTTTCAACTGTATTTCAGTTATATCACAATAGTTCCAGTTAAATTGACAGTTCTCCTGGTATTGTTTATCCTCTCCCGACAACCCTGAGCCAACAAGAGGGAAGCCATTAATTCAAATATTGTTAAGTCTTTGTCATGACCTGACTGGGGATCAAAACCTTGTCTCCAGCTCCCTAGGCTGATGCTGTTATGGCTACACCACAAAAGGCAGTCACGGTCCTTTTAACCATTTCTCTCTTATAGAACCTTTCTGACACATCTGCAGCATTGAAAACATAGTGACAAAAGAAGAAATTGCTCAACACGAGCAATTTCTCCTTTTGCCACAATGTTTTCCCCCTTTTAGTCATAGGTTATCCATTCAATTATAGAAATTTTCAATTTGTTTAACAAAATATGTTCAAAGTCGTCTGCTGCAGAAATGTTGTATGAGGGAAAGGGTTAAAATTTAGAACAACTCAAACAATAGCATATCAAGTAAAGTGTTAATCTTTTCCTACCACATGCATACTTTATTGCATCTGCAGCAGATAAATCCTGAAAACATTGATGGAGAAATATCTCCTAATGAGCAATTTTGACTTTTGACACAATGTTTTTAATTCTATTCCCCAAAGTTTTATACTTTCATTTTATGGAATCTTTCCAATATTAATCAAAACGAGCAATTTCTCCTTTTCTACAGGTATTTGCATATTCTTTTAAATATTTACACTTTCATTTATATAATCTTTAAACAAATATATATGTTTTTGCCTTGATGTTTTCAAGGTCGTATGCTGCATCTTTGCTATATGTTGGAAAGGGGGGTTAAAAAACATTATTTACATTCTAAATATATTAATTTTCTAGAACCTGTATGAGAAGATACAGGAAATGAGTGATCTGGGAACCTCTACTGTAACATCAAGCAGGTAATGGTATAAAATTGAAATATTGAACTTAACCCTCTCCCACATGCAGACGCAGACGCAATAGCAGCAGACGACTTTTGAAAACATTGTGGCCAAAGGAGAAATTGCCCATGATGATCAATTTCTCCTTCGGCCACAATGTTTTCAACTTTATTTAACAATTAAGCTATCTTTTATGGAGATTTTTCAGGTTTTTGTTACTATGTTTTCAAGGTCGTCTGCTGCAGATTTGTAGTATGTGGGAAAGGGTTATACTGGCCTTTGTTCAAAGTTTATACAGAGCTCTAGATAAAAGGCTTTTTATGTGTTCTAAAATCCTTATTTAACTTACAAAACCTATGTTTTGGAAACACAAAAAATAATTGACTTTTTATACCCCCGGTTCCGAAGGAAAGGGGGGGTATACTGTTTTACCCATGTCCGTCCGTCCGTCCGTCCGTCCGTAACACTTTCGTTTCCGGGCTATTTCTCTGCAACCGCTTTTTGGAATTTGATGAAACTTCATAGGAAGGATCACCACCAAGTGTAGATGCGCATATCCTGTTTGCGTTCCGGTTGGATTATTTTTCACGGAGTTATGGCCCTTTACCCCTATGTATGACTAAATTCATTTCTAGGCTATTTCTCTGCAACCGCTTTTTGGAATTTGATGAAACTTCATAGGAAGGATCACCACCAAGTGTAGATGCGCATATCGTGTTTGCGTTCCGGTTGGATTATTTTTCACGGAGTTATGGCCCTTTACCCCACCATCAGGCTATGTATGACTAAATTCATTTCCGGGCTATTTCTCTGCAACCACTTTTTGGAATTTTATGAAACTTCATAGGAAGGATCACCACCAAGTGTAGATGCGCATATCGTGTTTGCGTTCCGGTTGGATTATTTTTCACGGAGTTATGGCCCTTTACCCCACCATCAGGCTATGTATGACTAAATTCATTTCCGGGCTATTTCTCTGCAACCGCTTTTTGGAATTTGATGAAACTTCATAGGAAGGATCACCACCAAGTGTAGATGCGCATATCGTGTTTGCGTTCCGGTTGGATTATTTTTCACGGAGTTATGGCCCTTTACCCCACCATCAGGCTATGTATGACTAAATTCATTTCCGGGCTATTTCTCTGCAACCGCTTTTTGGAATTTTATGAAACTTCATAGGAAGGATCACCACCAAGTGTAGATGCGCATATCGTGTTTGCGTTCCGGTTGGATGATTTTTCACGGAGTTATGGCCCTTTACCCCACCATCACATATGTCTTTCAAAACATGAGCGGGGGTATCACTAGTGAGCAGTAGCTCACATATTTCTTGTTTTGTACCAACAACATAGGTTTTAACCCTTTCCCTCATATATACGCTTTCTGACGCCTCTGCAGCAGACTGCTTTTTGAAAACATAGTGACAAAAGAAGAAATTGCACAAAACGTGCAATTTCTCCTTTTGACACAATGTTTTCCACTTTTTGTCATAGGTTATCCATTCAATTATGGAGATTTTCTATTTTTTGACAAAATATGTTCAAAGTCGTCTGCTGCAGAATTGTCGTATGAGGGAAAGGGTTAATGAGTGCTTACATAGATATGGTGGAAGAAAGACCTTTTACTTTATCCTTATCTAGTCTGCCGTGTATATTTTTGGTCATTTATAGGGATTGTTGATGTTTTTTGCAAATGGGTTCTTGAAGAGAAATATATGTGGGTTTAACCCTTTCAATCTTGCAGACACATTCTGACGCCTAGGAAGCAGACTTCTTTTGAAATCATGGTGGCAAAAGAAGAAATTGCTGTTAATGACCAATTTCTCCATTTGCCACAATTATTTCAGCTCTACTCAATAATTATATTTTCATTTTCAGCTCACCTGAGCTTTGTGCTCAAGGTGAGCTATTGTGATCACATTTTGTCTGTTGTCCGTGTGTTGTCAACAATTGCCTTGTTAACACTCTACATGCTACATTTTGCATCCGATCTTCATAAAAGTTTATTAGATGCCTAGGAAGCAGACTTCTTTTGAAATCATAGTGGAAAAAGGAGAAATTGCACTTAATGAGCAATTTCTCCATTTGCCCCAATTATTATAGCTGTATTTAATAATTATATTTTCATTTTTCAGCTCACCAGAGCATTGAAGTGCTCAAGGTGAGCTATTGTGATCACATTTTGTCTGTTGTCCGTGTGTTGTCAACAATTGCCTTGTTAACACTCTACAGGCTACATTTTGTATCCGATCTTCATGAAAGTTTATCAGAACATTCATCTCCATCAAATCTTGGACAAGTTCAACACTGGGCCATATGAGGTCAAAAACCATGTCACTAGGTCAAATTAAAGTAACATCTTGTAAACACTCTGGAGGTCGCATTTCTTACTTGAGCATGTTGTCAGGATGTTTGTCTCTATGATATCTAGGTCAAGTTCCATTATGGGTCATATTGGGTCAAAAACTAGGTCACTAGGTCAAATTGAAGGAAAATCTTGTTTATACTGGAGGCTGCATTTTTTACATGAAAATATTAAAACTTTGTCAAAATGTTTGTCATGATGATATGAAGGTCAAGTTTTTTAATATGGGTCATGTCCAGTCAAAAACAAGTTGACTAGGTCAAATTTAAAGAAAACCTTGTTAAAACTTTTTCTTCAGCAGCTTGTAATTTTTTCAGAATGTTTGTCTAAATGATATCTAGACCAAGTTTGAATATGGGTCATATTTGGTAAAAACTAGGGCATAGGTCAAATTGAAGGAAAATATTTCTAACACTCTGGAGGCTGCAATTTTAACTTGGAAATATTGAAACTTCGTCAGAATGTTTGTCTTGATGATATGTAGGCCAAGTTTGAGAATATTGGTCATGCACGATCAAAAACTAGGTCACAAGGCCAAATTTTAGGAAAATCTTGTTAACACTCTAGTGTCCGCATTTTTTGCTTCAACAGTTTGAAATGTTGTCGGAATGTTTGTCTTAATGATATCTAGGGCAAGTTCGAATATGGGTCACTAGGCCAAATTTGTCATGTGTTTTGCATTAGAAATCTTATAGCATAAATCATGTGAGCTATCTAGGGCCATCATGGCCCTCTTTGTTTAAGACTTATTATGTTTTTGCCTAGATGTTATCCAAGTCATCTGCGTTGAAGGTGTGAAAGGTTAATACATATCTTTGCACAAAGGGTGGAATCAGGTCAAATAATAACACTAGCTCATTGTTTATTGATATTTTACATTCAAGTGGAAGTTCACATGGTTTAAGAGCACCAAAGAGAAAACTCGATATGGTATCTGACACCCGGGAGGACAAGGCAGAACCAGGGTTTAAAATGGTTAAAATAAAAACTGAGGATGGGGGAAGTGTTTTCGTGAAAGTATTGGACAGTGTCATAGACCTAACACTGAATGAAAGTGATGAGGAACTTACACAGGACACAACCGGACCAACTACTGAAAAGATGGATGACAGTGAACAAAATAAAGATAATAGGCCAGAAAAGGTGTTGGAAGAAAATGAAACATGTAATAACAATAAAGAAACAAACCAGGATAAAGACGATGAAGAAACAGACAAGGAAAAAGACCGAGATAAAGATAAAGTGGCAGATACTAATGATAAATTAGATACAAGTAATGTATCAAAAATAGATGATAGTTCGGAGAAGGACAATGTAACGGCCAATAAACAGGGTGAGAGTAGCAAATGTTCAGATACTTCAAGTGACACAAACGCTGGTCCATCAACAACCGTTGATATTAAACCTGATAAAAAAGAGTTGGATAAAAAATTAACAGAAATGAGTGAAGTTAACGAGAGAAAAGTGTTTGTGGAAAACTGCAGTCAGACAGTACCTACCATTGTAAAATTTGCTAGTCCAGAAGAAGTAGATTTGTTGAAACTTAGTCCAGTTGAACAAAAAGCAAATTTATTACTAAAGACAAGAGAGTTGGACGAGACGAAGAAAGGCATGGCAAGTTTACAAGAAAATGTCTGGAAGTTATTAAAGCTGATTGTACCAGATTTTGACTACGGTGAGCCTCAAAACATCGAGAAAATTATTCTAGACTTTATCAAGGTGAATGAGGAGCAGGAGAGTCAGTGAAACTAAGACAATGTAGTGATTTTATAAACCCTTTCCCACATACAATAATTCTGCAGCAGTCGACTTTGAAATCATCTGGGCAAAAATATGTAAAGTCTCCATATATGAAAGTATAATTATGAATAAGGTTGAAAACATTGGGACAAAATAAGAATTTGCTCGTTAATAAGCAATTTATCCTCTAGCCACAATGTTTTCATAAGTCTTCTGCTGCGTAGGTGTCAGAATGCGGCAATATATGGGAAAGGCTTATATCTTTGAGATTTTTCTTCATTCTTGATAGACAGTTAATGATTTTATGTGTGCATCGTAAACTTCTGGATTAAAACGATTCTCTGTAACCACTAGACCAATTGGGATGAAACTTCATAGGTGGCTTTCTCTCAATGTCCTCTCTTAAATTTCTTAAAATGTTTTGGATTCATGCAACATTCTTGTTTCGATGGCAACCAAAAGAAAAAACTTTAAACAATTTCTCCACGAAAACTGGTTGGCAGATTTTCAAGAAGAAATGTTCTTTGAGTGATCTTCTAATAGATGCCTTCAAGCCATGTTGATTTCATAGAAATGTTCCTTGGGTCTTGCTCTATCAGATTCCTCAAGCCATATTGATATGTCTTTAAACATGGCTGCCAGGGGGGCAGGGTTTATAGCCTTTTATTGGCTGAAATAAAAATTAAAAAGTGTTCTCGTCTGAACAAATCACATCAGGTACGCTGCTTTTAAAGACATCTGAGGAATGTAATTTAAAATTTGCAAATGTTTCCCTTGTAAACTGGAGGAGTTCTTTAATTTTAGAATTATTTTCATGACCTTGAAATTTAAAGCCAAATACAAAACGCCAGGAAATATTCTTCTTCTCTTTGGGTTATTTTGGTTAACTTAACCCTTTCACACTTGCAGACACATTTTGACGTATCTGTAGCAGGTGAAATTTGAAAACATTCCTCATTTATTGAGAATTTCTATATACATGTATTTGCCCAGATGTTGAAAGAAATTGTCTGCTGCAGATTTGTTGTATTTTGTAAATGGTAACTTAAAGTGTTCAAATGTGAAGAGAATATTATAGACCAAGATTAGACTATGACCTATCCCCCTTTGCAACATACACAAAATCTACATCAGGTGACCTTGAAACCATCGAGTCAAAAATGTGGAAAAATCTATTCAAATGAAAGTATGATAATGGAATAGATTTAAAACATTGTGAAATAAGGGAAAATGTTCATTATGAGCAATTTTCTCTGCTGCAATAGTGTCAAATAACCTTTAGATAGGAAAGAGTTAACCCTTTCCCTCATATAGATGCTTTCTGATGCCTGTGCAGCAGACAGCTTTTTGAAAAACATAGTGACAAGAGAAATTTCTCCTTTTGCCACAATGTTTTCCACTTTAAGTCATAGGTAATTCATTCAATTATAGAGATTTTCTAATTTTTGACAAAATACGTTCAAAGTCGTCTGCTGCAGAATTGTCGTATGTTGGGAAGGGTTAGGAGCAGGCTAATCTTGGTCAATGATGTTTGCTATTATCCTAATTAGTAACAAATAGTTTAGGTCACCTTAGTATGAAGTGTGGGGTGGGGTGAGCTTTTGTGATCACTTATAGATTTGACTATGTAAAACTTTGGTTTATGAGGCATTAAAAAGATTGGAAAATACCAAAATTACTGACCCAATTTATGATTGGGTAAGCCTCTTCCAAGATTTTTCAAGTTAATCAAGTTCGTTCAAAAACATGGTCGCGTTTTCCTTAAAAACTTAAAAAAAATATTATTAAAAGTTCTTTGGGTGACTCTACTCTACCAATATCGTTCAAATGTTTCTGTTGCACAGTGCTTCTTTCCTTATATGTATTTTGTGCAAACTAAGCTTCCTGATTGTAAACTATTAATAAATTGAATGAATTGATCATGATTACAATATTTTTAGACTGAAAACATAACTGACAAGTTTGTTCCAATTATTCAGATCTGTTGAAAAATATTGTTGCCAGGGACATGGGAGTTGTTTCCCCTACATTTATATATAGTGAAAACTTTAAACATGTTCAAAAGTCAAGGTCCAACTCCATTGGACACAAATATACCTCTGATGACCCTCTACCAAGATAGTTCAAATTGTTTAGACTCATTTAACCCTTACCCTCAAATAGACGCTTTCTGATGCCTCTCCAGCAGACAGCTTTTTGAAAACATAGTGACAAGAAAAGAAATTGCTCAAAACGAGCAATATCTCCTTTTGCCACAATGTTTTCCAGTTTTAGTCATACGTTATCCATTCAATTATAGAGATTTCCATTTTTTTACGAAATATATTCAAAGTTGTCTGCTGCATAACTGTTGTATGAGAGAAAGGGTTAAAACATGGTGGAGATGGGGCTGACAGGTTTTCAATACACAGTACATTCCATCAATTTTATGTCCGCATTATGAATTTTTAGTATTAACTACGTCCAGATTGACATGGCTTGACTGTATGTTATAGTTGAGGCTTTAAAAGCCTTCTTGAACTAAAGTACTGGCCTGATTTGAAAATAGTTTCTTGTTCAAAATATTCCTATCAGTTGAAATCCATGGCCACCAGGGGTTTGAGATTGTTTTCCTTATATGTATAGAATAATTAAATTTAAAACTATTAAGTTCTTTTAAATCAAGGATAGTAATAGAGGACCATAATAGTTCTCTTGTTTTGTATAAAGACTGTTTAAACCCTTTCCCACATTCATCAAATCTGCAACAGATGACTTCAAAAACACTTAGTAAAAAGATTGAAAACTCTCTTTTGTCACAATGTTTTCAAAAGTTGTCTGCTGCAGAGGCATCAGAAATCGTCCATATGTGGGAAAGGGTTAAGCAAATTTCTATGTGAAATTAAAATCTTAAGTTGTTGATGGTTTGTTTGGTAAAAGTTAATCCATTTATGCACTATTTTACCGCTTTACCGGATCCAAGGGACATTTGTAGCTCTGAAAACTCAGTACTAGCCATTTCTCCATTTACTATTTTAATCAAAACAGAAGTGTTTCAAAGGACAATGTTTCGACTGCCAAAAACTCTAATTAATCCTTTCCCACATGTAGACCATTTCAGACGACTTTTGAAAATATTGTAACAAAAAGAGAAATTGCTCAAACGAGGAATTTCTCCTCTCGCCGCAATATTTTCAATTTTCGGAAATTAATGGAGATTTTTTTTTTTTTTTTGCCTAGATGTTTTCAAAGTGATTTTTTGGATAATGAAACATTGTGGCTAAAGGTGAGATTGCACATGTTTACAAATACTTTGTGCTGCAGATGCGTCTGCATGGTGAAAAGGGTTGAGCTTTAACCCTTTCCCTCATACGACAATTCTGCAGCAGACGACTTTAAACATATTTTGTCAAAACATAGAAAATCTCCATAATTGAATGGATAACCTATGACTAAAAGTGGAAAACATAGTGGCAAAAGGAGAAATTGCACGTTTTGTGCAATTTCTTCTTTTGTCACTATGTTTTCAAATAGCCGTCTGCTGCAGAGGCGTCAGAAAGCGTCTATATGAGGGAAAGGGTTAACTATAATGTTGATAATCTATGAAACAAGTTAACTCTTTCCCTCATATGGACGCTTTCTGACACCTCTGCAGCAGACGACTTTTGAAAACTTTGTGACAAAAGAAGAAATTGCTCAAAACGAGTAATTTCTCCTTTTGACACAATGTTTTCAGCTCTATTCAATAAGTATGTCTTCATTTTTCAGAGATTTTCGATATTATTGTTAAGATGTTTTCAAAGTAGCTGCTGCAGATTTTCTGTATGTGGGAAAGGGCTAACGAAAGGTTGATAGGAAATGAAATACCAGCATTGTGTTCACGAGTTCCATGTACACTGAAAATATGTGCATTACATTACAATTATTTTTTATGTAGAATTATCGCTTCTTGAGAGATCAGACATTAGTGCTATTGAACAAACTTAACCCTTGACGACTTTGAGAAATTACTTCTTTTGCCTCAATTTTTTTAAATCTATTCAATATTAATGCTTTCATTTTGAGATTTTTCAAATAGTTGTCCAGATTTTTTCAAGGTCGTCTGCTGCAGATTTGTTGTATATGGGAAAACCAGAAGAATCTTTGCATGAATTTGAAAATCTGTGTAAACAAAGATTACCGTATCAAAAAGAATTGAAAACATTGTGGCAAAAGGAAAATTTGATAATTATGAGCATTTTCTCCTTTTGCCACAAGATTTTCAAAAGCAAGCTGCTACAGATATGACAATTATGCAGCAGACCACTTTGAACACATTATTTTGTCAAAAAATAGAAAATCTCTATTATTGAATGGACCTATGACTTAACCCTTTCCCTCATACGACAATTCTGCAGCAGACGCTTTTGAACATATTTTGTCAAAACATAGAAAATCTCCATAATTGAATGGATAACCTATGACGAAAAGTGGAAAACATTGTGGCAAAAGGAGAAATTGCACGTTTTGTGCAATTTCTTCTTTTGTCACTATGTTTTCAAAAAGCCGTCTGCAGCAGAGGCGTCAGAAAGCGCCTATATGAGGGAAAGGGTTAAAGTGGAAAACATTGTGGCAAAAGGAGAAATTTCTCGTTTTGAACAATTTCTTCTTTTGTCACAATGTTTTCAAAAAGCTGTCTGCTGCAGAGGCATCAGAAAGTGTCTATATGAGGGAATGGGTTAAAGAATATATGACCAATGTGGACTCCAATCATCATCAATCACTTACACACAGATCAATCTTGCTCTCCACTATTCACCATCAATGCATAGAATGTTTCAAGAAATATACAACTATCATTGAACATTTGGATCAGATTATATCATGTTAATCCTTTCCCACCTATAAACGCATTTCAACGCATCTGCAGCAGACGACTTTTGAAAACATTGTGACAAAAGGAGAAATTGCTCAAAACAAGCAATTTCTCCTTTTAGACACAACGATTTCAAATTTGTTCAGTAATTTTACGTACAATTATAGAGAGTTTTGTGAAGACATTTTCAAAGTCGTCTGCACTGTACGTGAGAAAGGGTTAACCCTTTCCCTCATATAGATGCTTTCTGACGCCTTTGCGGCAGACAGCTTTTTGAAAACATAGTTACAAAAGAAGAAATTGCTCAAAACAAGCAATTTCTTCTTTTGCCACAATGTTTTCCACTTTAAGTCATAGGTTATCCATTCAATTATAGAGATTTTCTATGTTTTGACAAATTACGTTCAAAGTCGTCTGCTGCAGAATTGGCGTATGAGGGAAAGGGTTAAAACATATTTCGAAATTAGAGTTTTACACAAGCTGATGGAGACTTTTTCAACTTTGACTGATACTGTAGACTTGTGAAACCCCTGACAAAACTGCAAAAGAGTCAGAAAGCATCTGTTTGTTGGAAATGATTAAATATGTTCAAAACAGGCATCTATGTAAATAGGATATCAGGTAAATGGTTAGTGTTATAACCTCCGACTTGTTTTGTTTATATCCAGTCCCGTGATCTTAACCCTTTTCCACATACAGAAAAGTCTGCTGCAGGTGGCTTTGAAAACATGTACACAAAAAGTATGTAAATTCTCTATAAATAAAAGTATATTTGGTATATTTGCCGTAAACAGGAGAAATGCTGATGCGTCAAAAGGCGTCATATAACCCTTACCCTCATGCGACAATTCTGCAGCAGACGACTTTGAACATATTTTGTTAAACAAATTGAAAATTTCTATAATTGAATGGATAACCTATGACTAAAAGGGGGAAAACATTGTGGCAAAAGGAGAAATTACTCGTGTTGAGCAATTTCTTCTTTTGTCACTATGTTTTCAAAAAGCCGTCTGCTGCAGAGGCGTCGAAAGCGTCCATATGACATTGTGGCAAATACTAGAAATTGCTTATATTTAGAATTTTCTTTTTTTATCACAGAATGCTAATATTTAGCATTTTCTTATTTTTTACCACAATGTTTTCAACTCGATAGATATACTTTCATTTATTCGGCTTTTAATACTTTTTACCTAGCTGCTTTTAAAGCCGTCTGCTGCTGATTTGTTGTATGTGGAAAAAGGGTTATTTAACCCTTTTCCTCATATGACAATTCTGCAGCAGACGACTTTGAACGTATTTTGTCAAAACATAGAAAATCTCCATAATTGAATGGATAACCTATGACAAAAAGTGGAAAACATTGTGGCAAAAGGAGAAATTGCACGTTTTGTGCAATTTCCTTTTTTTGTCACTATGTTTTCAAAAAGCCAACTGCTGTAGAGGCGTCAGAAAGCGTCTATATGAGGGAAAGGGTTAAGGCTCAAGGTCATATGTAATATTGTGACGTTTATTGGGGGCAATGTAAACATGCATGTTTTGTACAAATGGCATTGTAAGGCCTGGAACTGTGTCAAGATCTGTCTCTTATGTTGGAATGGTTAAGAGTCATATATTAGGTTGAACTTATAAACTTAAACCTTTCCCACATACAATAACTCTTGCAGCAGACGACTTTGAACCATCTAGGCAAAAACAAGGAAAAGCTCTATAAATGGTGGTATAAATAATTACTGTAAAAAGTCGAACATTGTTGCAAAGGAAGAAATTGGTTATTTTGAGAAATTTCTACTTTTGTCACAATGTTTTCAAAAGTTGTCTGCTGCAGAAGCGTCATAAAGTGTCTACATCTGGGAAAGGGTGAACTGGTTTCTTTGGTAAACATTTACCTGGTATGCCATTTTGTAGCCCTTTCAGAATTGGAACAGCAATTCAAACAATTATAAAAAATATTTTAGCACTGACGCCTTTGTTCACAATGTTTTTAAGAGTTGTTTGTACTGCAGAGACATCTACAGTTGTCTGTGGTTTGATCCCTTGTTGGGTCTTACCAATTAAATTCTTTAATCAAGTACTTAGGCCTCCCATATACATGTACAACATATATATATAAGCATAAATTAATGATTATATAGATGAAAAATGTATTCATTTGGATAACATTGTTATAGTTATGTTTGTTCTGATCGATTAAAAAGCTATTTTTTATGACTTTTCCCCAAAAAATATTTAGCTTAACCCTTTCCCTCATACGACAATTCTGCAGCTGACGACTTCAAACATATTATGTCAAAAAATAGAAAATCTCTATAGTTGAATGGATAACCTATGACTAAAAGTGGAAAACATTGTGTCAAAAGGAGAAATTGCTCGTTTTGAGCAATTTCTTCTTTTGTCAATATGTTTTCAAAAAGCTGTCTGCTGCAGAGGCGTCAGAAAGCGTCATTATGAGGGAAAGGGTTTTTAGAGCTTTAATTAGGCAAGTTGTGACTAGTCTTATTGTTTGTGTTCCATTTAATGAGAAAATTACCTTGAAAACATCTATGTTTTTAGTGTGTAGCAGAAAATGTCAGGATCAATAATACCAAAAGAACTGGAAATTTACCCACGAAATGACAGGAACAATAATACCAACATAACTGGAAATTTACCAAGGAAATGTCAGGATAAATTATACCAATAGAACTGGTAATTTACCAAGGAAATGTCTGGGTGTTCACACTGATGCATCAATGCAAGGATTATAAATACCAATAGAATTGATCATTTACTGAAATACTGTCAAAATTAGCATTAAACACAATTCAAAAAAAAATCTACAGTTTTCCATATCGAGGAACAAGTCAAGTGTAACTTATCCTGAAATAAAATTGCTAATGTCATTGATATAGATGTTTGTCTGGAATTTCTGTTTCATTTTTGGAGATTTTTATTCCTTACCCCTTTCCCTCATATAGCCACATATGCAACAGGCAACATTTGAAAGCATTGTGGCAAAAGAAGAAATTGCTCTTGATAAGCAGTTTCTCTTTTTGGCAAAAAAAAATTATACTACCAATTTCAAATAATGTCCATACTTTGCCTAAATGTTTTAGAAGTTTGTAAGTTGTCTTCTGCAGATGAGTTGAATGTGGGAAAGTGGTTCTATATGGTAGAATCTGGATATATGAGGTCATTGATAATTGAGGACTTTTAATTGTATCTCAAATGTTGTGTTTCATATTTGTAGATTTTACTCTTAACTTTGTGGTAGAATCTGGATAGGAGGAAATAGGCTGTTTAAATTTTACAAAGATAAGAGAGATGTTTGTTGAACTCTTCGTCAGACTGTCTCACTAATCATATGTACTTTTGATTAGATATAAGTGTCAACTCAAATCATGTCCATAAAAAATTACTTCTTTGTTTCATTGTTTGTCTGACGCCTCTGCAGCAGACGGCTTTTTGAAAACATAGTGACAAAAGAAGAAATTGCACAAAATGTGCAATTTCTCCTTTTGCCACAATGTTTTCCACTTTTTAGCTCGCCTATTCGAAGAAATAGGGGAGCTTATGTTATCACCCCGGCGTCCGCGTTGGCGTTGGCGTCTGCGTTGCCAGCTTGGTCAAACCTTCGCGTGCAAGGCCTTTTCTCAGACACTGTGTATGCTGTTGCTTTGAAACTTCACACACTTATTCAGGATCATTAGGGGACCTTGTATGTCAAGTCCCATAACTCTTGAATGGATTTTGACTGAATTGTGCCCCTTTTTGGACTTAGAAATTTGGTCAAACCTTTGTGTGCAAGGCCTTTTCTCAGACACTGTGTATGCTGTTGCTTTCAAACTTCACACACTTATTCAGGGTCATTAGGGGACCTTGTATGTCAAGTCCCATAACTCTGGAATGGATTTTGACTGAATTGTGCCCCTTTTTCGACTTAGAATTTTGGTCAAACCTTTGCGTGCAAGGCCTTTTCTCAGACACTGTGTATGCTGTTGCTTTGAAACTTCACACACTTATTCAGGATCATTAGGGGACCTTGTATGGCGTTGGTATCAGCGTTGCCAGGTTAAGATTTGCATGCAAGTATTGAAAATTTGTGATATCTTGCAATAAATAATAGTGTGTGGTTTTATCTGATACTGATACTGTAAGTCTTCGGTATTATGTTCACTATTGGCATACATCGTATATAAACCAATTTACAGATTTAAAAGGCCTGTATGGACTTGGTTAACATTTGCATGGAAGTATTGAAAAGGTGTATTATCTTGCAATAGGTGATACTGTGTGACTTTACCTAATGCTATAACTGTTCTGAAGTAGGCCCTGATAGACGATGGCCCTGATAGGCGAGCTATATTGTCCTCCGACAACTCTTGTTGTCATAGGTTATCCATTCAATTATGGAGATTTTCTATGTTTTGACAAAATACGTTCAAAGTCGTCTGCTGCAGAATTGTTGTATGAGGGAAAGGGTTAAGTAACTTATTTCCATCAGTGAACTTATCAAGGGATACAAAAGTAATCAGTTTTGTTGCTCACTCAGTGAAAGTTGATCTTAATCATACGCCATATGTAGACACTTTCTGACGTCTCTGCAGCAAATGACTTTTGAAAACAATGTGGCAAAAGAAGAAATAGCATGTTTTTGCTAAGATGTTTTCAAAGTCCTCTGCTGCAAATTTGTTTTATGTTGGAAAGGGTTAATACTCCAAAAGAAATAAATTAGTGGTTCTTCAGGAGAACCAAACATGGGGTAATTATTTTACATGTAGATAAACGTCTCCCGGCTCTGGTAGAGCCGAGATCAGACTGTGGAAGCACTAGCTGATCTTGATCTACGCTAGTCGCAAAATCCCTAATGGTTACTTTTTAGCATATCGACACTCAAATGTCATCAGTGTTCATGTATATAACTCAGGGTTCTGTTGATAGTGAAATTATTCTCACATTTATTGTTATTATGATTCTGTTGTTTTGATTATTTCTATATTTTCAATTTTAATTATATAAATATTACAAGTATAGATAGATCAACTTTACATGTAAAGGCGTACCAATTATAATTTTGAAGATGTTTGCTATTATTTTTTCCATAACTATAAATGTAACCCTTTCCCACATACAATAAATCTGCAGAAGACAACTTTGAAAACATCTAAGTAAAAATATGAAACTTCTCTAAAATAATGGATAATGACTGAAAATAGTGTTTGCCGAGAGGCTTCAGACATTTTTGTATGCAGGAAATGGTTAATATAGGCATTTCTCCTTTTACCACAATGCTTTAAACTCTATTCAATTATCATACATTTATTCACAGAGATTTGTGATATTTATGCCAAGATATTTTCAATATCGTATGCTGCAGATTTTTTGTATGTGAGAAAGTGTTCACATTTATTGCTATATTCTCTCAAGAAAGACCGATCTAGAAAAGGATAAGCTCCATGTTTAGTTCCTTGTTTAGTTATTTGTTTGACTGGATTGGTCATAATAGTGTTTTCACTTTAATTTGTGCTGCCTTGTAGACTGATCAGGATCTGCCATGTATATAGTTCTGTTAGTGAGATCTAGATTATTTTAATCCTTTAGATGTTTTTCACTTATTTTAAATTTAGATTTTGATATTTTATGCTTTCTCTGAAACTGATGACTTTTTGATGTGAGTGTAGTAGCATTTTAAAATATTTTGTGTAAATGAGAAATTTCTCAATATGAGCCATCCCATTAGAAAACCAACATTATGGCCTCTGCATAATATATCGACCCAGATCAGCAGTCCGCGCAGACTGATCGGGGACGACACATTCCGTCTCAGGGGGATAGAGGTATAGAGTAATGATTCCTGAAATAGTAAATCCACAGGAGGCGAAAAGTGTCTATCCGGGTAATCATGCGCGGCATGCTTAAGCCGATCCGGGACATACTTTACGCAGAGACCATAATGTTGGTTTTTTTGGGACGGCTCATATATTATGAGCAATTTCTCCCTTTCCTACTTATATATGTATTAAAATTATGCTTCCAATTTTTCAGACGATCATTTTCCAGATTTTGAAGCAGATGATTCTGTAAATATCCTATTAGGGTAAAGAATAACGGTTTCCCACATACACAAATCTGCACCAGACAACTTTAAAAACATTGAGATAAAACTATGGAAAATCATGTTAATGAACCGCATAATGATTAAATAGAGTTGAAAGCATTGTGGCAGAAGGAGAACGTGCAATTTGAGCAATTTCTCCTTTTGTCACAATGTTTTTTTAAGAGTTGTCTACTGTTAATGTGTCTGTATGTGGGTAAGTTGATATAGCATGCAATAAAACATATTATATCCAATTTGGTTTGCGTTTTTCCCTAAATATATTCTAACAAGAAGGATGCCCACTTTCCTTGTCCAGGCCCCCTTTTACACCTTTTTAAGCAGTCGCAGCAAGCGCTTGTGTACCAAAAGAGAATCGAATGATGCGGGTTTAACGCTGTTTACAAAAATATTTCAGTCATATCACGGCGGCCAGATAACCTACTCATGTGTTTCCTGGCTTTCCCACACCAGTTCTCCACTTAACAGAATGTTCAAGCAACTGGCTGCTCTTTCCAAATAGACTGCAAGCCAATTGGTGGAAGGCGGACGACGCTTGTAACAGTGACTTGTTTTCAAACCTCGGAAAGAATGTTGGCCAAGCTGGGTTGAGAACTCACAGCCCCTGGTCAGCCGGCGTCGCTACTGACTACCGGCTATCAGATCTTTGCAAAAGAGAAACTGATCACAATGAACGGATTTGTCAGGGGTTTCATAAGTCTACAGTATCAGTCAAAGTTGAAAATGTCTCCATCAGCTCCTGTAAACCTCTAATTTCGAAAAGTGTATTAACCGTTTCCCTAATACGACAATTCTGCAGCAGACGACTTAGAACGTATTATGTCAAAACATAGAAAAATCTCTATAATTGAATGGATGACCTATGACAAAAAAGTGAAAAACATTGTAGCAAAAGGAGAAATTGCATGTTTTGTGCAATTTCTTCTTTTGCCACTATGTTTTCCAAAAGCCGTCTGCTGCAGAGGCGTCAGAAAGCGTCTCTGAGGGAAAGGATTCAGTTCTTTACCTGATAAAGACAACTTGGTCCCGCTGCAAGAGAGGACTTTAGAAAACATTGTAGGAAAAGAGATCTTGAATGTCTTAAATGAGCAGTTCCCTATCCCAAATCAATATTGGAGATTCTATTTATTTTTGCCCAAGAAGAGTTCAAAGGAGATGGCTATAAAATATCCTTCGTGAAACATTTCACTTACGCAACTAATTTTCACCTGTAGAATTTGCCCATTAAGTTCCCACTTTGAAAATAACTAAGAAAAATTAAAAAAGATCTCTATACTTAAAAGGAGAATTTTTTAATAGAGTTGAAAACAATTATGGCATTGGTAGTAATTGCTCATTATGGGATTTTCCTTTAACCCTTTCCCACATGTAGACGCTTTCTGACGCCTCTGCAGCAGACGACTTTGAAAACATCTGTGCAAAAATATGAACCATCTCCATTAATGACAGTTTATTTATTAAATAGAGTTGAAAACATTGTGGCAAACGGTGAAATTGCTCATCATGAGCAATTTCGCCTTTGCAACAATGTTTACAATTTGTTGTATGTGGGAAAGGGTTAACAGTCGTTTTGCTACAGATGCGTCAAATCGCTTCTTCATGTGAAAAATATGTTTTAAGTTCCAAACATGGTTTCTCTACGTTTTTTCATCGCCTGATTATTCAGGGATTCAAATACGGACCACTTCAATATACATTGACCGGTGACGCGTCTGTTTTCTTGTCCGTAAATTGGAGCTATTAAAAATAAAAATTAAAGATCTCTTTACTTAAATGGGTCATTTTTGAATAGAGTTGAAACAATTATGGCATTGGTAGAAATTGCTCATTATAGTAATTTCTTTAACAGTCGTTTGCTACAGATGCATCAAATTGCTTCTTCATGTGAAAAATATGTTTTAAGTTCTAAACATGGTTTATCTACGTTTTTGCATCGCCTGCCTGGTCAGGGAGTCAAATACGGACCACTTCAGTATACATTGACCGGTGACGCGTCTGTTTTCTTGTCCGTAAATTGGAGCTATTGAATAAAAAAAATAAGATGATCTCTATACTTAAAAGAATATTTTTTGAATAGAGTTGAAACAATTATGGCATTGGTAGAAATTGCTCATTATAGTAATTTATTTAACAGTCGTTTGCTACAGATGCATTTAATTGCTTCTTCATGTGAAAAATATGTTTTAAGTTCCAAACATGGTTTATCTACGTTTTTTCATCGCCTGTCTGGTCAGGAAGTCGAATACGGACCACTTCACCTTACATTGACCGGTGACGCGTCTATTTTCTTGTCCGTAAATTGGAGCTATTGAATAAAAAAAAATAAGATGATCTCTATACTTAAAAGAATATTTTTTGAATAGAGTTGAAACACTTATGGCATTGGTAGAAATTGCTCATTATAGTAATTTCTTTAACAGTCGTTTGCTACAGATGCATCAAATTGCTTCTTCATGTGAAAAATATGTTTTAAGTTCTAAACAGGGTTTAGTCTATCTACGGTTTTTTTGGCCTGCCTGGTCAGGGAGTCGAATACGGACCACTTCACCATACATTGACCGGTGACGCGTCTGTTCTCTTGACCGTAAATTGGAGCTATTGAATAAAAAAAATAAGATGATCTCTAGCCTATACTTAAAAGAATATTTTTTGAATAGAGTTGAAACACTTATGGCATTGGTAGAAATTTCTCATTATAGGAATTTCTTTAACAGTCGTTTGCTACAGGTGCGTCAAATTGCTTCTTCATGTGAAAATTATGTTTTTAAGTTCCAAACATGGTTTATCTACGTTTTTTCATCGCCTGCCTGGTCAGGGAGTCGAATACGGACCACTTTTTCTAGCCTATTACTGGTTTGTTTACCCAGGGATCATGAATAAGTGAACTGTCGCCGTGATATAACTGAAATAATGTTGAAAGCGGCGTAAAACCCCAATGAATAAATTAATAAATAAATAAATACTTTGACCGGTGACGCGTCTGTTCTCTTGTCCGTAAATTGGAGCTATTGAAAATAAACATTAAGAAGATGTCTATACTTAAAAGAATTTTTTTTGAATAGAGTTGAAACAATTATGGCATTGGTAGAAATGGCTCATTATAGGAATTTCTTTAACAGTCGTTTGCTACAGATGCATCAAATTGCTTCTTCATGTGAAAAATATGTTTATCTACGTTTTCTATCGCCTGCCTGGTCAGGGAGTCAAATACAGACCACTTCAATATACTTTGACCGGTGACGCGTCTGTTCTCCTTGTCCGTAAATTGGAGCTATTGAAAAAAGAATATGTGCTGGATCAAACGTTCACAGTGGTGAAATATCTAACCTTGAAATTATGTTGACGTCGATTTTATTTTTGTTCATTATTCAATACGTTATCTAAGTTACACTTTGTATAACCCGCTGAGATATGTCCTTACCTTGAACTCAGTTGATGACCTTACAGCATAACCCTTTCCCACATACAACAGATCTGCAGGAGATGTCTTTGAAAACTCGTAATAATAACATGGAAAATCATCTATAAATAAAAGTGTCGTTATTGAATAAAGTTTAAAGGATTATTGCTGCAGTAGGATTTGCAAATTATGAGCAATTATTAAAAGCTGTCTGCTCAAGGTGCCTCAAAATGTGGATTCATGCAGACGCACTTTGACGACTCTACAGCAGATGTCTTTTGAAAGCACTGTGGCAAAAGGATAAAGTGCTCGTTATGAACAGTTTATCTCTTTGCCGCAATGTTTTCAATTATATTAACCCTTTCCCTCATATAGACGCTTTCTGACGCCTCTGCAGCAGACGGCTTTTTGAAAACATAGTGACAAAAGAAGAAATTGCTCAAAACGAGCAATTTATCCTTTTGACACAATGTTTTCCACTTTTCGTCATAGGCTATCCATTCAATTATAGAGATTTTCTATATTTTGACAAAATATGTTCAAAGTCGTCTGCTGCATAATTGTAGAATGAGGGAAAGGGTTAAAACAGTGAAGCCTCATTTGAGTAGAATTGTTAGCCCATTATTGGAAGACGAATGAAGCGTGCGTATGGATAACCTATGACTAAAAGTGGAAAACATTATGGCAATTGTTCGTTTTGAGCAATTTCTTCTTTTGTCACTATGTTTTCAAGAAGCCGTCTGTTACAACGGCGTCAGAATACGTCTATATGAGTGCAAGGGTTAATCCGTTCACACATACAACAAATCTGAAGCAAACATATTGAGGATCTTTATAAATTAACCCTTTCCCTCATACGACAATTCTGCAGCAGACGACTTTGAACATAATTTGTCAAAAAATAGAAAATCTCTTTAATTGAATGGATAACCTATGACTAAAAGTGGAAAACATTGTGCCAAAAGGAGAAATTGTTCGTTTTGAGCAATTTCTTTTTTTGTCACTATGTTTTCAAAAATTCGTTTGCTGCAGAGGCGTCAGAATGTGTCTATATGAGGGAAATGGTTAATCCTTTCACACATACAACAAATCCGAAGCAAACATATTGAGGATCTTTATAAATTAAAGTATACAATGTTTTCAAACGTTGTCTGCTGCAGATACGTCAAATGCATCTGCAGATTGAGAAGGGTTAAATGTTATCTATTGAAGAGTTCCTGGGTCAATTTAAAAATAATTCCACATATTTTAGTAAGCATATACGAGGGATGATCCAGAAATAACCGGACTATAGCTGTAGTTTTTTTTATTTTATATGATTCTGAATTTAAATTTTCAACAAATACATCTCTAGTTATGCTTAATCTAAAGCCGTAACAAACTCCCTTTTAAAATAACGGTATTGTCGTTGTATTCATGTATATGGCATTATATATTAATTCCTTTCAATCGGATGAGCTTTATATGACAAACATGGTCCTCGTGTTCTCACGATGTTTTTCACTGTTCAAGAATAATCTAGCAATGTGCCATGTCACTGTTGTGTGTTGACATTTTGGTATCACTTTGTTGTCTATCATGTTATTACTTAACTTAACAAGCAAACATGTAGCAGACGAATTTGAAAAAAATCTATGCCAAAATGTAAAAACTCAATAAATAAAAGTATAAGTATTAACTAGAGTTGAAGACATTGTTGCAAATGAGAATTTGCTCAAAATACATAATTTCTCCTTTTGCCAACATGTTTCAACTCCATTGAAGTATACTACTTTCATTTCCACAGATATTCCATATGTGTGTCAAAAGGTATCTGCTTGCGGATTTATTGTAATTGGGAAAGGGTAGACATTACATTTTTTTAATCAATCCATTGTAGGGCTATATTTCTACTTCTGCCCTTGTCTCGATCCCTTGTAAGGTCATACCAAAGGCATAAAAATGGTAATAAGTAAAGGCTTTCCCTCCTTGGCGCTCAGGATTGAGGGGTTAATCCTTTCCCTCATAAAGACGCCTCTGCAGCAGACGGCTTTTTGAAAAACATAGTGACAAAAGAAGAAATTGCTCAAAACGACCAATGTCTCCTTTTGACACAATGTTTTCCATTTTTAGTCATAGGTTATCCATTCAATTGTAGAGATTTTATATTTTTTGACAAAATATGTTCAAAGTCGTCTGCTGCAGAATTGTCGTATGAGGGAAAAGGTTAAAGCAGATGGCGCTTTGAAAACATAGTGACAAAAGAAGAAATTGCACAGAACGTGCAATTTCTCCTTTTGTCACAATGTTTTCCACTTTTAGTCATAGGTTATCCATCTGACAAAATACGTTCAAAGTCGTCTGCTGCAGAATTGTCGTATGGGGGAAAGCGTTAAGCATAACGACTCACTCGCCGGTGTCAGGAGAAATAGACAGTAGTACAGGGTGCAATTCAACAAACCTTGATTAGCGTTTAGTAATACTTAAAAATACTTAAACGCAAAATAATCATTTTTGTTTTCCCTTCTTAAGAAAAATAGTTAGTCAGCAAGGTAACTATTTATGTTACATTAGTCATTTACTTAAATACATTCCACCTCCTTTGTTTAAGGAAAACAAACAAACGATAAAATATGCTTTTCAGTATCTAAGTATTACTGAGCGCTAAGAAATATTAGTGGAATTTGGGCCACTAACTTACCCTGGAACGTCTTGATGTAACCTTTTTTATTTAACCCTTTCAGCGCTAAAGGCAATATTAAGCTTATTGCAAACAATACTGATTCAGGCGAGTCAGTTCGTAACGAGCTGTCTCACCTGAAATCAGCATTGTTTGCCTTTTAGTTACCAAAATAGTCCAAAACTTTCATAAATTGAGAAATGGACACACCCGATTTTGAGCTTGGAAGAGTCTACTTTAAACAATTCGGCGCTGAACGGGTTAAGCCGGCGTAAAACACCAAACAAACAAATAAAGTAGTTTGCTGCAGCAATGTCACATGTAGCCTGCTTCAGGAAAATGGTTGATAACCAATTATCAAACCAGACTAATTATCATGATTTCTCTTCCTCGATCATGAAACGTTCGCTGGACAATGACCATTGACTATTACAACACTGATTAAATGCAATCTGGACAATTTTATAAATATCATACCACTTTACTATCTATAGCTTTTACCAAAGTCCTTCCTTTATAAATAGATGGCGCTTGGGCTCATTTTTATGTTACAAAACCTTTATTTGACTCTTAAACAGAACATTTCCCACACAAAGACAAAATAAAAATCCTATTGTCACAATGTTTAAACACTATTGTTAACCCTTTCCCTCATATAGACGATTTCTGACGCCTCTACAGCAGACGGATTTTTGAAAACAAAGTGACAAAAGAAGAAATTGCTCAATATGAGAAATGTCTCCTTTTGCCACATTGTTTTCCACTTTTAGTCATAGGCTATCCATTCAATTATAGAGATTTTCTATGTTTTGACAAAATATGTTCAGTATGAGGGAAAGGGTTAAACTAATTGTCTAACATGTTTTTATTTTTCCCAGCCCTGCAGATGTGCTTACCACATTGTGGTGTAAGTACGTAAGTAAGTAAGTAAGTAATTTTTTATTATAGTGACATGTGCATACAATATATTACAAACAAGTATTTATGTACAAAATACAAGCACCCGGCCCAGTGGACCTATAAGTCACCTAAATTGAATAAATAATAAATATACGTGAAATATCTGAGGTAATGATTCGTTGTTAAATGGCAAGTTATATACACTGATAATTGAAATAACTCTTAACAAATATAATTTACAAATGCTAAACAATTCTCATTATAGCATGTTCTAAACAGTGTATGTGGGATCAAATCGCATCCTCAACAGTCTCGTTAAAATCAGACCAAAACACGTATATGTATGTGTATATACAAGTGTGCGAGTTTAGATCTGGTTTTAATGAGATTGCATCTTCAGCAGACAATTATGTTGTGGGTACTTAACCCCTTCACACATACAATACATTTGCAGCAGGCGACTAAGGTAAATTATGTAAAACACCGTAAATAAAAGTATAATTGCGGCCAAATAGTGTTGAAAATATTGTGGCAAAATGTTTACAAACGTCGTTTGCAGTAGAGGCGTCAGAAACCGTCGGCATGTTGGACATTTTTCATTAAAAGAATCATCTCACAGAGAGATTCTACTATATATCGAGGGCTTGGCGTGAAATGGTTGTAACTAAAAACATATTTTGAAAACCCTGGTTTAGGGGCAATTTTGACCCCTTTGTAAACAATGCAAATTTAGGTGCCATTGCTCAGAACGAGCAATGGCACCTAAATTTACATTGTTTACCAAGACAAAATGATTTAACGCTTTTAAAGACGTTATGGCGAGGTGATTAACCTTGGTAAAAAAAATACCAACTTTAGTTACAACCGTTTCACGCCAAGCCCTCGATATACTCTCTTACTGTCTTGGTCTTTAATGTGGTTCACCCGTGTTCATCGTACTGTACACTCGTGCTTTTCTGATAGCAAGACATAGACATAGACATCTTTATTTCTAGTATCTGGGATACACGGCCCATACAACAATAAACCATTACATATTACAAGTGGACAAAGAGTGACAATAATTTGCAATACAGGCACAACTCATGATATAATGCATCTAGTCATGTTACCTAATACACGTATGTGGGACTGTTGACACCTTTGCTTCGGTTAACCTCTGAAACAATTGCTTTCCTATTTGTATTCATTGTTTTCTACTATATACAAAATAACGACAGCTGACCAGCGATATTTCAAAGCAGGGGATTCGAAGCAGGGGACTTTACACAAGGCTACAAAATGACATTTTCGATCTTTTGATGAGTTATAATTGCTCAACATGCAGTTTCTCAACTTTAAATGATTCAAAAGGGTACACTGCGACAATAATTCCATGTATTGATTGGAAACATTATATCATGTCTTTATGTTCTTTAATTTACCTTATACAGGCGTAGTTTTACGCCTCTGCAGCAGACGACTTTAGAAGCAGTTGATGAGCAATTTCTTCCTTTTGCCATAATTATTTGAAATTTATTCAATAAGTCATTTTAAAAAAGATATGCTGCAGATTTGTTGTATCTTTGAAAGGGTTAAGAAACTAGTATGGTGGTAGTTTTATTCATTATATCAGTATAAAATAATACCATATACATTATGTTCCAGCACTAATTTATCTGTTGAATTTAAATGATTGGGACTATATATGTATATTTCTTTTGTTTATTTTTTCTTTCTTTATTTGTTTATTTATTTAGAGAGAGGGGGAGGGAGAGAGACATACATACAGACAGACAGAGGGAGAGACAGAGACAGACAGACAGACAGACAGAGACAGACATATCGACATACAGATTTCATGTGTAAAGGTCAACGATAAACTCACGGATTGGTTCGATTGCAAAACAGGCGTAAAACAAGGGGATAATGTTTCACCTACACTTTTTTCTATAGTTATAAATGACCTAGTGCAGGAGATCAATGACCTTGACATTGGATTTGAAATTGATGAAAGGAGTGTTTCTATGTTACTGTACGCGGACGATATAGTTGTGTTTGCAAAAACCGAGGATAACCTGCAGAAAATGTTGGACGTACTTCATAACTGGTGTAAACGTTGGCGTGTATTGATTAACACTGATAAGTCCAAATGCATGCATTTCAGGAAAGGAAGAACAGCACAAACCGAACATACATTTACAATTGGTGAAAATATCTTACTCAACGTCGATACATATAAGTATTTAGGTGTTACATTCCATTATAAAGGTGATTTTAATAAAAACTCGACTCGTGCACTAGGTATGATAATATCTCGGATACATCATTTAAAAGACACCGGGCTTAAGACATTTGAAAAACTGTATGAATCAGGAGTAGCTCCAATTTTAGACTATTGTTCTGGGGTTTGTGGATATCGTAGGTATCAGGCAATAGACAACATACAACATAGGGCCATTCGATACTTTCTGGGGGTACATAGGTTTGCACCGCTGTTGGCTATACACGGGGATATAGGATGGATCCCTAGTATTTACAGACGATGGATAAGCCTGATTCGATACTGGAACAGATTGGTAAAATTCGATGAGAACAGACTCACAACGGTTATATGTAATAGGGACTATAGACTGTGTCGTAATAACTGGTGCAGTGAATTAAAAGATGTGCTAAACAAACTTGACTTAATAACCTTCTACGACAATAAAACCACGATAAACATGAAAACAGTAAAAGATAAAATACACCTTTATTATAGTAGCGTATGGGTAGATAGTGTGCAAAACGTCCCGAAACTAGTTTAAGACCGAATTCAAAACTGAGAGTTATGTTATGTTTAATCTGACAAAATGTGAGCGTTCAATGCTAGCCCAATTTAGGTGTGGGATTCTCCCCCTTAGAATCGAGACAGGGCGGTATATTGGAGAGCGCCCCGAGGAACGACTTTGTAATATGTGCGAAACAGATTCAGTTGAAGATGAAACTCATTTTATAATAAACTGTGAATTTTATAAACATATTCGTTTAGAAATATTTGAAGACCAATTCAATGATGCTACATTTAACCAGTTAAGGGATCATCATACAATGAGATACCTTATGAACAATCATCCTCGTAAATGTGCTAAATTTATTGTAAAGGGTTATCGAAAGAGAAGATCAGCCATGTATCAGCCATGCTCTCGCGTTTAACGACAACGTTTTTATGTGTATCGAAAACAGCACATAGCTCTCAACTTATTATAACCAAGGGATCAACTACGTCTGAAAACACCGCATAACTTATGAACATACCGTAGAGTTCTTCACTGTGAAAGGGTAGTTTTCTTATAGTCACTGCTTAAGGAAAATGCTGACTCCCTTGATTACGACGTTTTCAAAGTGTCTACATTCAGCAAGTTTCTCTGCGACTGCGGATTATAAATAATATGATGTGTTATGACTTTATATCATTATATGTAAATATGTATATACACATATAGGTGACTTATAGGCCCAAAGGGCCGGGTGTGATCATTTTTGTTTTTTATATAATACTGTTAATCATAATATGTTTCACACATGTCACTTTAATAAACAATTTCTTATCTTATCTTATCTTACAGAGATAGACAGACAGACAGACAGACAGACAGACATAGGGGGCAATTAAATTGATTAAATTTCGTCAACCTAGAAAGCATATCTGTTTTCAACGTCCAGTTCATATCTACCGATATGTTGTCTGGCTTTCTCACACCACGTTATACACTTCTAAGGCAACTCATTCAGACTATAAAACCCCCTTGTGGAAGACAATTATACTGTAGCGGGAACTCAAGACCCTGGATCGAGAGATCGCCGTTACTAAATTAATTTCTCTTCTTGTGTGAGTTGCCCACCTTGTCAGGGAGATACATGAGGATCACTTCGCCTTAATCTATTCAAGAATTGCAGTGGTCGATTCATTACGCAGAGTCCATGATGTTGGTTATCTTGAGGAACGGCTCATTTGAATTGTGGATGCGTTTGTGGCTATAGAACACATACATTGTGATGACACCGGTAAATATTAGACCTACCATTATGAATGTGTCTGTGCCTATAATTATCATATAACAAAAGTGAGAAAACTGGTGGATATAACGATTGTGGATATCACCCATACATTCTGACGACGATATTCGATAGCATACAATATATAATATAAAAACATCCCGAATGGCCTCGGTAATTTCCGTATGAGGTCGTAGAAGATGTGTACTATTCGTGGGATTATCGGTTATTTCCGTAAGTCACGTAGCGGACGGCTTTATCAATGTAATCATACTGGGTCAAGAGACCGATCCTAATTGCAATGCACGCGTGTCATAAAATTGAATATTTATAAACTTTGAACAGTCTGGCGAGGTGATTAGCCTATATATAGATTCCCAGACGATGTTGACATAACAATCACAGGGGCCGCGTCTGGCGAATATATGAGCCATCCCACGAGAAAACCAACAGTGTGGACTCTGCGTAAAGTAACGACCCGGATCAGCCTAATCATGCAGTGCAGGCTAACCCGGACAGACACTTTTCGCCTCCTGTGGATTTTCTGTTTCAGGAGTCATTACTCTATACCTCTATGCCCCCTGAGACGGAATGTGTCGGCCCGGATTAGTCTGCGCGAACAGGCGATTTTCGCATCCTATGGTACGTTACAATGCAATATGCAACGGCGATATATTGAGACTAGATTATATTGTAATTTAAAAAAAATTGTTCTTATGTTTTGATTTAAGAATAAAACCATGCTTACGTCGGGATGATATACTCTTTAAGAAAAATGTATGCAAAATATATTAAAAGGAAAAGGCCTGGTCTGAGTTGAGAGACCCCTTTGTCTATATATTCTGTTATTTTTGTACATATGTATGCTTGTAATTTATACATGTTACGATGTATATTGGTACTAAAGTATGTATACATGTAATGTTATGTCTGAAAGCATCTTGGTAAATTACAAGCATCGATGGTAACCTTTTTCGTGCTACATCACCAGTCGTAATGCTACCCCCGCAGCCCTACGCGCTATGGAGGAAAGCCGGTTTTGTGTATGACCCGGCAATGTTTGTATCCATTCAGTGGCATCACAGGGACTTGCTCCTCTAAAAATAGATATTACCCTATATATGCATAGATATTAACGTTAATATCTATGTATATATAGGGTAATATCTATTTTTAGAGTAGCAAGTCCCTGTGGTGGCATTAGCATCCGTGTGAAAATAATTATAAAATGTTTTTTTCAGAAGATTCATATGGTCTTTTCTACAGTTATGCTGACAGATTGTTAGTTTATTTGTATGTATTTTTGCGCCGACTTCAACGATATACGTTCGAACGGAAGGATCGCACAGACACATTGTGGCATAGTAGTATATATATCTGAAAATGTATCCTACATACGGCGATATGATATTGAGTGCACTAATATTGAATCAATGTGGATACAGCTTAACAAAAGTAACAGACAACAATTCTTGATAAATATTGTCTATAGACCTCCTAGTAGAAGAGTAGATTGATTTATATAAGACACAATTAGAATCCGCAGACAGGCTTAGCCTCAAATGTTATACGTCTTAGGAGATATACATATTCAATATTTACCATCAATAAGTAATGAGCACACACAATACGGCAGATGTTGTAGCAAAATTGGTATAGATCAACTTGTTGAAACACCGACTCGGGTGAGAAAACGAAGCAGTACTACTATTGATCATATTTATACGAATAGTGCTGGTCGAGTAAGTGAAGTATTTGTATCAAAACTGTCTATTATTGATCATTATCCTATATGTTTTACACGATCTACTATGGACAAGATATATAATAAAGCATCAACTGAACACAAAACAATACAATATAGATTCTTTAAAATATTTGAGGAGTCAACATTTCAACAAAACTTAGCTTGTTCTAGTCTTTATAACATTGAAACGATATCTGACCCCAATGCAGCATTAAGTTTATTCTATGAAATATTAGAAAGTGCATTAACAAGGCATGCTCCTATTAAAACAAAACGCATTAAACGAGAACAACAACCTAAATAGTTCACAGAGGAAATTACAATAGCTAATTCTTAAACGAAACATCAATCACAAAAATGGCAATTTTGAGCAATATCAAATAATAAGAAATAAAATTTCATCAATGGTTAAAAGAAGCAAACAATATTTCTTTAATAAAGCAATCAGTGAAAATAAAGACTCAACATACATATGGAAACACTTGAAAGACGTTTCACATCTTAATAAAGCAAATAGACTAGTAATACCGCAACGAATCATCAGAGATAATAATACAATTCAATGAAAGCAAAATATCATTGATGAATTAAATAAACATTTTGTTAACATTTCAAATTTAATATCTAAGACTGATTTTGAGAATACAAATTTTGATCATCTTAAAGTACCACCAATTTGATATTGAATTCATAACGCCACTTGAAGTCAAAAATATTATAGGTGGATTAAACACCAATAAATCAACAGGTCTAGATGGAATTGGTCCAAAGAATTTAAAACATTGTCGCAATGTCATAACACCCTGCATAACATCGATTATAAATAACAGTATTGCAATTATCCGGCTGACACTAGCAAGTATGTCGTTCTGCTAACCCAAAAATCCCGAGAGCCATAACAACTACTTATAACGTGTTTGGTTATGCGGACAGTGACTATTCCGGCGATACCGAGTCTTCACTGTTTGCAGGTGCAACAAACCACACTAATGGCAAAACGGTCCTTAATTGTTATAAACATTTCCCACCTGCAAACGCATTCTGTCGAAACCGCAGCAGACGACATTTGAAAACATTATGGCAAAAGAAGAAATTACTCAAGATGAGTAATTTCTCATTTTTCCATAATGTTTTAATCTCTATGCAATAAGAATACGTTCGATTATAGAAATATTTTACCTATATGCTTTCAAAGTCGCCTGCTTCAGATGTTTTTTTCATGTGGGAAATGTATAAATACAGTTGATTACAGCTGTGCAAAGGAGAGCCCGCGGCGTTTAGACTAAGAACCATCAATATTGGCTAAAGTAGAACTTGGGTAGAGAGTAGAACTTCATCTTGAATTAAATTGCTTGCAAAAATCGTCTACAATAGATGCGTCAAAATGTATCTTATTATAGAATCTACACACGTTTACAGAATCCTCTATCAAGCTTAAACAATGTAAATCTATATCAGACTGCGTGGATGCACAGATTGATCTCGATATACACTCTGTAGATAAGCCAGCGTGTAACTTTTCCCACGAAGATGATCTCATATTTCAATATCACGTGGAAGTGTGATCGTGTAAACATGTATCGTTGATAATGTCGGGGTTGTTTCGGGACACCAACAGATAAGTTGCGCTCCTTTGACATTACATACGTCAGCAGACGACAATGAAGTCCTTCATAGAAAGACGCCGCATATGCTCATTTTGCGCACTGTTGTTATCCTGCACATGCATATTAATATTATCGCTTGAGAAATAAATAACGGTCGATAAACGAGCAAGCGAAAGTCTGAATGTTTGGACTAACGATGGTGTAGGCCTAGATCCGATCTAATTAAGTTTACAATACCTTAGCGTCGCAGCAGTAACAAACGCTCGTATAGGCAAGTATATTAGCCTAGTTTCAGTGCGATTCGCCTTTATCTAGCCTTGCAGGTGCATTACAGGTGCATTAAAGATAGTGTGGTGCAGGTACATGCATTTCTGTTTTGTTTGCGTGTTCGATTGAATTGTGTTTTACGCCGATATCAACATTGTTCAGTCATATCAGGGCGTGCCCATGTAAGTTACCAGAACTTATGATCCATTTTCCTGATATCAGTTGTAATAATAATTACAACCACAGCCCTGAGCGCCGATGTGGGAAAGTCATTTTAACGTATTTGGTATATGACCCGGTCGGGTTTCGAACCCGCGACCTCTCGCATCAGAGGTGGACGCTCTACCAGTACAACATCGAGGCGATGTAGGGCCTGACGATATAATTGGAAGCATTAATGAAAAGGGAAAAGAGTTTGATTCCAATGTCGTCACTGAGTGATTTCAATCTCTCCCTATTAGGCAGGGGCGAAGCTTTTCAACATTCAATGTGCAACGTCTCATGAGAATATCAACGTTGTGGACTCTGCGTAAAGTATCGACCCGGATCAGACTAAGCATGCCACACAGGCCTACCCGGATAGACACTTTTCGACTGCTGTGGATTTTCTGTTTCACAGGAATAGACTATCTACGGAATGTGTCGGCCGGATCAGTCTGCGCGGACAGCGCAGGCTGATCTGGTCGATACATTACGCAGATGTCTATCGCCGCAGCTGCATTTTGAGAATAAATGTGAAGGCACGTGCGTACAGTGCCTAAAGGGAGCTACGCCCCTATTAGGGATGGCAACGGTTACTCGGTTAACCGTATTTTTTTCGATTAAAGGTAACCGAGTACTCGGGGAAAAAAGATAAAATATATGATATACACAGTTGTGTTTCGACTTTTGTTCTTTTCAATTTGTCACACGTAACTAATTATTCACACCTCGTCAGCCGCACTCGATTGTATTGATGATCGTTTGTTTGTGTATAGTGTTAATCGAATAATTGTCAAATAAAGGACGGTTTGTTTCTTTTAAAAAATGTCTTTATAATCATAAATATGTGCATGATGTACTATATATTAAACAATAGTTGTATAATCGATAGGTATGTGCATGTTGTGCGATATAGTAAACAATAGTTAAACAATGACACTAATCCCCTCGGCCACCTTAACCCCTTATAAGAAAAAAAAAATACATGTACAATGTATATATATATTCTAGATAGTCTGCTAATCAACAGTTCATGCTCGCCAAATAGTTAATTCTGCATGGCGAGGGTAAAAAAAAAACAAAGAATGAATTGATTGATTGGCGTTTAACGCCGTTCTTAACAATTTCTCAGTTATATCACGGCGGCCAGTTCACCTACTCATGCATTTCCTGGTTTGCTCACTCCAGTACTCCACACAACAAAGAATGAAACCAACAGTCCGAAAACAATAATAGTCACAACGATAGTTGTTCGCTAAATGGCATAAATGCCGAGTGCGAACGTAAACAACGCCAACCAACAACAACAATATTTAAAAAAACCTTTGATGTCTAATAAAGGCAGAAATGATATGATAATGACTTATTAATTGTATTCGGCATTTGTTTTGATAATACAACTAATTGGAATGAATGTGATAAATTTGAATTGTTGTTTTTGTAAATTATTATTTACTTTGAAGTTTGTAACACATTTCCCCTGAGTTAGTATTTAAAGATATGCAGCTAGGTACCTCTTTCATTCGACATATTATAAATCGAATAACGTTAAAAAGATCTACAGAATATTGACATAATGCCGCCTGCTACATCCTTTATCTGGAAGTATTTCAAAAACTGTGCTGATGATAACAAAGTCAAGTGCAGTTTGTGTGGGAATGAACTGTCTTGGACTGGCGGAATGATTTCATTCATGACACTTATTCAATTATACAGAGTAAATATTTTCTTAACTGTAAATTAAAAAAAATCAAATTAGAAAAATTGTTTGACACGAATGAAAACGTTGCTATAACGACGTTCTAGTCTGATTTATACATGACAGGGAAATGCGAGTTAAAACAACAATAACAAACCCCGGAAGCAAGTGAATATTTTTTGTCTATGAATCTATACGGCTAACCGAGTAACCGGTTACAAAATTATACGAGTAACCGTTAGTAATATCCGGGTAACCGTTGCCATCCCTACTCCCTATGAGTAATTACGATTCATTTTACTGACGTAATTGTTCTGCCTCCGTGACTGTCTCCATGGTATAGTGGTTAGAGCCTATGCTTTTGTAGCGGGAGACCTGACATGGGTTCGATCCCAAGTTCGGTCATACCGAACTCAATATCGCAAAAGATTGCTGCCGGTGCCGGTCTAGGGGCAGTTAGGCCAATACGCAAGTACTTCGTTAGTTTCTGTCAAGCGGTGATTGTCATTTTGATATAAGCTGAATTCGAATATTCTTATAACTTAGTGAACTATTAAGTACAAGCAATATGTGTCGTCGGCGCTATATGTCTGGATAACCACAAAGACTCTCCACTGTCCGTCTACATGTACTTTAGACCTCGATGCATCTGTTGACACAAATCTAGAACTGCATTCCCCATAGTTGTTCACCAATTTACTTTGCTATGATCTCGTTACGAAGAATGGTGAATTGTAGTAAACAATAACGTTATACATTATTTGAAAGTTCTATTCCGTAGGTCGGTGCGGGTTCGATCACCGGCCGCGGTATATCAAAGACTTTTAAAATGGTAGTAATGGCTGCCTTTCTTGTAGCCCAGGGTTGCGGGGTTAGCATGTGATATAACTGAACAACTGTTGAAAGCGGCGCAAAACAACAAACAACCAATTAAATGTTTATAGCATTATTGATTTGATATTTCTTCAGGGTTGAACAAAGACCTCTGCAGACTCCGTCAAGGTTCCTTGTTTACAAAATGGATTCCTATAGAAGGCCTATGACCGAAAAATCGAAATAACATTATATACATCCTGGCTATTAGAGGGAGTCAATTAGACACCAAATCTCAAGAAGTGGATATACATCTGCAACTAATTGTATAATACGTCTTTATAAGGCTTACTAAAGATCGCAATCACGACCAGTTAATCCTTTTTCTCACAAACGTAATGTAGCAGACGACTTCCAAAACAATGTGAAGTTGCTATATATTGAATTATAATTACTGAACAGATTTAAAAACATTGTGGCAAAAAGAGAAATTTCTCTCATATCACAATCAGGGATATACGATACTGTCACCATATAGCCAAAAGTCATTATTTTATTTTTGTATTTACTACCAACGATATCTTTTATTTTCTCGTCATTTGTGGTTTTATAAAACACACTATAAATGCTTGTATGTATCCCCATGTCAGTTTATATGTTTATATGTATTGTTTATATTATGGGCCGGTGGCCTAAATATTTAAATTAAATATTTGAATCTTAATTTGAATCTTTATATTTTCCATGATTTCTTTTCAATGTGTCTATGACTTTGTGTATTGTTTCTTCCCTCTATTCTCAGGAATTGAAGAAGAAAAAAGAGATTTATATGTGGGAAAAAGTAAATACTGTTTAATCCTCGTTTGTCCTTGGTATGATGCAAGTTCACAAGTGATTGTTTCTATTTTTAGCACATGTCGCTTATCTGATATGGTATTTGGTGTGACTGCTTTGAAGATTAGTAGAAAAATAACAATGGAATTAATATAAAGCATTAGTACACAGTTTAAAACGTTTTATGGTAAAAGAGAAAACAGCTTAATAGTTTATGCAGCTAGTTCAACCCATCCGACATAAAACAAGTCAGCAGACGACTTCGCAAACATCTGGTTAGAACTTCTAGTTCTCCTTTTTGCCAGGCTGTTTTCAAAAGTCATCTGCTGCATAGTTGTCATTGTAGGTCCGTCCCTAAAAGGAAACTAATTAATTAAGACGTTTGTAGGTTTTTCGTAACTCTGTCAGCGGTGATGACGTAATGCTACATTCGATAAGATTAATCCTTAAGTGCTATATTTAGATTCGTATTAAAGCTTTTGTTTAGATTGCGCAATATGGATTACATGGTTTCGGATTAATTCAGTACAAGGGAACTACAGCGGCTGTTATAACCCTTTTATCAAATGCAGGCGCTTGACGACGCATCTGCAACATAAAATTGTTAAAAATATTGTGACAAAAGGGAGCGATATGAGCAGTCGATTTTGAACAAACCTCTGCGAAAATATGTAAAAATCTCTGGAAATAGTTAAAAATTGTGTTCCAAATGGAAAAATTGCTCGTTTTGAGCAATTTCTCCTTTTGTCAGAACGTTTTCAAAAGTCGTCTGATACAGAGGCGTCATAAAGCGTCAACATGTGGGAAAGGGTTAACAATAGTTTTGAGTAAGCTAAATCGGGCCAACATTTAAGAAAAATCTCTCCGTTAGAAATAATTGGAGGAAGTATGTCAATACTTTCTGTTGTAATCAAAATGTGAACAAATGACAGCTTTTGGAGAAGTGACGATATAAATTAAAATAATTATCAAAGTCTTTGTAACGTCAATTTGTTTGTGAAAAAGATACATCAAATAACTTGTCTTTAAACATGTTAAAAGTCGTCATGTGTCTGTATAGTCTAACTGTAGTTTTTTTTTATGAAATTGAACATATCGATGGCTTGGCGTGAAACGGTTGTAACTTAAAACCTATTTTGAAAACCCTGGTTTAGGGGCAATTTTGACCCCTTTGTAAACAATGCAAATTTAAGTGCCATTGCTCAGAACGAGCAATGGCACCTAAATTTACATTGTTTATCAAGAAAAATGATTTAACGCTTATAGAAAACTTTATGGCGAGGTGATTAACCTTGGTAAAAAATAACCAAGTTTAGTTACAACAGTTTCACGCCAAGCCCTCCATGTGAGGATAGGTGCTTAACTTTTGACCGGTTGTATAAATGTGTGCACAGGCATTGATTTAATCTGGTCTACAAGTAAGTAAGTCAATATTGCATTATATAACAACATATAACAAGAGAAAGTTGATGCAACGCATCAATGTCGCCGGAAATACATATTACAGTGATGCATAACACTTACATTATAGTAGTTGAAAAAACAGTCATATTAGAACATCAGGGGTGGGGGTCAAGTGAAAATGTATCGTAACTTGCATTTTTTTTTGAATAATTATAAGATTTGTGAATTCCACATACACTTTTCAAGATGTTTGTCAGATTATTTGAATTTCATTATTTATCAATAAATCCACAAAACGGACAATTTAGGATGTGCATGCAATAGCACGTCATTTAACGTTTCCTATCCCAAATTAAAGTCAACATTGGACATCTTTGCAGCAATTCTACTTTTAAAACAATGAGAAAAGGGTTAAATCGCGGAAGACATGAGTTTTCTCTTTTTCTCAAAATGATATTAGCTTGGCACGGTGTCACTAAATAGAGTCTGGTGTCCAAATATCCCATCATATCACTGTTTTGTTATGTTTTTGTATTGAAATGAATAAAATAAAGTGTTATTGTATCATATAAATAAATAAAAAAAATGTATTGGCCTATTTTAGTTCATTTTCGAGGGAATATAGAAATATTATATGCGTGAACACGGGACACTGGTAGAGTCTGGTCATTCAAAATATAATAATGGGGAAACGGCACCCGGCCCCATGGGCCCATATGTCATTGTTAAGAAAAAAATACATATTTACACAGTGTGTACATTTCACTGTTCCACCTAATAAACACATATATCTACATAAGTATACAGCACTGAATCGCTTATGTCGTTGGCATGTTTCCTTGTACAAAGAGGACAAGAGACATACCAATTACGTATGTGCCCGAATTCGATTGCATTACCCTAATCATTATTATACAATATAGCCTACAATAATGATTTGTTCACTGTTAAATGGTTGCGTGTTTCATAAAAAGTTTCGTTTCGCAACAGCGATTTACGCTCTTTCTGGAAAAAAACCAGCAAAACACTTGCAATTAAAACGAAAAGTATCTTTCAAATAACGGGTTGTATGACTGGAGTTCTTTACAGAAGAAACCCCATCATACAGTATCTCAAAAAACAATAAAGTAAACAAACTGAACAAAATATAATGATCGAGTGAATGAATGAATGAAAGAATGAATTGTATGTGTGAATGTATTGTAATATTTACAACAAAAGGTCTACATGCACAAACTTGTGTTACGCTGCGGGCTGCAGGTAAACCAACCTTGGGGGCTTGGTTAAAAATAGGTCATGACCAACCCGGGTATGAGCGTAGTTTGGTCGGGGCCTGGACTTGTTCGTGCCAAATAGTGAAGGGTTCAAGAAACCCTTTTCTATATACAGACGCTTTCTGACGCCTCTGCAGCAGACGACTAATGAAAATAGAGTGGCAAAATGCTCATAATGTTTCTTATTTATGTAAGACGGTGTAGTCCGTGTCGTATTGGGCGTGGTTGTGTACCTGCATTTCAATGGAGGTTCACGGGAAGGATCGTGCGTGTATGTGAGGAACGTGCCAAACACTTTCTGCGCGCGCATCCACTTGCGCCGTACGAGTTCACTTTCCCTCGCTGGTTGCTGTCAATACTACGTTAATACTTTTACAAGTATTATTTTATACTCCTTGGTAAGATATTAGCTACATTTATTCAATAATCGTTCTTTCATGTATAGAAGAATTCCATAGTAGGCCTACAAACTAAATGTTTTAACCCTTTCCCACATACAACAATTCTGCAGCAGACGATTTTGAACATATTTTGTCAACAAATAGAAAATGGATAACCTATGATTAAAAGTGGAAAACATTGTGGCAAAGGGAGAAATTGCTCGTTCTGAGCAATTTCTTCTTTTGTCACTATGTTTTCAAAAAGCCGTCTGCTGCAGAGGCGTCAGAAAGCGTATCCTGCTGATTTGCTGAATAAGGGAAAGGGTGAACCCTTTTCCGCATACAGGGGTTTTCCGACGCATCATTATCAAGTTGTTACAATGTTTTCAACTTTATTTTGTAATTATTCTTTCATTTCTGGAGAGTTTCCATAGTTTGTACATGTATAATTCATGTTTACAAAAACGTCTCAAGCGGATTTGCTGTAGATCTATGTAGGAAAGGATTAATTAATGTGACATATATAGCCTAGTCGAGTTCTTGCATCATGTTCAGATTTGAAAGTTAACAATGACACGCGAGGGAACCGATCCAGATATCGATATTCGTTTGACACCGTTCCCCCCTCTGACATAGAAGAAATCTATAATCAGGGAACGTTAGTACTTACCGAATTGAAATCATCGGTCACTGAGGTTCTGCTTTCCCCACAATGGTTTCATGGAAGTCGTCTGTTGGAAGGTGGCAAAAGCCCTGTGACAAGGGAAATGGTGAACACTTTTCCACAGTAGACGCATTTTATATGACTGTTGAAAGCAATGTTGCAAAAGGAGAAATGGTTTAAAATGAGCTACACGTACTGTTATTTACTCTATTCAAAAAACCATATATAGTACTGTACATGTATATTTTAATCTCTAGATATTTTTCATATAATGCATGGATATTCCAAGTCGCCCAGTGCAAATTTGCTTCACGTTAAAAAAGGTTTATTTACATCAGGGTCTTTAAAAGACCCTGTTTACATCGAGTAATATATGGGAGACGGACGAAATAGCACGATCTATATGATCGTGTCAAGGTCACTTAGCCTTGATCACGCAGCTGATCATGTAAACAACTCGTGTTCTATTTATAAACTTGGGAATTACCATGCGTGTTGCATGATAAAGATTTGCCTACTATATATAGATGGCCGTGAACATGATCGCAGAGTGTGTTTTGCATCAGAACAGTTAGGGCGCCATTTAACACAGAAATATCTAATATTGAATGTGGAATATCATTGAAGACTTTCTTGCATACATCTTCACGGGAACTTGAAAGATTTAAATAATTGCAAAGGTATGTTGATTATTTGATTGTTAATCGATTTAATTTATGCCGGGAGTCAAATCTCATTACATTTTATTTTTACAACAAATACTGTAGTGTTGTAACGCACTAGATCAAAATAATTGCAAAGGTATGATGATTATTTGATTGTTAATCGATTTAATTTATGCCGGGAGTCAATGTCATTACGTTTTACACAGTATAGACTGTATAGTGATGTAACGCACTAGATCAAACTCATTTCTGCATGGTTATTTTGTTTACTTCATTTTTTTTAAAAACACTTCCTATGCTGAAAAAACATCGGGTGTCCATTTGTTGTTTAAACGAGAGAAAAACAACACTGTGCGAAGAAGAGACATTTTCCATTTCATCCGTCTAATTAGATTTTTTTAAGAATTGTGGAGCGGATGAAGAATTTGAATTAATTATTTTTTTATCTCGAAGAAAACTAATTGAAACGAATCGTAAATAAATCGAATACTTTTAATGACTGTAAATGTGGACATTTCCTCATTCACAAGCCTTATTGCAACAGGTCAGGATGTATAACGTTTTTGTTTTCATCATCTTAACCCTTTACCCAAATACAGACCCTTTCTTGACCATTTCTAACTTGAAAGAATTCAACTTTTTGAAAATAAATTGACTCCTTTCGCCACAATGTTTTCAACTCTGTTTAATGTTTGTGAACTTTCGTATGGAGATATAAATTATAGGTAAAGAAAAATAAAAAATATAAAAAAATGCAATAGAAATCTTGATTCTTTTAATTTTGTCCTTTTTTCTCCATTTTTATATTGAATTATTTTTTAGTTAGAGGGAAAGGGTTAAACACTGTAATTACAGAGACAGATAAACACTTGTTATCAAGTTTCTATTATATAATAAAAAAAATATTATATTCTTTGATAGTCATACATATTTCTATAACATAATCATGAACAAAGCAAGTTAATTTACTTGACAATTTGACAGCTGATATGCAATAAACTTAACTTTTAGCATGGAAACACCAGTTCTTAACCCTTTCCCTCATATAGAGGCTTTCTGACGCCTCTGCAGCAGACAGCTTTTTGAAAACATAGTAACAAAAGAAGAAATTGCACAAAACGTTTTCCACTTTTAGTCATAGGTTATCCAATCAATTATATAGATTTTCCTTTATTTGACAAAATATGTTCAAAGTCGTCTGCTGCAGAATTGTCGTATGAGGGAAAGGGTTAAACCCCTTAACATGACAAATAAATTCAACAATTTATGTGTAAGTAAACAAAGAACCGGTTTATTTAAATTTATTACGTATAATACGTTTTTGGAAATTTATAAACCGTCCTTGAACTAAAGGTTCAAGAAAAGGTACGGTTTGAGAACAGGGACCTGTACGATATATCCTCTAAACCCTTTCCCACATACAACAAAGAAACAAAGTAAATGAGTGAAGCCATCCAGATTAAAAGCAATGCATGTTTTACAACAACCAAAAATGTTTCTCATAATTTGTTGAAGCCTTATCATTTTGGTTAAAGGAGAAATTTAATGTCTAGTAAATGTTTGAGACTCCAATATTGAAATTAAGGACAGAACATTAAATTTTATTGTTCAAAAAATTGTCTGCTCAAAACACATCAAAGGCTGCTTACAGACTGACGTATCTACTGTACAGCAGACGACTTTGAAACCAACTTGGATAAATATTGAAAAATCTCTTCAAATGAAAGTGTAATTAGTAACCCCAGCTTATCTCCGATAATCCTAATGAATGAATCGAGGTGAGAACAGATGTTTTCTTAACCCTTTCTCTCATATTAACGCTTTTGGACGTCTCTGCAGCAGACAGCTTTTTGAAAACATAGTGACAAAAGAAGAAATTGCACAAAACGTGCAATTTCTCCTTTTGCCACAATGTTTACCACTTTTTGTAATGGGTTGTCCGTTCAATTATGGAGATTTTCTATGTTTTGACAAAAAATGTTCAGTCGTCTGCTGCAGAATCGTCGTATGAGGGAAAGGGTCGAGTCTTCTCAGGGCCTTTTTACCTTATATAAGTGACGCCGTTAAACAGTGTCTTCCCAATTGAAAAAACGTTGATTTTTTCCCAATTGGGAAAAAAAAATTCCCAAAATCTAAAAAAAAAAAAAAAAATTGTTATTAAGTGAAGTGAAGTGGAATACACTATTAACATATATATTTGTCTTGTTTAAGGTAATATGATTGTTTAATTGCATTATATAAACCAAAAGTCTTAAGTTATTGTAAAAAGGACTATTTATATAGCCACATGTTATGTCTAATTTTTCCCAATTTGTCAAAATATCGTGCTAAAATTTCCCAAAATGAAAGGCTTAGGCCTCTTCCCAATTTCTGGAAAAAAGGCCCTGCTTCTGACTCGGATTTAGTTGTGGAAAAGGGTTAATAACGGTGTTAAGCCCCAATAAAACACATGTATACAGGTACATGTACATGAATTCAAATATCATTTTTTGAAGCATGAAAAACAAATTTCTACAAGCATATTATCTCCGTATACATGTATTTATAGATATGGAATCAACCAATCAGATGATGTTACAGTGTAACAGTGTCCCTGGGCAGAGGAGACGGTTATCCGAGGAAGCAATCAAGAGCGAGAGAGGTGAAGTGAGAGGTGTCGTGATACTTGTTGTGTGCGGACTGTATGCCATTAGCATGTTCCTACTGGCCAAACTGTTGTCCAATCTAATGTGGTCTTTATCAGCATCAGGTATGTCAATTATGTTAAATATATATATATATAGTAACCCTTTCCCAGCATGCAATGCAATTTGACACATCTGCAGCAGACGACTTTGAAAACATCCTGATACAAACCTGAAAAATCTCCATAAAAGATCTTTCAATTGTTAAATAAAGATGAAAACGTTGTGGCCAAAGGACCTTTGATCACAATGTTTTCAAAAGTTGTTTGCTGCTATTGGGTCAAAATGCGTCTGCAGTTGGGATGGGTTAAAACACATGGTGGTAAAGGAGATAGGTTAATACCGATACTGAGTTGGAAATTATTGTTAGAAACATATAGATATTGCTCATTTTGAGTATTTTCTTCTTTCTCCACCATACTTTTCAAAAATAGGTTTAACATTTAGATCGCAATAATCTAAACCTTTTAACAAGCACAGTTTTTAAAGATCGTCTGTTTTACAATCATCAGACGAAAAAATTCAACAAAACCGAAAGATTTAAATAAATTTATAAAGAGTTGAAAATGTTTGCAATAAAAGGTGAAATTGCTTGTTTTGAGCAATGTCACCTTTTATTGCAATATTTTTAAAAGTCATGTTCAATGTTCAATGGCAGGTGTCAACTATTGTCTGTGTGAAGTAATAGGTTGTTGAGACTAGTATTCTGGCAATAAATGTTTCCCCACTATATCTCTCTTACTTTTTAAATAGTATGTAACCAAACCCTATGATTTAGATTGAGACAATTCTTTTGAGTACCCACAACATGGCATTAGCGAGTCAAATGAGGTTTTAGAACAAGCAAAACATGTCTTATCCCTTTCTCACATACAACAAACCTTTCGAAAATCTTTTGAAATGAAAGTATAACTATTGAATCGAGTTGAAAACATTGTGGCGAAATGAGAAATTGCTCATTATGAGCGATTTGTCACACTATTTTCAAAATGCTGTCTACTGCAGATGTGTCCGAAAGCGTCAAAAGGTGGCAAAGGGTTACCTAGAGCTCATTTTAATTTACATATTTTTACCTAAATATTTTCACTTGTCATCTGCTTTATTTTGATGTATGCTAGAAATAAATAAAACAATGTTAATCTTTTGTTTTCTTCAGTGAGTTCCATGTTATTTGGCGTGAAGATTGAGGAGTCAATTAACCCCGTCACAATGGAACTGCAACAAACGAATATCCGTCCACTTCTTAGAAAACCATTCCAGACGAGACCACTTTGTCATGGCTGAAAGTTCTAAATCCCCCATTATTTAATGTGGACCAACCAATCATCCTTGACGAAGACGGGAATCTAAGTCATTTGGAATGGATTAACTTGCAAGCTGATTGCGCCATGAACTATTTTTCAGCCGAAAGATAATTGTCTCGAGACATGACGTTCACCTGAGGAACTGTAGACGGTAATGGACTCGCATCCATAGAGAAACAGATCATGAATGACATATCATTTCTTTCAAAAGTCTTATATTATTGTTTCTTTCTTTCAGTGTAAAATAGAAATCTATTTTCACTCGGTGATTACCGAAAAGTCGTATTTCATGACTGGTGATGCTAAGAGTGAAAATAATGTTTATGGTGTGGACAAATATAAATATTTGTAGTTATACATGTAAACAAACAAGTTTTCTGTCTACTTCATGCTGTTACCAGTGGTTGACCTGTAGATGTGGGTTAAAGACAAAAGTGAACAGTGATATAATATCACCTGATTAAACTTGGTGTTTTAAACAAGGAGATTATCAGGATATAATGCAGTTATTATATCAATATTGCATGGCTTCCAGTGTGACGGTACATATTGTCAACATGAGGAAAATACTGTTACCCGAGGCGAAGCCAAGGTTAACAGTATTTACCTGAATATTTATTCTGTACCTTTGTAGGGGACGTGAACATGGGTAGATCTACTACAATGTAACACAGACATATGAATATACCGTTTAACAGTGTACTGTCACATGGCACACGCGTCTAAAAGGTGACGTTATTGTTTGAAATTACATCATGCACATGCATAACCAACATTTTAATGCGCATGCCATGTAACAGTATACTGTTAACTGGTCAAAAACATACTGTTAGCATGAGACAGTAAGAAATTGCCCATAAAAATTTAATATTACAAAGTCACGCGAGGCATAATAAATGTAATATAATCCAATGTAAAGAATGTAATAAACTAAAGTTAGATAAGAGGAGTAGATAAGAAGGTCTTATTCCAACAATATCTCTATTATGACTACATTAAACCCTATGTTGTGGGTACTCAAAAGATTCGTCTCAATGAGACGATTCTTTTGAGTACCCACAACATAAGGTTTTGGAGGTCAATTAAGGGTTTGAGGATGTGAGATACTCATCTTATCTAGAGCTCTGTAAACTATTGTTGCAGACCTTTTCCACATACATTGAATCTGCAGCAGACGACTTTGAAATCTCCTGTTAATGAAGGATTAATTATTGAATAGGGAGGGAAACATTGTGGCAAAAGCTGTAATTGCTAATGAATTTCTCTTCTTGCTGCAATGGTTTTTAAAATCGTCTGTTGCAGATGCATCAAACTGTGTCTGAAAGTGGGAAAGAGTTTTGAGGACACATTTCAAGGGATCTGCAGACGACGCCTTTTTAAAATATTGTTGCAAAAGTAGAAATTGGTCAGAATAAGTAATTTCTCATTTTAGCACAATGCTTTTACCTATATCCAATAATATATTTTCATTCAGAGAGTTGTGTGGAGCACTGGTGTGTGAATACCAGGTAACACATGAGAAGATGAACTGGACGCCGTGATATGACTGAGAAAATGTTAAAAATGGCGTTAAACCCCAATCAATCAATCATTTAGAGAGATTGTTAGCATTTGCAGCTAGATGTTTTCAAAGTCGTCTGCTGCAAATATGTTGTATGTTAGAAAAGGTTACATTAATGAAGTTACTTGAGAAAAGACAATAAAAAAAGAATCACTCTTTTTACCTTTATTCATGAACATACATGTATGTGTTTTTTAATTGTTAAATTAATTAATGAAGTTGAGAGAAGAAGATGAAAAAAACATGAAATCACTCTTTACCTTTATTCTTGAACATTCCTGTACATGTGTTTGTTATAGCGAAACTTTCTACCTGATATAAGTGAAGCATCGTCTGCTTTGAAAACATACAAGGAAAATGTATTGGCAGGAAATTAGATATCGAGTTTCAGACACTTGAAAACATCATTGGAAAAGGAGACTGAGAATTTCTCTTTTTCCCGCCACAATGTTTCTAAGAGTCATCTTTTGCAGAGGTGTCCACGGAAGTCATCTTTTGCAGAGGTGTCGGAAGTCATCTGTATCGGGTAGAAGATTGCAAAGTGTTGTTATTATTGATGTTATGAAACAGACAGCTGAATTTTAAAGCAGCTTGGATATTTTTTTAATAAAATATGCTTTCTTTTATTCATATTTTTCACTTATCACCGAGTCAATCATATTATTAACCCTTTCCCACATAGAGCAAATCTGCAGCAGACGACTTTGAACGTATTTTGTCAAAACATAGAAAATCTCCATTTTCTATGACAAAAAGTGGAAAACATTATGGCAAAAGGAGAAATTGCACGTTTTGTGCAATTTCTTCTTTTGTCACTATGTTTTCAAAAAGCTGTCTGCTGCAGAGGCGTCAGAAAGTGTCTATATGAGGGAAAGGGTTAAATTATCTACTCCAAAACATGAAAAATCTCTTTAATTGTAAGCACATGTATAATACATGTAGCTGAAGGAAAAATTGCTCGTTTTGAGAAATTTCTCATCCTGTCACAATGTTTTTCAAAAGTCTTCTGCTGCAGATGCGTCTATAGGTTGAAAGGGTTAAACCTTTTCCTGGCATGCAGCCACATACAACAAATTTGCTGCAGATGACTCCGAAAGCTTCTAGGAAAAAATATGGTATAATCTGTATACATGAAAGTACAATTGTTGAATAGAGTTGAAAACATTGGGTCAATTGGGAGAAATTGTTCATTCTGTTATCTGTGTGCTGGTGTCAGAGTCGGGAAGGAAAATAGCCAATGATATGCTTCCTTGTATATTTATATCGAAATAACCCTTTCCCATATACAACAAATCTGCTGTAGACGACTTCGCAAACACATTGGCAAGGTTTTTAAAACTGTCTTTACATGAAATAGCAATTATTGAATTTAGGTCAAAACATTTTCACAAATGCAGAAATTTCTCCTTTGGCCACAATGTTTAGAAAAGCCGTTGCTGCAAAAGCGTGAGAAAATCTTTATGTGGGATAGGGATAATAAATTAAAGATGTTCTGTCATCATATGCTCTGTCATCATATGCATTAAATCTTTCCCATGTACACATCCACAAAACGGTCGAAAACATTGTGGAAAAATGAGATATAATGAAACGGGATTACTATCATCATATGCATTAATCTTTACCCACTTACATGTACAATAAATCTGCTCCAGACGACTTTGAAAACTTTTTTTTAGCAAAAATATGGAATATCTATATTAATGAAAGTATAATTTGTTAAAAGCAGTTGAAAATTGCTCACTACATGTATTAGTAATTTCTCTTTTAGCCACAATGTTTTCAAAAGTTATCTACTGCAAAAGCATCTGTATGTGAGAAAGGGTCAATAAAACCTTTCAACAGGTACTTTAGTCCATTTGTGTATACATGAACATACCCCAATGTTATTCGTTAACGCTGGGACTGTTCGAGTCTGGTCATTGCAGGGCAAAACAAACAACATATCTTCATAAACTAACATTGATCTAGTCTGATTTACCAGTTGTTAACTAAAATAATCAAGTAAATCGGTCACAATTATGGCTACAAAAGATTAGATAAACTTTTTATAACTTAAAATTCGTCCTAAATGTTGCGTTTATTGCTCAGGAATAGCCAGACTTTAACAGCCTCCATGTTAACAAATAATACAATGGTACATTCATACAAGAATTCACTAAATAAATGAAATATTTCAACTCGTGTATGTTTTTTTTGTCTGGGCTGTTTCCACATGCTTGAATAAAATTTGATATTAATTCACACAATTAATTTCCATAACAAGATGATGTGTCATGCACATCACCCATCAACCTACTTCAAAGGTCAAGGTCACAGTTTGTGCTAAAACATTGTCAGTCCGTTATTCGTGTACAGGCTGTATCTTCAACATGCTTGAATGGATTTTGATATTAATTCACACAATTATTCTCCGTAACAAGATGATGTGTCATGACCAACAACCGGACACCTACTTACTTCCAAGGTTAACCCTTTCCCTCATACGACAATTCTGCAGCAGACGACTTTGAACATTTTTGTCAAATAATGGAAAATCTCTATAATTGAATGGATAACCTATGACTAAAAGTGGAAAACATTGTGACAAAAGGAGAAATTGCACGTTTTGTGCAATTTCTTCTTTTGTTACTATGCTTTCAAAAAGCTGTCTGCTGCAGAGGCGTCAGAAAGCGTTTATATGAGGGAAAGGGTTAAGGTCACAGTTTGAGCTCCTCAAACATTTTTCAGGATTTTTTGTAGTGTTTGTGCTGTGTCTTCCACATGCTTGAATGGATTTGGATATAGCTGCACACGATTATTCTTCTTAGCAAGATGATGTGTCATTCACAATAACCAGCCATTTACTCCCAAGGTCAAGGTCAGACTTAAAGCTTTGTACCGCAATTTCATGCCTATACCTACACACATTAAATCAGGACCATTAGAAGACCATGTATTCTAAGGGGTATATAACTCTTAACCCTTTCCCTCGTATAGACGCTTTCTGACGCCTCGTTGAGAACCTTTTCCCACATACAGACACTCTCTGAAGCAGACAACTGTTAAAACATTGTGATAAATGGAGAAATTGCTCAAAATGAGAAATTTCTCCTTTTGCCAAAATGTTTTCAACAAATTTGCAGTCTGTACAGTTTCAGGCCAGGTATACACCAATAATGGGAGGGTTGTAACAAGCGTAAGGCTAAATATTTAAGATACCACCTTTCGTTGGACTAAACAGATTTAACCTTTCCAATCTGCAAACGTATTTTGACGCAATAACAGCAGACGACTTTTGAAAACATTGTGGCCAAAGCTGAAATTGGTCATGATGAGCAATTTCCCCTTTGGCCACAATGTTTTCAACTTTATTTAACAATTAAGCTATCTTTTAAGGAAATTGTTCCTGTTTTTGTCGCCATGTTTTCAAAGTTGTCCGCTGCATATTTGCTGTATGTTGGAAAGGGTTAACAGAAAGATTTGTTTCATTAATAAGGTATTGATTCCAAACATCAAGTTGTATTTGTTCGCTCTCGAGTTAACAAAAATCAATTGTATATTTGCCAAGTTAATATATATTCTATGTACATACTGGAAAAGGGAGGCGAGAAATCTAGTCGTGATATTTGGTTCTTGCCAGACATACTTATATGAAGAAGACGTCTTTAAAAGCCTAAAGGCAAAAATATGATTATTGACTTTGTGTTGGGTTAAAATCATAGTGGCAAAAGGAGAAAATGCTTATAATTAGCAATTTCTTTTGCTAGAACTTTTGCAAAAGTCAACTTTTACAGATGCCTCTGAAAGTGGGAGAGTAATTTCTAAAAAGACTTACATCATTAACAAGCAATGATACTTTTTCCAGGAATCTTTACATAGATCATTAAATACTTGCCAAAATCTAATAAGGAAGAAAGACAACTCTGTTCATCCCAATAAGGTATATGCAGTTATTCCTCTTAGATAATTATCAAAAGTTTTTCTAATATGACAAATCAGGAGCTTAGATAAAATGTAAGTTACTTGGCAATTTAATGAACTATTCTAATCTGAGGTTATACAATATTTGGCTTTGTTTGCCCTAAATGGTCAAAATGTTTGACTCTGGAAATAGGGGCTTCATATGCGACAAGTTTCAAGTTGTATCATCTCTGTGTAAGTAGTGGTTAGATCATCCACCCTGGTAGAGGGCCACCAGAGTTTGTGTCGTACCAAAAACTTAACAAATGAAGTTAGAGACCAGAGTTTGTGTCATACCAAAGACTTAACAAATGGAGTTAAAGACCAGAGTTTGTGTCATACCAAAGACTTAACAAATGGAGTTAGAGACCAGAGTTTGTGTCATACCAAAGACTTAACAAATGGAGTTAGAAACCAGAGTTTGTGTCATACCAAAGACTTAACAAATGGAGTTAGAGACCAGAGTTTGTGTCATACCAAAGAATTAACAAATGGAGTGAGAGACCAGAGTTTGTGTCATACCAAAGACTTAACAAATGGAGTTAGAGACCAGAGTTTGTGTCATACCAAAGACTTACAAAATGGCATTAGAGACCAGAGTTTGTGTCATACCAAAGACTTAAACAATGGCATTAGAGACCAGAGTTTGTGTCATACCAAAGACATAACAAGAGCTGTTCATAAGACAGCATGCTCTACTACATGCCATTTGATTCTATAGTAAACAGTGGTTAATGAGATATGTGCATGATAGTATCTTCTAACAAATTCTAACAAGGGCCATAATTTGTACTGAATTCATACATGAGTTATCTAACTTGACTGTCTGACACCCCTGAAGACATGAATGAAGTTTCAAGTCAATACCATTAGTGGTTACTGAGGTATGTTCTTGATAATATCTTGCCTGTAAAACTTTAACCAACATTTTAAGTCCAAAAAGGGGCATAATTGTGTCAAATTCTAATATAGAGTTTTGGGACTTGTTCTGCAAGCTGTCCAATGAGTGTGTTAAGTTTCAAGCAATAGCATCTGTGGATTGTGAGAAAAAGCCTTGTATGCAAAACTTTAACCAACATTTCTAAGCCTAAAAAAGGGCATAATTGTGTCAAAATCTGATAAGAGTTTTTGGACTTGTCCTGCAAGCTCATTTGATGATGTCCAATAAGTGTGTGAAGTTTTAAAGCAATAGCAAATGTGGTTTGAGAGAAAAAGCCTTGCATGCAAAACTTTAATCAAAATTTCTAAGTCCAAAAAGGGGCATAATTGTGATAAAATCAAATATACAGTTTTGGGACTTGTCCTGCAAGGTCATTTGATGAGGTCCAATAAGTGTGTGAAGTTTCAAAGCAATAGCATCTTTGGTGTGTAAGTAAAATCCTTGCATGCAAAACATTAACCAACATTTCTAAGTCCAAATAGGGGCATAATTGTGTCAAAATCTGATATAAAGTTTTGGGACTTGTCCTGCAAGGTCATTTGCTGAGGTCCAATAAGTGTGTGAAGTTTCAAAGCAATAGCATCTTTGGTGTGTAAGTAAAATCCTTGCATGCAAAACATTAACCAACATTTCTAAGTCCAAAAAGGGGCATAATTGTGTCCAAATCTGAGATAGAGTTCTGGGATTGTCCTGCAAGGTCATTTGATGATGTCCAATAAGTGTTTGAAGTTTCAAAGCAAAAGCATCTGTGGTTTGTGAGAAAGGGCCTTCATATTAGGGTGTTTATACCTGTTTATTTTTTGTGATGAACATTTTCTAGTTAGACACCCTAGGATTAAGGATAAGGGAAAAACGACAATGATATAACTGGAATGCATGGGTGGTGAGGTGGTAGAGTGCCCGCCTCAGTGCAATGGGCCCTGGGTTCCATCCCCAGTCAGGAGGGCATACCAAATACTTTATAAATTGTAGTAATGGCTCCAACTCCTTGGTGCTCAGAATTTTGGGGACTCGCTAGTGTCAGGATAAATGGACCAGTAGTACTTGTAATATACCAAGGAAATGCCATATTATAACTGTAAACGGTTGAAAGTGATATAAACACCTTAACAACAGGGCCATGATGACCCTGGATCGCTCACCTGAATTAAGCAATGTGATTTGTCATGCTTACCACAATAACTTTTTTTTTACAAACCAACTTGCATTAAGGTTATCTTGTAGAGTGTCACCCAAGGAACATTTCTACAAAATGAATTGGAAATTGGCCAGACACTTTTAGAGAAGACGTTTTCACTATTGCCATATACGGTAAAACAGCCCTGCTCTCTGGCAGCCATGTTTTTCTACTAATCAACGTGGCTTAAAGGAATCTAATAGAGGGTGACCCAAGGAAAATTTCTAAAAATTTATTGGAAATCAAACAAATACTTTTGGAGAAGAAGATTTTTAAAGTTTCACTATAGCCATATACGGCAAAACAGCCTCGCCCTCTGGCAGCCATGTTTTTCAACCAATCAACATAGCTTCAAGGAATCTGATCGAGGTCCCCAGAGGAACATTTCTACATAATAATTTGAAAATCGGCCAACCGGTTTGGGAGGATAATTTTTCTTTAATTTTTTTATACCCCCTTTGAAGAAGAGGGGGTATATAGGAGTCACTGTGTCGGGCTGTCTGTCGGTCGGCCGGAAGCCATATTTTGTCCGGCCTATTTTTACATAAAGCTTCTATACCAAGAGCATATCCTAAAGGGGTTACAATTGCATGTTATTTTACAGAGTTATGGCCCTTTTACTTATTACGTTATGGTGTAGGTCAAGGTGCTGTTTAGGGGGTATTTATCATCTTTAGTGATAGTTCTAGTTTCTTTTGGTTGCCATGGAAACCAGAATACTGATTGGAATTCTTTTTGAAGGGTTTTGGTGAGAACATTGAGAGGATGCTTTATGTGAAGTTTCATCCCAATTGACCCACTGATGACAGAGGAGGAGATGTAGAGGAACGATACATGCCGGAGGTGAGCTAAAAATCAATCATATAACTTTTGTCTATCTGCTGCAAATTTGTTGGATGTGGGAAAGGCTTTAATAAACTCACAAAGATGCTTCAAGTAAAATTACAATGATTAAGCAGTAGGAATGTATTAATTGATTTTGAGCTCCAATGGGGCTCTTAATATTGAAATTCTAGATTCAAAAGAGAGCTGAGCCTTTGTAGCAATGCGGGCTGTCAATCTAGGCATTGTGAGTTCGAACCCAATCTCGGCCATCATTATTTCCAATATTTGACAAGTCAATGTGACAAATTTCATTTGTCTTCCAACAATGGCCTAGAAGTCTATGTGGAAAAGCAGTCAGTCGCTTGGAAAGACTGTTATATAAAATACTGATGAGTAAGAAAGCCAAGAAACTTTAGGGGAGGTGATAGGCCTTAAAAGTAAGTAAAAGATTCTTACTAAAAAAAGTGCCAAATCCTTTTTGCAAAATCTATAAAACTGATCAATGAAATTTTCAGTCCAAGGGATATGCCTCTGAAAGAAACCAAACTCAAACTTAATGAAATCAGTGTCTTTTTAGTTCGCCTATTCAAAGAAATAGGGGAGCTTATGTAGTCACCCCGGCGTTGGCGTTGGCGTAGGCGTTGCCAGCTTGGTCAAACCTTTGCATGCAAGGCCTTTTCTCAGACACTGTGTATGCTGTTGCTTTGAAACTTCACACACGTATTCAGGGTCATTAGGTGACCTTGTATGTCAAGTCCCATAACTCTGGAATGGATTTTTTACTGAATTGTGCCCCTTTTTGGACTTAGAATTTTTTGTCAAATCTTTGAATGCAAGGCCTTTTCTCAGACACTGTCTATGCTTTTGCTTTGCAACTTCACACACTTATTCAGGGTCATTAGATGACCTTGTATGTCAAGTCCCATAACTCTGGAATGGATTTTGACTGAATTGTGCCCCTTTTTGGTCAAACCTTTGTGTTATAGTTAGGCATTCAAGGACTTTTCTCAGAAACTATATAATTTATGCTGTTGCTATTAAACGGTTTTCTTTCTTTTGTAATTCAATTTCAACTTAATTATTCCACTTTTGGATTTTGGACTTTTACCAATGCTATAACTGTTCTGAAATAGGCCCCGATAGACGATGGCCCTGATAGGCGAGCTACATTGTACTCAAACAACTCTTGTTATAATACAACTTCACACCCTAAAATCATTGAAAGATTTACATCTGTTGCAATGAACAAGGGCAAAAACCCTGCTGGGGGTTCGGGGGGATATCGTGTCAGTTGATAAAGAAGTCATGTTTTTCATTCAAAATTTTATTTTTGAAGTATAATTTTAATATATGATGACATACATTTTAATCATTTTTAAAAGTCAATACATTTTCCATGATGAAGCTGTCGACGTAAAGAATTTCAACCAAAGATATGACAACATAGTACAATTGCAACCAATGAAATTGTAGCACAGTGCAAATCCAACCAATGAAATGAAGGCACAGTGCAATTTTAACCAGTAACATGACTGCTTAGACAATAGACATACATACAAAATGAGTCGCACTTAATTAACACAATTTTTCCTTTTACAGTGATAGATTATTTTTAGATTATTTCTGATGCTTCTCTTTCAGTGAGATTTAAAAAATAAAAAATTATACTGAAAATTGTTCATTGTGCGCTTTTTCTCCATTTCTCACACTGTTTTCCACTTAGTATCAAAGTCTATGCCTTTTTTATATCAATAGATCCAGTTTGATCCATCCAGATTCAAATTGGAAACAAATTGCACATCTTGTAAAAGATTTACTATTTTTCTGATACAGATGATTTTGCAAACATTGTATGAAAAAGGAGAAATTGTTTGAACATGGCCAATTTATCCTGTTTCTACAATGTCATATAAAAACTACACAAACACTTATTCATATGTTGTTGTTGTTTTATCATTTCTGATGTTTAAATTGTTTTATCCTTGAGATTTTAAAGTACAGATTAAAGTTTCAGGTAAAGCCTTTTTTCATTATCCAGAAAGGTAATTCTTTTTCACTCTGCAAGAAATAAATATCTGATACTTTGCCAGTAATAACCAAAGGGCTGTTTCTTTAATATTTTCTAACTAGAAGAGAATGTTTTGGGGGATAAAAGCCAATATCTATACGCTTTTGCAGTTCTCACAGAGGCCAATTATCCTGTTTCGAAGACTAGGTCAAATGATACATGAGATATTGATAGGAAACAAATTTGAATTTCATGGCCTATGTGACCTTGAACTTTGACCCGGTGATTAACCCTTTCCCTCATATAGATGCTTTCTGACGCCTCTGCAGCCGACAGCTTTTTATAAACATAGTGACAGAAGAAGAAATTGCTCAAAACAAGCAATTTCTCCTTTTTCCACAATGTTTTCTACTTTTAGTCATAGGTTATCCATTCAACTATAGAGATTTTCCATTTTTTGACAAAATATGTTCAAAGTCGTCTGCTGCAGAATTGTCGTAAGAGGGAAAGGGTTAAAATAAACCAGAAGGGGTCTTCTGCTCAAGGATATCAATCATCTGGTGATTTCTTGAGATATTGAACAGAAACTGAATTGATATTATTGACCATGTTTAGTGTATACATTGACCTATGACCCAATGATCCTAATAACAGAAGTGTTCATCCACTCATCATGTGAAGTTGAAAAGTCTAGAGCAAAGGCTTCTTGCAATATTGAGCAGAAACAGATTTGACATTTACAGCCCCTATTACGGTTTACCTTGACCTTCGACCCTGTTGCCCCTTAAAACAGTAGTAGTAATCTCCTAAAAGAGTCAAATCATCCCATGAAGTTTGAAGTCTCGGAGAAAAAAAGGGTTCTTGAGGTTTTGAGCGGATACATATTTGAAATAATTTAAAATTCTCTTTGACCCTTAATCCAAACAACAATAGGGGTCACCTTCTCAAGTCCAATCATCCTGTGAAGTTTGAAGACTCTGGGTCAAAGAGTTCTTGAGATATTGAGTGAAAACAGATTCGACCTTAACAGCCCCAGTGCCCCCAAAAACAATAGAGATCATCTTCTAAATTAAACCAATTGACCAATGAAGTTTGAAGACTGTCAGTTAGAAGACTCGGTCCGAGTTCTATGGATCTTCTGTAATTGATATGAAACAGAAGTGTGACAGATGGACAGAAAGGGCAAACAAAAATATGTTTGCACTGTACAGGAAATCTAACAATGGATATGCCAATCCCACACCTATGGTTTAAATTTGTTGAGGACTTCAAATTGGTTAACCCTTTCCCTCATATAGACGCTTTCCGACGCCTCTGCAGCAGACAGCTTTTTGAAAACATAGTGACAAAAGAAGAAATTGCACAAAACGTGCAATTTCTCCTTTTGCCACAATGTTTTCCACTTTTTGTCATAGGTTATCCATAGTTAAATGGATAACCTATGTTTTGACAAAATAAGTTCAAAGTCGTCTGCTGCAGAATTGTTGTATGAGGGAAAGGGTTAAGCATGCAAGAATAGAGAATCATGTTTCGCTTATTAATCTTTCCCACATAAAATAAATCTGCAGTAGATGAAATTCATATTATCAAGACAAAAATAATAGAATCTCTAAAGATTAAAGTATAACTACAGAAAAAATTTGAAAAAATGTGGCAAAAGGAGAAAGTGCTTATTATGAGCAATTTCTCCTTTTTCAACAATGTTTGTAAAAGTTGTATGCTGCAGATGCATATCAACACGTCTTCATGTGGGAAAGGATTTATTTAGACCACGAATCAAATTGAGTCTAAGAAGGGCAGGTTCAAATATTAAAACAAAACAACTAAAACTGTCACTAAACGTGACATGTATATCCCTGTAAACTGCTTTGAAATTAAAACAAAATGTCAGAGTTCAAAGGGAGATAACTCAAAAAGGTCTAAATGGATATAATGTAAGGATATGTCTTCACAACTATGTCATGACTATCAAGTGTTTCATTAATATATCAGAGAAGTAGAAAATAGTATCAGCACAATATCTCTACTAACACTTTCCCACATATAGACCCTCTCTAACTCCTCTGTAGCAGATGACTTTTGAAAACATTGTGACAAATGGTAAAAATTGCTCATCATGAGCAATTTTGCCATTTGTCACAATGTTTTCAACTCTATTTAATAATTAAAATCTTATTTATGGAGATTATTCATATTTTTGCTAATATCTTTTTAAAGTCGTCTGCTGCAGATTTGCTGTATGTGGAAATGTGTAAATACTCAACCAAACCCAATGTGGCGCATACTCAAAAGAAGCGTCTCACTGACATGATTCTTTTAAGTATCCACAACATAGGGTTTGAGAGTCAATTAATAAATTTAGAACATGAAATAATGTCCCTTATTTTCAGCTCTGAAATATCTTAAAATTTGAAGAAGTAATTCGATCTACAGATTTCATATTTCATACGCCAACCAACCAACCAACCAACAAGTTGATTCCAGAAGACCCCAAACAAACTTTGTTTGTGAGAGGTGGGTTTAAATATCACAGTTTGATAATAGTCCCTGTACATGAGCTGCCTTATATACTCACTAGCTATTGACAGAATATAATCTATTATACAAATATATACAAGTCTTTTCATCATTTCAATGTGATCTGAGATTTGTTTTAGCTTTTTACCTAATAGAGATTACATCTTACACCGATGTAATAGAAGATTACAAAATGTGGGGAAAAGGAAATTCTTCCTTTTGCCAAAATGTTTTCAACTCTATTCAATAAATATAACATAATTGACAGAGAATACCCATATTTTTACCAAGATGTTTTTATTATTTGCAGCGGTGGTAAAAGGGTAAAAAATATCAACTTGTATTATTTATTGCTTATTTTATTGAGAAAAGGATAATTTTCCATCAATGTTTTCAATGTTTACCAATTTAATAATCAACACGATACACTATATCCTAATATTCAATTCTTCCAAAATGAAACAACAAGAGTTAGGCATATGGATAGACAAATCAAAGAAACATTTTGAAATAGTATCAATTTCATTGTAAAAAATGTGGAGTTTCTGACAAAGTTTTCTAAATATGGATGCTGCAGATGCTTCAACAGACATATTTACCATTTACACATTTGCAGCAGACAGCTTTTGAAACCCTGTGACAAAGGGAGAAATTGTTCATAGCAATTATTCCTTTTGTCTAAATGTTTTCAACTCAATAATTATACTTTCATTCATAAATAGACATTTTCCATATTTTTGTCAAGATGTTTTCAAAATTGTTTGCTGTTAATTTGTTTTGTATTTGGGAAAGGATTACAATTTCAACTTAAAATAGCATATCCAGCATTAGCAAAATAGGTTATATGGTTATCCTTTGTTGCTGTTAAGGCAAATTTGCCCTTTGAAGGAAGATATCTCTATAAATAAAAGAACAATTATTGAATAAAGTGGAACAAATTGTGGTAAAAGTAGAAATTGCTCATTATGAGCAATGTCTCCTTTTACCATTAAGTTATTAAAAGTATTTTTTGCCTATTATAACAATTCTGCATCGCATAACAGCAATCAATATAATGGAAAATCTCAAAAAATGAAAGTGGAAATTTTACCGAGTTAAAAACACAGTGGCAAAAGGAGTAAATGCTCATTACAAGTAATTACTCCTGTTGCAACATTTTTTAATTGATTGCTGCAGTTGCATCAAAATGTGTCTACATTTAGGAAAGGAAGGGTTAAGGCTATATACATTTTGTGGAATGATTTTTTAAACTTTTTTATAAATACTTCAGCAATCCCAAGACAAATCATCTTTTCTTAAAGTGGACTGCAATTTTCTCATGTCTTTTAACACATTTAATGAAATCTGTCGCGCACTTGATGGTCGTATTTGGACGCCAGTCCCTGTGCCCTTAGACTTAATTGTTGTCGTCACTTCCACTTCCCCGTCGTATTTATGTGACCTTGAAACACGTGGCGAGCATGACTGGGCAGATCTGGGTCGTCGAGGTAGATCGTCACTGTCTGGTACTTTGGATGACTTAGACTTTTTCTTCTTCTTCTTACCGGCTACCTGTTTAACACATAAAATCCCTCTGTCTTAACATTTTACCCACATACAAACCAATGTTGATGTATCTGCAGCAGAAAACTTTTGAAAAAACTGCTGCAGAACCCATTTCCAATAAAACAAAATATCAATTATAGATATTTATCTATATTTGCCTCGATGTTTTCAAAGGTGTCTGCTGCAGATTAGTGGGACAAGGTTGGCAGTTCACATATTGAACTATCTTTACTTTTATTTGCTTTTTATAAATCTAAGTAATAAAACATAACATTTAGGAATAATTATGAGAAAATATTTTAGTAGGAAATGTTAGAAAGTGCTATTTATGACAACTTTCTCTCTATGATTATTTGTGATTATATTTTGGTATTATGTTGAAAACAAAGGCTCATTACTTTTTTCAACATGTTGACAAATTTTGATGCCTCTGTAGCAGACAACTTTTGAAAACATTGGGACAAAAGTAGAAATTGTTCATATTGAGCAATTTCCCCATTTGCTAGTGCTTTCAATTGTATACAATAATAATTTCCTTTATAGAGATTTTCCTTATTTTTGCCTAGTTATTTTCAAAGTTGTCTGCCTCAGGTTTGTTGCATATGGGCCAGGGATAGAGAAATTGTTCAGCAAGCACAATCTCTATTATTTTCCACTGACTTTTCTGTCTAAAGTTGTCTGTTTTTTCGAAAGAATTAGATTCATCTCCTGTTTTTAATTGTTTAACCCTTTTCCACATACAACAAATCTGCAGCAAAAGATTTTAGAAATATTTGATCAAAAATATAAATGAAAGAATAACTATTGAATAAAAGTTGAAATTATTGTGACAAAATTATGAGCAATTTCACTTTTTGCTGCAATGTTTTTAAATGTCATTTGCTGCAGAGGTGTCAGAAAGCATCTGTATGTGGGAAACGGTTAATTAAACAATGAATGGTAAAAGGTTTAGATCCCTCAAATGACTTGTTCTTATCGACCACTTTCCATTTTTTCTTAACCCTTTCCCTCATATAGACGCTTTCTGACGCCTCTGCAGCAGACAGCTTTTTGAAAACATAGTAACAAAAGAAGAAATTGCACAAAACGTGCAATTTCTCCTTTTGCCACAATGTTTTCCACTTTTTATCATAGGTTATCCATTCAATTATGGAGATTTGCTATATTTTGACAAAAAACGTTCAAAGTCATCTGCTGCAGAATTGTCGTATGAGGGAAAGGGTTAATGATTTAAACTTTTTTAGCATAAGTGCAAGTTCATTTTCCAAGATATTACCTTTTTTCCCACTGATGTTTTCCAAGCTGTAAACTATAAAATATCGGTTATATCAGTCAAAAATAATTCTCAATGGTAACATATTTGAGAGATGATTTTAAATGTTGAAATAACGACAATACAAATATATAAGCAATACTGACCTTTTCTTGATGTCTCCTAATTTTTGATATTTGTTGACTTTTTGCCTCCATCCTGGAAACCAGCGTGTCTAGCTCTCTTTCTAGATCTTCCCGTATTCGGGGGTCAGCCGTATCACTAATCTCTTTGGAATATTCTTGATGCTCACTACAATAAAAAATATATATATATCAGACATACAACAACAAATTTGATATGACCATCACTTTACCTTTATTATAATTAACACATAATTGAAACATTGCGGCAATAAGGAGAAATTGCTCATTATGAGCAATTTCTCCTTTTGCCACAATGTTTTCATAAGTTGTCTGCTGCATGGTCGTCAGAAAGTGTCTGTATGTGGGAAAGGGTTAGAAAGCCAAAACATGTTAACAGTCTCAGTCATGAAATGTAACTAACATGCATGGACATATGCCTATAAGAGGGTTTCCATGAGAGGAAAATTTTATTAATGATTCTTTTGTCTTTTATCAGTATTATTGATATAATGTTATTAGTTATCTGCTTTAAAACCATCTTGGTAGAATATGCTAACATCTTAAAATATCAATATATACTTTATAAATATAGTTGAAAACTTGGTTAGAAAAGAATAAATTGTTTCTTTTTCAGCAATATTTTCAGGTATCTAAAGCTACAGAGAACTTGTAATGTAGTGTAGTTGTCAAGACCAATTGCTCTGATTGAGTATAAGCTTTTTAGCTTCTATAGGCCCATTTGTTAGTGCACACTATATCATGTACAAGCATCTCAAGGGTGCAGATTATTTCAAGAGACGAGAGTTAGATACAAGAGGCTTTGGGTGCAATACCTTAGCTCTTTCCGGAAAAGACTTCTTGGTTGTTTAACATGCTCAGTGTATAGGCTAGCATATATACACATGCGGCCATTTCCCCTGAAAATACCAGTTCTTGACATCTAATTAAGTGGGAGACACTGACAGCAACTCAGAAATTTCCAGAACTTGTAGCGGGATTTAAACTCTGGAGAGGATTGATTTTCTGCTAAAACTGTTTTCACAGATTTTAGCAGCAACCTACACCAATCAAACATAAGGCATCCACACCGTCTGATCTGGGTCTGCAGTGTTTGCCAAGTCATAGAAGGTTTCTAGAAACTCCTTTACAGCTGTATCCATTTGGATCCTTTAGCATGGAAGTGTATTTTTCCGCCATTGTGTAATCATTACATTAACCCTTTCCCTCATATATACGCTTTCTGACGCCTCTGCAGCAGACGGCTTTTTGAAAACATAGTGACAAAAGAAGAAAATGCTCAAAACGAGCAATTTCTCCCTTTGCCACAATGTTTTCAACTTTTACTCATAGGTTATCCATTCAATTATAGAAATTTTCCATTTATTGACAAAATATGATCAAAGTCGTCTGCTGCACAATTGTCGTATGAGGGAAAGCGTTAATGCCGGTTTTCCTGGAGATTCATCGACTCTTGTTCCATAGTCCTTTTTCCCTTCACTATATCTGCTTTAACTCCTTCCGACATACAACACTTCTGCAGTCGTAAATTGAAAATATCTATAAAAAAAATGTACCAACACTCTTAATGTAAAAATTGAAGTACGATCATAGAATAGAGCTGAAAACATTGAGGCAAAATGAGAAATTGTCATTATAACCAATTTCTTCTTAACCCTTTCCCTCATATAGACGCTTTCTGACGCCTCTGCAGCAGACGGCTTTTTGAAAACATAGTGACAAAAGAAGAAATTGCACAAAACGTGCAATTTCTCCTTTTGCCACAATGTTTTCCACTTTTTGTCATAGGTTATCCATTCAATTATGGAGATTTTCTATGTTTTGAAAAAATACGTTCAAAGTCGTCTGCTGCAGAATTGTCGTATGAGGGAAAGGGTTAAATGGAGAAAATGCCTACTATGAGCCTGTTTCAACAATGTGTTTAACTCTATTCACTGTTTATTTATTTTTTTATCATTAACAGCGATTTAACAAATTTATGACAAGATATTTTCAAAATTATCTGCTCCAGATATGTTGTATTTGGGAAAGGGTTAATACTGTACTTTACTTACAAGCTCATACGGTGGAACTCATCTTGCAACTGTAGGAGTATTTCAGCTAGGTCCGACTCGGTGGTCGGAGATGTTGACCCAGATGAACTATTAGTGGGCGAGTGACATGTGTTTCCTGCTGCAGAGCCTGAGGAACATAGCGCCATATTGTGAGATTTCATCATCGCTAACACCTTCTGTACATTCGCTCCCACTGAATAGCTGGCACCCGTGTTCTAGAAATAAAGTATATTAGAGTTAGGCTGAAGGAAAACAAGCCATATAGTTGGAATAGTTCGACTGCAATCCCATTTAGAACTCTTAATATGAACCAATCCATGGAAAAAGGAACCAGTAACCTTTTGTGAACAGTGTATATCAAGATCAGCCAGGGTCAATCTGAGACAAACTGGCAGTCATTTGATCTATGTGAGCTATTACTACTGTCACTAAGTTTAAGTCTGATTTAAAAAGTGCTGAACTCAAGATGGAGATAAAAAGAAAATTGAAATGTTGAAACTTCTGCAAAGTAAGTAATAAATAGTTCAAAACTATTTTGGCAGTAAAAATTGAAAAACATTTGAAAGCTTGAAAATGTACAAAATTTGGTTTACTGGGTATGTCTACCCAGTAAAAATGAAGCATAAAATATCAATATTTAGATGTTTATTGTACTGGAAAGTGAAATTATTACTCTTATTTTATCCTAGAATAATATTTCTAATATTTCAAGACAACTTTTGAATCTATAATCTGGAGATCAGCACTTTTAATGAGATTGCATCAAAAATATATATTTCTATAAATTATACTACATGTACTAGTATCTAACCCTTTCCCTCATACAACAATTCTGCAGCAGTCGACTATTTTGTCAGAAAATAGAAAATCTCTATAATTGTATGGATAACCTATGACTAAAAGTGGAAAACATTGTGGCAAAAGGAGAAATTGCTTGTTTTGAGCAATTTCTTCTTTTCTCACTATGTTTTTAAAAAGCAGTCTGCTGCAGAGGCGTAAGAAAGCGTCTATATGAAGTAAAGGGTTAAGTCAATGAGATGTTACCCATGTCATATAGCCCTTTATCACATACTAAAAAGCTGCAGCAGACAACTTTGAAAACATCAAAATCAAAAACATGGAAATTCTCTAAAATTGAAAGTTTAATAATTAAATAAAGTTTAAATCATTGCAGTAACAGGAGCAATTTCTCCTTTGCTCACAATGTTTTCAAAAAGCCATCTATTGCAGAGGCGTTGGAAAGTGTAAATATGTGGGAAATGGAGGATTAACCCTTTCCCTCATATGGACGCTTTCTGACGCCTCTGCAGCAGACAGCTTTTTAAAAACCTTGTGACAAAAGAATAAATTGCTCAAAAAGAACAATTTCTCCGTTTGTAAAAATGTTTTTCTTTATTAGTCATAGGTTATCCATACAATTAAAGAGATTTCTTATTTTTTGACAAAATATGTTCAAAAGTCGTGTCAATACCTACCTTTCCAGCTACAAATGGAATGTCTGAGATATTGAGTCTGTAATGTTTGGAAACCTCTGGTTTTTTGTTTTCTGAGTGTCCGGTCTTTTTACTGACAACAACCTTCTTTTTCTTCTTTACTTTTTTTTGTTTGACAGGCTTATAGTCCTCAGCGTCCTCTTCATCCGCATAAGTGAGAATCTCATTGGCTTTTCGGACAGATTCAATCTGTGAAGGAAAAAAAGTTTAACTCTTTCCCTCATACGACAATTCTGCAGCAGACGACTTTGAAGGTATTTTGTCAAAACATGGAAAATCTCCATAATTGAATGGATAACCTGTGACAAAAAGTGGAAAACATTGTGGCAAAAGGAGAAATTGCACGTTTTGTGCAATTTCTTCTTTTGTCACTATGTTTTCAAAAAGCCATCTGCTGCGGAGGCGTCAGAAAGCGTCTATATGAGGGAAAGGGTTAAAACAGCGTGTTTATTAAACCCTTTCCAAACTGCAGACACATTTAGACTCGTGTTCAGCAGACTCTTTTTAAAAGCATTGTGGGAAAAAGAGAAATTTGCTTTTTTTTTTTTTTTTCGACACAATCTTTTCAACTCAGATTACTCAGTAGTGTTGTTTGTGGGAATGGGTTAACCCTTTTCCTCATAAGACAATTCTGCAGCAGACGACTGAACATATTTTGTCAAAAAATAGAAAATCTCTTTAATTGAATGGATAACCTATGACTAAAAGTGGAAAACATTGTGGCAAAACATTTTGAGCAATTTTTTCTTTTGTCATTATGTTCTAAAAAGCTGTCTGCTGCAGAGGCACCAGAAAGTGTCTATATGAGGGAAAGGGTTAAAGAAATACTTTTTATTTAACTAATCTTGAGGCTGACTGATTGGGGCAAAGATATACCGGAATATCATTGCAACATACCGGTATAGGTTTTTCCATTCAATTCTCGATTTGTTTCATGAAATTACACACGGAAAAATAATCAAGACACAGATTAACTCTTTCCCACATACAACAAATGTGCGGCAGATGAATTTGAAAACACCTAGGCAAGATTATGGAAAATCCCTATAAGGGAAAGTTTAATTATTGAAAAGACCTGAATTTAATTTAGCAAAATGAAAAATTGCTCGACTATTTTCCTTTCACCAGTGTTTTGAAAAGTCATCTTCTGAAGATGCATGATACAAATGAGTCTCCAGGTGGGAAAGGGTAAAATTTGATTAACCCTTTCCCTCATATGCCAATTCTGCAGCAGACGACTTTGAACATATTTTGTCAAAAAATAGAAAATCTCTATAATTAAATGGATTACCTATGACTAAAAGTGGAAAACATTGTGGCAAAAGGAGAAATTGCTCATTTTGAGCAATTTCTTCTTTTGTCACTATGTTTTCAAAAAGCTGTCTGCTGCAGAGGCGTCAGAAAGCGTCTATATGAGGCAAAGGGTTAAAATACAAGCATGGCACAATGGATGAGGTTATTATTGTTGTCTGATATCTGGTATCGTTAAATTAATAAGATTAGCTCCATATTTTACTTAATGTGACTAACATTCTGGCACTAGATATTTAGAGAGAAAGACCAAGTCCCTTTCGCACTTGCTTGCAGCAGACGATTTTTGAAAACATTGTGACAAAAGAAGGAATTGCTCATCATGAGAAATTAAACGTAACCCACCTCGGCCGACTTCTCCACCATCAGCTTATGATGGACTCTCTCCTCCCCCAGTTTCTCCTCCAACTCTCTGATCTTACTCTATAAAGAAATAATACATAAACATGTAGTATACTGCTATTTAACCCCCCTTTCCCACGCTTTATGACGCCTCTGCAGCAGACGACTTTTGAAAATATCGTGACAAAAGTAGAAATTGCTCGTAATGAGCAATTTCTCCTTTTGCCCCAATGTTTTCAACTTTATTCAATAATTAAACTTTCAATTATAGAAGAATTTCATATTTTTGTCTAGATGTTCTCAAAGTCGTCTGCTGTTGATTTGTTGTATGTGGGAAAGGGTTGAACAAAATCATAGGACGATAATATAATCTAACACGTTTCTCGCTCTTATCGATCTTTGTTAATGAAATACAGGCAAAATAAGGGAACCCTATCCACTTCTATTTTCCCCTTTACTATGGTGGATTTGAACACAATTTAAAGTAACTATTGTTTTACATAAATGCACCAAGAGGACAAGTTGAACATGAGATAACTGAATCACTATTCTAAGCAGTGTTAACCCTTTCCCTCATACAACAATTCTGCAAGAGACGACTTTGAACATATTTTGTCAAAAAATAGAAATCTCTATAATTGAATGGATAACCTATGACTAAAAGTGGAAAACATTGTGGCAAAAGGAGAAATTGCTTGCTTTGAGCAATTTCTTCTTTTTTCACTATGTTTCAAAACCCTGTCTGCTGCAGAGGCGTCAGAAAGCGTCTACATGAGGGAAAGGGTTAACCCCATCCCCGCCTGTAGATTCTGTTATTTATTTGTTCTACAGACAACTTTAACCCTTTCCCTCATATAGACGCTTTCTGACGCCTCTGCAGCAGACGTCTTTTTGAAAACATAGTGACAAAAGAAGAAATTGCACAAAACGTGCAATTTCTCCTTTTGCCACAATGTTTTCCACTTTTAGTCATAGGTTATCCATTCAACTATAGAGATTATCCATTTTTTAACAAAATTTGTTCAAAGTCGTCTGATGCAGAATTGTTGTATGAGGGAAAGGGTTAACCTTTTTCCTACATACAAAAAATCTGCAGCAGACGAATTTGAAATCAAAAGTATATATAATCCACATATATGAGGATAAAATAAATGAAGAGATTGTTGCAAAAGTCGTCTGCCTCAGATGCGTCCAAATGAAACTGCTGATGGGAAAGGGATAAGGTAAAAATCAAAGTTGATCATCGTTAGTAATCATCTTCTTTTCCATCAAAGATTCTAACAAAAATATACAGCAGATGCATCAAAAGTTACCACAAAGAGAGTGTTATAATACTGTTTTATAAGATAAGGTAAACATGTTCACACATTCATCAATTCAAATAAACCATTTTTCAAATACAAAGCTGGACAAGTTTATTTTAAAAACTCTGCATTGAACGGGCTAAACATTTCACATTGTGCACAAGTGCAAACATTTTCATACTTTGTTCAAAGGATCAATTTCAATAAACTTAATTTATATGTTTACAAGATACCATACAATGTAAACATTGGGTTCATAATACAAACCATTTACCCTTTCCCACATACAATAAATCTGCAGTAGATGACTTTAACCCTTTCCCTCATACGGCAATTCTGCAGCAGACGACTTTGAACGTATTTTGTCAAAAATTAGAAAATCTCCATAATTGAATGGATAACCTATGACAAAAAGTGGAAAACATTGTGGCAAAAGGAGAAATTGCACGTTTTGTGCAATTTCATCTTTTGTCACTATGTTTTTAAAAAGCCGTCTGCTGCAGAGGCGTCAGAAAGCGTCTATATGAGGGAAAGGGTTAAAGACATCTATACAAAAATATGAACATTCTCTATATACAAATGTATAATTTGAATGGAATTGAAAACATTGTGACAAAAGAATAAATTGTTTATTATGAGCACTTTTTTCTATTACCACAATGTTTTCAAAATTCGTCAGCCGCAGAGGCGTCAGAAAGCATCTGCATGTAACTATGTTGGAAAGGGTTTGTGCAGACACATTAGACTGAACACTTTGAAAACATTCTAGTAAAAATGAATTTGGCCATATATATATAAATTTTACTTTTACCACAATATTTTTAAAATGTTTCAAATTTTACCTATTTGTTTTAAAAGTAGTTTACTGCAGATTTGTTGTTTGTGGGAAAGAAAGGCTATAATGATTTTAACCCTTTACATCAAACATTAAATCTGCAGCAAACGACTTTGAAAACACCTAGGCTATAATATGGAATATCTATATAAATGAAGATTTTTAAGGGCAATTTCTTCTTTTGCCACTATCAGTCTATGTCATCAAAAGTCGTCTGCTGCAGATGTATCGGAATACATCCACAAGTGGGGAGGAGTTAAAGATTGGTTTAGGTAAGGTCATATCAATTGACAAACCACTTTACTTCCTGACACTTCAAATACAAACAGAGTACACAGTACAAACTTACTTCAGAGTCATCTCTATGTATTTGTAAATATCGCCAAATTATTAACATGACCTCTATTCTAATTTAACCCTTTCCCACCTGCAGATGCATTTTGAAGCAATAGCAGCAGACGACTTTTGAAAACATTGTGGCCAAAGGTGAAACTGCTCATAGTGAACAATTTCTTCTTTGGCCACACTGTTTTCAACTTTATTTATTTAACAATTGAGCTATTTTTTAAAGGAGATTTTTTAGTGTTTTTATCACTATGTTTTCAAAGTCGTCTGCTGCATATTTGTTGCAAGACTGTGCAGCCTTTATAAATAAAGTTTATTATTATTTTTATTACATACCTCCGCAAGAGATTGGTTTGCCGACAGTTTAATATGTTCCCGTTCTAGTTCGGCTATCTTTCGTAGATTACTCTGGAAGTTCTGTGACGCAGGTTCATCCGGTTTCGTTTCAGACTCGATTAAGAGAGCTTTTTTCACCGCTGCAGTGTTCCCTTTATCTGATACATCAACCATGTGTTTCATGTGGACTAACTGTTTCTCTAGCAAGTTACATCTTATTTCTGCTACGGACAGCTGGGACTCAAGTTCTGATAATTAAAATGAATGCTTTTGTTCTAAATGTACAATATTTGTAATAAACAAATTAGGTTGAGTATAAAGAATTGATGTTTATTTAAAAAGAGCCTTCCGTAAGACTATACAATGTACCACCACTTAACCAGAATTCAAATAATAAAGGGCCATTACTTGCATTATATGCAAGATAGAGTTATACTACTTGATCATTAATATAGGTGTGATGGTTGGGCAGGTTTGTATACAGTTTCAATGCAATACAATACTTAGATATTGGTTCCTAATGTAGTTTCACACAAATCTTTAACCAGAATTTCTAAGTAAACTAGAAATATCACTGAAGATGATAAATACCCCCAAAACAGCACCTTGACTCAAAATATGGTTTACGACCGACCAACAAAAGGGCCATAACTCTGTAAACAAGAAAAAGTAACAAAGGGCAATAACTCTGTATTTAGACTAAATAGAGTTATGGTTTCTGTACACTGCACTTTCTCTCAATGTGTTGTATCATCCTATGAAGTTTTATTAAATTCCAACAATTAGTTTTAAAGTTATGCTCCGGACAAGACTCTACGAATATGAAAAAGTAACAAACGGCAATAACTCTGTCATTATGTAAAGTAGAGTTATGTTTCTTGTACACTGCACTTCCTCTGATTATGCTCTACCATTATATGTAGTTTTATTAGATTCCATCTATTAGTTATTAAGTAATTCTACGGACAAGAAAAAGTAACAAAGGGCAATAACTCTGTATTTAGATAAAATAGAGTTATGGTTCCTGTACACCGCACTTCCTCTCAATGTGTTGTATCATCCTATGAAGTTTAATTAAATTCCAACAATTTGTTTTAAAGTTATGCTCTGGACAAGACTCTACGAATAAGAAAAAGTAACAAAGGGCAATAACTCTGTAATTATGTAAATTAGAGTTATGGTTCTTGTACACTGCACTTCCTCTGATTATGCTCTACCATTGTATGCAGTTTTATTAGATTCCATCTGTTAGTTATTAAGTAATTCTCCGGACAAGAAAAAGTAACAAAGGGCAATAACTCGGTATTTAGATTAAATAGAGTTATGGTTCCTGTACACTGCACTTCCTCTCAATGTGTGGTATCATCCTATGAAGTTTTAATAAATTCCAAGAATCAGTTTTAAAGTTATGCTCTGGACAAGACTCTACGAATAAGAAAAAGTAACAAAGGGCAATAACTCTGTAATTATGTAAATTAGAGTTATGGTTCTTGTACACTGCACTTCCTCTGATTATACTCTACCATTGTATGCAGTTTTATTAGATTCCATCTGTTAGTTATTAAGTAATTCTCCGGACAAGGAAAAGTAACAAAGGGCAATAACTCTTTATTTAGATTAAATAGAGTTATGGTTCCTATACACTGCACTTCCTCTCAATGTGTTGTATCATCCTATGAAGTTTTATTAAATTCCAACAATTAGTTTTAAAGTTATGCTCCTGACAAGACTCTACGAATAAGAAAAAGTAACAAAGGGCAATAACTTTGTATTTAGATAAAATAGAGTTATGGTTCCTGTACACCGCACTTCCTCTCAATGTGTTGTATCATCCTATGAAGTTTCGTTCAAATCCTATGTTGCATTGTTAAGATATGGTCCGGACAAAATATGGCTTCCGACCGACCGACCGACCGACCGACACAGTGACTCCTATATACCCCCCCAAAACTTTGTTTTTTGGGGGTATAAAAAGGGCCATAATTTGCATTATATGCAGGAAAGCGTTATCTAACTTGATTTTTAACTTAGTTGTGATGGTTGGAAAGGATTGTATAAAATTTCAATACAACAAGCAAGTTAGCTGAATTGATATCCCCCGCCAATGATGGCTTGTTTGTGATTGATGGCTTGCTTGTGAATGAAGGCCTTTATGTTGTATGTACAATTGACCTGCAAAATTATTTCAACTTATTCACACAAGAACAAGGGGGTATGAACAGAAATTGAGAAAGATAAACATATTCTTCCTGAAAGAATAAAATAATGACACTGGTTTTATAAACAACTTAATTAAACTAAGAGTGTGAATTAAAGACATTTTTTCATAATTAAATCCCAAAGGAAAATGTAACAAGAGGGCCATGATGGCCCTGGAATCGCTCACCTGATATTTTTTTTTTAACTTTAGCTATATAAGCCCCGCCCCCTGGCAGTCATAGTTTCCGACCAATCAACTTGGCTTGAAGGAATCTGATAGAGGGTCACCCTAGGAACATTTCTACAAAATTATTTGGAAATCTGCCAGACACTTTTGGAGGAGAAGATTTTTTAAGTTTTCACTAGTCATATAATGCAAAATAGCCCTGCCCACTGGCGGCCATGTTTTTTGACCAATCAACATGGCTTGAAGGAATCTGAAAGTGGGTCATCCAAGAAACATTTCTACAAAATTATTTGAAAATCGGCCTGACACTTTCGGAGAGGAAGATTTTTTAAGTTTTCACTATAGCCATATAAGGCAAAATAGCCCCGCCCCCCCTGGCGGCCATGTTTTTCGACCAATCAACATGGCTTCAAGGAATCTGATAGAGGGTCATCCAAGGAACATTTCTACAAAATTATTTGAAAATCAGCCTGACACTTTCGGAGGAGAAGATTTTTTAAGTTTTCACTTTGGCCATATAAGGCAAAATAGCCCCGCCCCCCCTGGCGGCCATGTTTTTCAACCAATCAACATGGCTTGAAGGAATCTGATAGAGGGTCACCCAAGGAACATTTCTACAAAATTATTTGAAAATCGGCCTGACACTTATTGAAGAGAAGATTTTTTAAGTTTTCACTATAGCCATAAAAGGCAAAATAGCCCCGCCCCCTGGCGGCCATCCTTTTTGACCAATCAACATGGCTTGAAGGAATCTGATAGAGGATCACCCAAGGAACATTTCTACAAAATAATTTGAAAATCGGCCTGACACTTTTGGAGGAGAAGATTTTTTAAGTTTGCACTATAGCCATATAAGGCAAAATAGCCCCGCCCCCCCTGGCGGCCATGTTTTTCGACCAATCAACATGGCTTGAAGGAATCTGATAGAGGGTCACCCAAGGAACATTTCTACAAAATTATTTGAAAATCGGCCTTACACTTTCGGAGGAGAAGATTTTTTAAGTTTTCACTATAGCCATATAAGGCAAAATAGCCCCGCCCCCCCTGGCGGCCATGTTTTTCGACCAATCAACATGGCTTGAAGGAATCTGATAGAGGGTCATCTAAGGAACATTTCTACAAAATTATTTGAAAATCTGCCAACCAGTTTGGGAGAAGAAGAATTTTGAATTTTTTTCGGTTTCGTTGCCATGGAAACTAGAATTTTGCATGGATCCCAAAAATTTGAAGGAATTCTGGTGAGGTCATTGAGAGGATGCTTTCTGTGAAGTTTCATCCAAATTGACCCACTGGTTACTGAGGAGAAGAAGTTGACGCACGACGGACAATAGGCGATCACAATAACTCACCTTGAGCAAAGCTCAGGTGAGCTAAAAACAAGTTTTTGCTACTTTAACCAACGGTGACACAAGTGCAATAGCTCCCTTTATTCTTCTTAAAGTGGAGCTAAAAATTCATGGAAAATTATGTATCAGACATTGATATAATAAATGTAAAATAATTTCATACCATATTTATTTCAAGTTTCATGAAATTCTACAAGCCAGTTACTGAGAAATGGCTGCGGACGTGGATTTTTCAATATATCAAGGGCAATAACTCTAAGGAAAATTGACCAATCCAAAAATACAATGGACGGGCATCATCCCAGTATGCTGGTTCATATTTATTTCAAGTTTCATGAAATTCTACCAGCTAGTTACTGAGAAATGGCTGCGGACGTGGATTTTTCAATATATCAAGGGCAATAACTCTAAGGAAAATTGAACAAAATAAAAAAACAATGGTGGGGCATCATCCCATGCTGGTTCATATTTATTTCAAGTTTCATGAAATTCTACCAGCTAGTTACTGAGAAATGGGTGCGGACGGACGTGACGGACGGACGCACACATGGACGGACAGACAACGCCATTTCAATATCCCCCTCCCTGAAATCAGGCGGGGATAATTAATGCATCAAGTAGTTACTGAGATATGGGTTCTTAACATAGTTGCACGCTATATTTTTTTACAATTCACTTAATTCTTTTCAGAGTAACAAGTTTGGTTTGTTTGAAAAGTGCTTAACACAAGTATATCAGTGACGTCATGGCATTTCCTTGGTAATTTACCAGTACTACTGGTATCACTTATCCCCGCAACCCTGAGTGCCAAGGAGGTTAGCCATTACAACAATTATTGGTATGACAGGAAAGGGGATTGAACCCTGATCTTCCGTTCCCACGACATATGCTGTAATCATGTACACTGTATGTAACATCAAATGGAAATCACTATAATATGCACATCATCTCCTTTTCTGAACTCTTTCCCAATATAGGCATTTACATTTTGAAAACATTGTGACAATAGGAGAAATTGCTCTACACGATGCATTCAACTCTGTTCAGCAATAACCTTTTTATTTATGGAGATTTTCAAAGGTTTTGCCAAAATCTTTTCAAATCCATCTGCTGCAGATTTGTGATATGTGGGAAAGGGTTAAGTGTTAATAAGCATAGAAAAAAGCCCTTACTTACCTTGGTTCTGTTTAGAGACCATTGTCTGTTTGGGAGGTCTCCTTTCATTGTCCTGTTGTAAAATATCACTGTATTTACTGGTCTCTGTTGCCAAAGATTTGAGATTATCCTCCGCGGCCGTTCTCTCCCTCTCCAATTGCCGTATCTTTTCCTGAAGGTTTTTCAGTGCCGATATCACAGCTGTAATGGTAATATGGAGATTTTTAATGGCCAAAAAGAGGATTTTGTGATTGAGTCCTAAACCCTTTCTCACTTGCATACACTTTCTAATTTGTAATTACTAATACATGTAATAGGAAAAGGGGATTTTTAGTGGTGTGATATTGAGCCATAAACCTATACTCACTCGCATACACATTCTGATGCATCTTTGCCAAAATCTGTTTGTGGGAAAGTATAGTATACAATGAATTGCACTCACTAAAGACCATGGTCAACATTTCAAGCCATCAGATCTTGACCATTAGAAGTAACAAACTTTATTGTAGGGCTCTGGATTGAAACTGTCTGCAGTAGACCACCTTGAAAACATCCATGGCAAATATATGGAAAATCTCTACTCTATATGAAAGTTAAATTCTTTATTAGAGTTGAAAGGATTGTGACAAAAGGGGAAATTGCATCAAAATGCGTCTGCAAGTGGGAAAGGATTAAAGTAGTATATCAGCGCTCACAATCTCTTTCACGCACAAGACAATTCATCATAGATTCATGACCGAAAGAATATTCATTTCTTAAGTAATTCTTTTATTGTTATTGAATCTTTTCACTCTTTAAATTTCAGCAGACGTACTGTTTCAATATGAACCTAGATTCTACCACAGCGAGGGTATAATTCGTTTTTTCAACCAGAAAATCAATTTCATTTACTCGTTTTTTAACATTCAATAAACGGTCACAATGGTCATTCATACAGAAGTATAGTCTTGTCAATAAAACATAACACTCACTTTTGTTCAATTGTCAGTGTACTTCATCAAAGTACAGACCTTTTCTTATCCCTTTCCAACTAACATACTTATTTTAACAATCTTTTTCTCTTTTTGCCAAAATGTTTTCAAATATATTCAACAAGTTGACTTTCATTTATAGAGATTTTTCATTTTCTTTTTTAACCCTTTCCCTCATACGACAATTCTGCAGCAGATAACTTTAAACATATTTTGTCAACAAATAGAAAATCACTATAATTGAGCAATTTCTTCTTTCGTCATTATGTTTTCAAAAAGCTGTCTGCTGCAGAGGCATCAGAAAGTGTCTATATGAGGGAAAGGGTTAAGTCTGCAACAGATTTGTTGTATGCGGGATTGTTATTACCCTTTCCCACATACAACAAATTTGCAGCAGACCAAAGACTGTAGAACTATTTAGGCTATAATATGGAAAACTGCTGTATGTATTAAAATGATTGATGGTTTGGTGTTTTACACCGCTTTCAACACCTTTTTCTAGATATATCACTGCACTACCTGGGTAAGCTACTAGTATTACTGGTCCATTTGTCCTGACACCAGCCAGTCAGTCATAATAAACCCCTGAGCACCAAGAGGGAAGCCATTACTACCATTTTTAAAGTCTTTGGTATAACCGTATGACCTGGCCGGGTATCGAACCCATGACTGCCCTCACACAAAGTGGACGCTCTATCACTACACCAAGGAATACATCATTAAGTTTGATGCACTCGAAAAATGAGTAGACAAGGTAACTGTTATTGTTCACCCTTTCCCAAATACAACAAATAGGCAGCAGACAACTTTAAAAACAGCTAGGTAATAATATAGAATATCTCTGAACATTACTGAATTAAGTTGAAAACATTGTGGCTAAAGAAGAAATTGCTTCTTTTGAACAATTGATTCTTCTGCCACAATGTTTTCAAATATTATCTGCTGCAATTGCGTCAAAATGTGCCTATATGATGGAAAGTGTTACCTGATATCCCTGGCACAAACATTCATAAACACATCTTGATTTCTTTTTTACATCCAATAAAAAATATTGTTGGAGCTTGTAAGCTGCCAACTACTCTACTTAAATTTTATAAATTACATGTTTATTTCTTTTCTTATCACGAAGGTTTTGTTACTCCTGGCAGAGAGCTTTTAAAAGTGCTATTGAAAAGTTTTTTGTTTTGTTTGTTTGGTGTTTTACACCCCTTTCAACAACTTTTCGGTTATATCACAGCATATCCTTGGTAAGTAACCATTACTACTGGTCCATTTAACCTGACACTAGTCAGTCTGTTGTAAATTGTAATGCTAACCTCACAATCATGAGCGCCAAGGTGAGAAAGCTATTATTAAAGGTAAAATTGCTCATGATGATTTCAACTCTGTATTAACCCTGATCCACATACTATGAATCTGCCGCAGACAATAATATGGAAAATCTCTAAAAAATTATGATTCATTATGAGCAATTTCTCATTGTACTACAATGTTTCAAAAGTCTTCCAAATAATTGAGGCCTCTATAAGCTGCAGATGCTTTCTGAAACATAAATAACAGAAGTTGAAAAAGTCATATACAGTCAAATCTGTGTTAAAGACCACCTTTGTTTAGCAATTCCCTGTCTATAACAACCACACTTTTAATTTCCCAGTTACTCGTGTTCTGCATAAATGACCCTGTAATCAAAGACCACCGGTGAACAAAGACCAGATTGTTCTCTTCCCGTGGGTGGTCTTGAAACATGTACAGGTCGGACTCTAATTGGATAATTTTACCACAATAATTTTATTAGTTGACTACTGCAGCTGCATCAGATACTATCTGTATCAGGGAAATGCTTCATCTATATTGTCAAATATCAATCAAACAAATGACTAATACCCTTTCTCATATCTGCAGCAGATAAGGTCAAGGTAAACTTGTGATAAATCTGTGAAACAATCATCTACTGAATAAAGTGGAAAACATTGTGTCAAAAGAAGAAAATTAATGCTCAATACAAATAATTTCTGATTTTGCCCAATTTATTTCAAAGGTCATCTGCACTGTCCTACCTTTTCTATTTCCCTCTGGGAAGGGGGAAACAGGTTTAAATGGAGGTCTCTCATATTCATCATTCACAAAAGGTTTAGTTGGCGGATAGTCTATGTACATTGTGGATTCTGTCTCAGCATCAATTCCTGAACCTAATGTCTCTCTGGTCGGCTTCTTTCCCATTAGTAAAGTGGAGTAATTCTGTAAAATATAGAAAAGAAAATTATGTGTATTTTATTTAATATAGATGGGTAATGGTATCATGTGTTTTTGACGTAGACTTCTTATTAAATTTTAGATGAAAAAATTAAAACTAAAAGATTTGGAATTGGATAGAGAAATGAAAAATTTATTGAGATTGAAGGATTATATACTTGCTTGTTTTGTGCATATTTTCCTTCCATGTTTTCCCACAATCATTTTGAAAGTTGTAAGCTGCAGAAGCATAAAAACTGTTTCTTTGTGGGAAAAAGCTCAAAATGAGTATTTTCAAATCATCTTTATGAGGGAAAGGTTTAACACCTTCCCACATACAAAAAGTCTGCAGCAGACCAAAGACTTTGAAAACATCTTGGCATAAAATTTAAATGAAAGATTTTAGTATTATCAATACAGTTGAAAACAAATTTGAGTCGTCTGCAAGTGGTTAAATCTGCAGCAGACGACATTGAAAACGTCAAGGCAAAAGCACAGAAAATCCCTTTAAATGAAAGAACAATGATTGAATAGAGTTGAAATCATGGTGACATTGCTTGTTTTGAGCAATTTCTTCTTTTGTTGCCATGTTTTCAAAAAGCCGTCTCAGCTGCAGAGGCGTAAGAAAGCGTCTATATGAGGGAAAGGTTACGGGTATACAGTCTTTGCTTAATATGCCCCCATATCATAAATTATTCATAATACTAAAGTATTCCACTTGAAAGCTTTCCTGTCAACTTGAGAGCTGGGTTTATCATGTTGTACCAAATTGGTAGTGATAAATTTGTCAAACAATAATATCATACTTATCACAATCCTTAACCCTCCCTTTCCCTCATATAGACGCTTTCTGACGCCTCTGCAGCAGACGGCTTTTTGAAAACATAGTGACAAAAGAAGAAATTGCACAAAACGTGTAATTTCTCCTTTTGCCACAATGTTTTCCACTCTTAGTCATAGGTTATCCATTCAATTATAGAGATTTTCCACTTTTTGACAAAACATGTTCAAAGTCGTCTGCTGCAGAATTGTTGTATGAGGGAAAGGGTTAACCCTCCCTTTCCCACATTCAGACAAAAGTATGCACCAGAATATGGCAAATGGTCTTTTCAATAACAATACTTTCATTTATACAGATTTTCCATATTTTGCAAAGTCATCTATATTTGTTGTATGTGGTAAGATCTTTTTCTTTTAATATTGATCACACTGTCATAACAATATTTTCATGACAATCAATCAAATAAAGTATTCATGAACTCATAAAAATTCCACAAAAGAGAAGTTCAATCAGTATGTTGCTTTAACCCTTTCCCACATACAACAAATCTGCAGCAGATAACTTTGAAAGTATCAAGGCATGAACAAAGAAAATCACTCAAAATGTAGGTATAATCACTGAAAAACAGTTGAAAACATTATGGCAAAAGAATCAGAAAATACTCATTTTGAGCAATTTCTCCTTTTGTCAGAATGGTTTCAAAAGTCGTCTGAGGCGTCAGAAAGCATCTATATGTGGGAAAAGGAGAAAGATAGTTTTATTCCAATATAATTTCATTTTCTTACCCTCTGTAAAAGATTTCGATTTCACTTGGGTTTCTCAGTACAAGAAAATCGATATTCAAAATAAAAAATATTCAAAGAAACACATGTGTCAGCTGCTATTAACAAATAAAGTCAAAGCAAGACACATAACTTGACACAAGCCCACAGACTAAAGAGAAATGTTCCCTTAATTTTACAAGACAGTGATCATTAACATTGGCAAAAAGCGAATGATGAGCAATTTCTCCTTTTGCAACAATGTTTTAAATTGAATTTAATTATAATTCAATTATTTATGTAGTCTTTCCATACTTTGGCCAAAGTGTGATCAAAGATGTCTGCTGTAGATCTGTTGCAGCAGACAACTTTTGAAAACAGTGTTTGGAATTTGATCACTATTCATAAATAAACTTCAATTTATAGAAGTTTTCCATATATTTGTCTTGATGCTTTGAGCGTCGGCTGCATGTCAAAATGTGCCTGCATGTGGGAAAGTCTTCAGTTAACCCTTTCCCTCATACGATAATTCTGCAGCAGACGACTTTGAACATACTTTGTCAAATAAAAAAATAAATGGAAAATCTCTATATTTGAATGGATAACCTATGACTAAAAGTGGAAAACATTGTGACAAAAGGAGAAATTGCACGTTTTGTGCAATTTCTTCTTTTGTTTATAATGTTTTCAAAAAGTTGTCTGCTGCTGCAGATGCATCAAAATGCATCTATAGGTGGGAAAGGGTTAAAACAAGAATCAAAGTAACTGCGGTTACCATTCCAACATACTAGCATCAAATATTGATAAATCATTGATTAACCCTTTCCAACAAATCAGCAACAGCCGACTTTGAAATCATCGTAGCAAAATTAAGGGAAATCTCTTTAAATAAATAAATACCGGTAGTTTAATATTATTGAATAGAGTTGATAACATTGTGTGGCAAAAGGAGAAAATTCTCTCCTTTTGCCACAGAAAATTCAAAAGTTGTCTGCTGTAAAACTATTGTGAGAAAGGGTTTTATTAATTAACTCATTCCTTGATTGCTGCTTTAAATGCATTTGCAGAAGACAAATATTCAAAACATTCTGGAAAAAGAAGAGAATGCTATGTATAATCATACATGTGTGATTAAATTTTTCAGAGATTTTATATTTGTTTTTCTAATGTTTCCAAAGAAGAGTCGTCCATCTATATCGTATCAGGTAAACAGTAAATTGAGCGAAACCCAAGATTGGTTTGTTTATATCACATTTGTGATGAATTTTTCATGGATTTTCTTTCATCCTCGAGTTAACGGCTACAAACTTAAGTTCAACAATGCGCAAGGCATGCAACTAATTCATTAACCCTTTCCCACATACAACAAAACTGCAGCAGAAGACTTTAAACCCTTTCCCACATACAGCAAAATTGTAGCAGACGACTTTTAAACCACAAAGTCAAAATCTGACAAATCTCTATAAATGAAAGTTAAATTATTGAAATGAGTTGAAAACATTGCACGACAAAAGGAGAAATTCCTCGTTTTGAGCAATTTCTCCTTTTGTCAAAATGTTTTCAAAAGTCGTCTGCTAAAGAGGCTTCAGAAAGCGTCTATATGTTGGAAAGGTATATAAAAAACATCTAGACAAAAATATGGAAAATCTCTATAAATGAATACACAGGGACAAAAGAAGAAATAATGTACGTTTTCCAAAATGCTGAGGCATCAGACAGTCTGTTTGTGGTAAAATTTTAACACTTTCTAACATACATAAAATCTGCAGCAGACAACTTTGAAAAAAGATCAGAAATCCATATAAATGAAAAAAACATCTGCTGTAGATCCGTCAAAATACGTCTACATTTGGAAAATGGTTAAACATTTCCCACATTCAACAATTTTGCAGCAGATGACTTTGAAAAATAATTGTTAGAAATGGAAAAAGCAATTTCTGCTTTTCGCACAATACCTTAAAATGTTGTTTGCTACAAATGCATCTGCATGCGGGAAAGGGTTAATTAGCGATTATCAACTAATTCCCAGATTATTCCATTCCTAAGTTATTTACTGACTACAAAACTGTAATAGCTTGATGTGATACATACCTTGTTTAAAATAAAATAAATCTGAAGTCTTTTCACGATTTAAAATTATCCTGTGGTAAAAATATTTTCAATTACATGTACCGGTATGTTTTAATTTTTAATAAACCAGAACTTTTATTAAATGAAGTTTTATCACTCTCATGATATCCAGCCCATGCACATTGAATTAACACCTATAAATTCCTCACAAGCAAACTGAAATGAAAAAAGCTGCGGTCACTAATGTTTATTGATATCCATGTATTGATCTCTGGCAGGTCACAAATCAAGTGTAAACTCATCTGTCAATACCTGCCTCAAATTTACCCCTATATTATACCTTAACCCTTTCCCTCATACGACAATTCTGCAGCAGACGACTTTGAACGTATTTTGTCAAAACATAGAAAATCTCCATAATTGAATGGATAACCTATGACGAAAAGTGGAAAACATTGTGGCAAAAGGAGAAATTGCACGTTCTGTGCAATTTCTTCTTTTGTCACTATGTTTTCAAAAAGCTGTCTGCTGCAGAGGCGTCAGAAAGCGTCTATATGAGGGAAAAGGTTAAAACGTTGTACTACTTTCCACTTGCAGACACATTTTAACTTTTTCCCACACACAGCAAATCTGCAGCAGATGACTTTGAAAACATACAGGCAAAATTAAAGAATCAAAGCGCCAATGGCACTGTAGTGGCGATCGTATGGAAAATTCTGCAATTTGACAGTAGAATAATGTTAGTTTGCCAGAATGTTGTCTTGGTGATGTTTTAGTTACGTTCTGAAATTGGTCATGATCATGTGTTCAAAATTAGGCCATTCCAAAGTTATGAAAAATCTAGTTGGTATTCGATAGACTACCGTTTTAGCTCATTAGAATGGCTATTTGTAATCTAAATTGTTCGGGTAATCACATGTTTATCACCAGGTCGCTAGGCCATATTAAGATAAAATATTTTTTACACTTTAGAAATGACTAAATTATCAAGAAAGGAGATATCCATTAGTTTGGTGTTTGTTTCAATGATGTCCGATATTAAACAGGTCTGTTCAATTTAGTCCCTTCACATTGCATGACTGAGGGTTGTCAGAGACATATAAACAGTGTATATATATGTCTCTGAGGTTGTTAAACTGCTTCGAATAATGTGAGTGCAAAAACAAACACAAAACATGCTCAAAAAGCACAATTTCACTATTTGCCAAACTGTTCAATTTATAAAAATATAGGCATATATTATAATGCTCGATCTCCAAACTAAATTAGGCTACACTTTCAGCATTGATTGCTAATTGACTCTAGAACGTGCAGACGTGTATACATAACATGTGTACACACTGACATCGTGTGTCCTATAAACCTTTGTAAACCAGTCTTATCATCTAGACGCTTTCATATATTTAAACAACTACAAAATAAAGCGTTTATAATATTGAGATTTAAGAACACCAGAGTCTCGCAAGCTAATTATAGAACCTTTTGGAATTTCCAGATTTGAGTATCATCAGAGTTATTTGCCGTTATTTGCAAGGCAGAACGCGCAATGATATTTATTATCTGCCCAATCATGACGAAGATAATATTTACATATTTTAACTCTATGTAGATAATGTCTCGATAAAACTCAAATATTAGTAACAATCCGGTACCAAAGTAGCACTGACATAATTATTATTAATCACGTCTCTGCATCAATGATGGAACTATAACGGATGTGAGTAAATTAGTTTGCAGTAAGGAAAAAAAATATCAACCGATTGTTCAAAACCGACTATGTAAATATTTTTCGTTGTTGTTGTTTCTGTTTGCATTGTGGCGATTGTCAAACCAATCGCCACAAAAACTGAATAAGTATTGAACAGTTCCTGAATTGTTCTTGAACTGATTTAGAACTGTTCTTGAACTATAATTCAAGAACAGTTCATGGATAATTGTTGAACAGTTCTAGAAAATTCCGCAGGGGGACACTTTCGGTTGAGAAGATTTTTTAAGTTTTCTCTATAGCCATATAAGGCAAAATAGCCCCGCTCCCTGGCGGCCATAGTTTTCGAACAATCAACACTACTTGAAGGAATCTGATAGATGTCACCCTAGGAATATTTTTAAAAAAATATTTGAAAATCATTCTGACGCTTATGGAGGAGAAGATATTTTACGCAAAATAGCCCTGCCCCCTGGCGGCCATGTTTTTTGACCAATTAACATGGCTTGAATTTTTTTATAGAGGGTCACCCAAGGAACATTTCTACAAAATTATTTGAAAATCGGCTCAACACTTTCGGAGCAAAAGATTTGTTAAGTTTTCACTTATAATAGCCATATAAGGTAAAATAGCCCCGCCCTCAACATTTTTATCTCGATATTTCTGGAATTGGCTATATTAATAATCTTTTAAATGAAAAGCAGGACAGGTCTTTTCTTAAAATATCAATGAAAGGGATAAGAATATTTTTCTATAAAATCATCTCAGGTATCAAGTGTCAACTATATCAATGATATGGATATTTTACCAGTCTTCTTGGGGACATACATTTTTCAATATGACAGTTAACCCTTTCCCTCATACGACAATTCTGCAGCAGACGACTTTGAACATATTTTGTGAAAAAATAGAAATTCTCTATAATTGAATGGATAACCTATGACTTAAAGTGGAAAACATTATGGCAAAAGGAGAAATTGCTCGTTTTGAGAAATTTCTTCTTTTGTCACTATGTTTTCAAAAAGCCTTCTGCTGCAGAGGCATCAGAAAGCGTCTATATGAGGGAAAGTGTTAAATAGTTCAGAAAGAAAAGATATTAATTTTTTGCTGAATGAATTTTTCACACTTTTCAAAAGACTATATTTATGATAAGTTAATCCAATCGTCAGTATTAAATAAAACTATTGAACTGTTGAACTGTTCAATTTATGGGCATTGAAATTCATACAGACAGCCCAAAATATACACCCTAAAGGCCAATTTTTAACTCTTATCTAAATGGTAATTTATACAACAATCATTTATATTTTCAATATTGCTGCATTTTAACCAATTATACCACTTATAGTCACCTTTTGATTCATCTGCAGTAGGCAACTTTTGAAATTAAACGTGGCAATTGGAGCAAAATGAGCGTTTTCTCAATATGCCACATTTTTTTCAACTCTCTTCAATAATAATGTTTTCCATATTTTTTGCATAAATATTTTCAAAGGCGTCTGCTGCAGATTTGTTGTATGTGGGAAAGAGTTAAATTATTTGATACTTGATACCACTTTCTAAGAAATATAATCGCCAACATCCTCCTGACAAATTTCAATTTTAAACCTACACAGTTAACCCTTACCCTCATACTAAAATTCTGCAGCAGACGACTTTGAACATATTTTGGAAAATCTCTATAATTGAATGGATAACCTATGACTAAAAGTGGAAAACATTGTGGCAAAAGGAGAAATTGCTCGTTTTGAGCAATTTCTTCCTTTGTCACTATGTTCAGTGATGGTTTTAAAAAGCCGTCTGCTGCAGAGGCGTCAGAAAGTGTCTATGTGAGGGAAAGGGTTAATATTTCATAAATTAATTATTCCTCACAAAATTACACCTCCTATAACAATTAAGTCAAAGCTAGTTACCAGTACTACTGGTCCATATATCCTGACACCAACAAGTCAGTCCTAATGCTAAACCAGCAATCTTGAGAGCATTAACCCTTCCCCTCATACGACAATTCTGAAGCAGACGACTTTGAACACATTTTGTTCGAAAATCTCTGTAATTGAATGGATAACCTATGACTAAAAGTGGAAAACATTGTGGCAAAAGGAGAATTTGCACGTTTTGTGCAATTTCTTCTTTTGTCACTGTTTTCAAATAGCCGTCTGCTGCAGATCGAGGCTTCAGAAAGCGTATATGTGAGGGAAAGGGTTAAAGGAGGGAAAGCCATAATTTCCATTATAAAATCTTTGGTATCGCCTGGCTGGGTATCGAATCCAAAACCTTTGCACCGGATATTTCTATATAAAGTTAACAGGATTAATTCATAATACGGAGATCCCAATTAACCCTTACCCCTTTATGACAAATCTGCAGCAGACAAGGTGAACATTTCTCTATAAATGAAAGCATTTATAATGTTTCAAGTTAATTTTTTTTGGCGAAATGAGATATTGAACATTATGAGCATTTTTGTAACATTGTTTTCAAAAGTCGTCTGCAGCAGAATAAATTGATGCTGTCTGTAGGTGGGAAAGGGTTTAAACAGGTCTAATACACTATGCCAACAAGTTTGAAGTCATTTTGAAGATTAGATTAAATTGAAATTTGAACCATTTAACCCTTAACCCTATAGACGCTTTCTGACGCCTCTGCAGCAGACGGCTTTTTGAAAACATAGTAACAAAAGAAGAAATTGCACAAAACGTGCAATTTCTCCTTTTGTCACAATGTTTTCCACTTGTAGTCATAGGTTATCCATTCAATTATAGAGATTTTCTATTATTTGACAAAATATGTTCAAAGTCGTCTGCTGCAGAATTGTTGTATGAGGGAAAGGGTTAACACATTAGGCATGTCTACAGCAGAGGACCATATTCATTGATTGAGCTTGACCCTTTCCCACTTTTAGACGCTTTCTGATGTCTCTGCAGAAGATAACCTTTGAAAACATGGTGGCAAAAGGAGAAATTGCTAAAAACAAAAAAAAATTCAATTTGCCAAAACATTTTAAATTTTTTTCAGTTATTTTACCTTCATTAATAGGGATTTTCCGGGTGTCTGAGAACATGCTTTCAAATTTGTCCGCCGCAGGTTTGCTGTATGTGGGAAAGGGTTAACACAATATTAAACCGTTTCCCGTATACAACAAATCTTTAGATTACGACTTTAATTGGCATCATGTAGGCAAAATTAGAGAAAATTTCTATAAATAGAAGATTAAGTATTGAATAAAACCGAAAACATGGTCTCAAAGGGAGAAATTTCTCTTTTATCTCTCGCCACAATGCTTTCATCTGCTGAAAGGGTGTCACAAATCGTCTGTATGAGGGAAAGGTTAAGCGGGCGGACCAGTTCAGCATGTTTTTCTTGGCAATCTTGCGTCATAAGTACTTCACACACCATTCTCTCTAGGCAACTGGCTATCTTCTCAAATAGACTTTTACCCCACTGGTCGAAGAATAACGAAACATAATAATTTATGGCTCTTCCTCATTAATAGTAAGTCAGGCAACACAATGATTGTCAAGTTTTTTAACTCTTTCCCACCTGCAGACACATTTTGATGAGCAATTTCTCCTTCGGCAAGAATGTTTTCAACTTCATTTAACAATTAAGCTATGTTGTATGGAGACTTTTCAGGTTTTTGTCACTTTGTTTTCAAAGTTGTCTGTTGCAGATTTGTTGTATGTGGGAAAGGGTTAAAGTTGATTGATTGTTTGGGTTTAACGCTGTTTTTAAAAATTTCTCAGTTATATCACGGCGGCCAGTTCACATACTCATGCATTTCCTGGTTTTCTCGCACCTGTACTCCACACAACAATCTTCCGAAGCAATTGGCTGCTTTTCCACATAGACTAAGCCCATTGGTGGAAGACGAATGACGCATGTCGCATTGACTTTTGTCAATCGTCGGAAAGAAAGTTGGCCAAGCCGGGATTCAAACTCACAACCTTGGATTGACAGCCCGCATCGCTACCGACAGAGCTACCGGGGCTTTGACTATCCTTGGATCCATAAGGTTGGTTGTTTCCAACTGAGCTATTTTGCGGCTTGACTTGACCATGTAGGGATTTTTTTTAAAAATTGTGCGAAAAGTTATATAACTTCTTATAAATGTATCTATGTATCAGCAAATTCTCCTTTTCTAACATTGATTTTTGTTTGTCTCAAAAACTGTTAACTGAGTGAATATCCAGGTTGTTTTTATCGTTTGCTTTCAACTCGTAGGTGCATTATGATGCATCTGCAACAAACTATAATTTTGAAAACATTGTGACATTAGAAGAATGAGCAAATTTAACTTCTGACACATTATTTTCTACTAATTTCTATATTTGTATGCCATCTTTTCAAATATTTCATCTACATCATTTTCACAGCAGTCTATTGCAGATAGGCTGTATGTGGGAAAGGGTTTATTAGAAAAATCTAATAGAAAGGATAAGTTAACACAATAATGTGATTAATAAAGTTATACATTGATTATACATTAATGTAAATGTTTATAATCATCTAATCTTATAATGCAATACTCCCTGGCCTTAGGTGATACTAAAAGACTTTATAAATAGTAGTAATAGCTGCTGCTCTACTTGGTGCTCAGGGTTGCGGATTAGTATTATGAAGGACTGGCTGGTGTTAGGATAAACAGACTGATCAAAGTACTGGTAACTTACCCAGGAAACCTGTGATATTACTGAAAAATTGTTGAGCGTGGCCTTAAACACCAAACAATCAATCAATTTATACAATAGTACCAGAACATTGTATCAAATAATTAATTCAATTATATTTGACACAATGTTCTGGTATTATTGTACTGACTGTTCGACATGGCAGGTTGGGGCTTGATATAGATCTGTGATTTCAGTTCTTGGGAATTTCACGAAGGCATTTAATACTTACAATTCTAGCTTGCGATCATAGATATATACATGTTAAGAAAATGGTGAAAATGCATGAATGATTATGAGTGGTTATTGCTATTGCCTCCATTCAACCCTTTCCCACATACAGACGCTTTTTAACGCCTCTGCATCAGACAACTTTTGAAATTATTGTTCAAAAGGAGAAATTGCTTGTAATGAGCAATGTCTACTTTTGTCAAAATGTTTTCAACTCTGTTCAATAATTATACTTTCAATAATAAATACTTTCCATATCTTTGCCTTAGCTGTCTTCAAAATCGTCTGCTGCAGATTTGATGTATGTGGGTAATGGTTAAAACCGGTCTTATGATAAAACTGGCATGCAGAGATCATGCATCAACCCTTTGCCACAAACATCATAATATGCAGCAGACAACTTTGAAAACATTGAGGAAAAATACGGAAAACCTTCATACACTTCAGTGAAAGTATATAATATTGAAAAGATTTGAAAACATCTGAGCAAAAGAAGAAATTGCTAATCAAGAGCATTTATGAGTAATTTCTTCTTTTTCAACAACGTTCCCAACACTCATTTAATAATTATACTAGAGTTATAGAGGTTTTCCATTTCTTTTTTTTCAATGAGCAATTTGTTGTATTGCCAAAACATTTTTAAAAGTTGTGCACAATGTGGGTTTGCCCCTCCCTGCAGTGTAAAATAACCCAGGCTAATAGGAAGATAAGGCCCCTCCGGCCCAGAGTACTTTATAAAGCAACGTTATCAGAGACAAGCAATTTAAGTTTAGGGCTCATTTGGGCCATTTGGAATTTTAATTAGCTGATTAACTCAGTAAGTCAGTTCATCAATTTATGGACAGCTAATAAAATGGCACTTTTCACTGGCCATGTGATAATTTTGATGTTGTTTGCGTTAACCCTTTCCCACATATAAATGCTCTCTGAAGCCTCTGCAGCAGACAGCTTTTGAAATCATTGAGTCAAAAGGAGAAATTGCTCATAATGGGCAACTTCTCCATTTGACACAATGATTTCAACTGCATTCAATAATAATTCTATCATTTATAGAGATTTGCTATATGTTGGTGTTGATAATTTCAAAGACGTCTGCTGCAGATTATTTGTTTATGGGAAAAGGGTTAGCAACTGCTGGTTAATCCTGACAACATGGCATCCTGTATTATTCTTACAAAGGAAACAATGTTGGATACAACAACAATTCCACCATATTGTTTTGTTGTAAAGTGACCTTCCATGAAGAGGAGTATTGCATATACCAGCCCCATCTTGACGCCAAGCATACAGGCCTATCTCAAGTAAAGCAATGCATATGAGGGAAAGGGTTAACTCTTTCCCTCATACAGCAAATCTTCAGCAGACGATTTTGAAAACCTTAATACAAAAACATGAAACATCTTCATAAATGAGAGATAAATTATTAAAAAGAGTTGAAAACTTTGAGGGAAAAAGGAGAAATTGCTTGTTTTGATCAATCAATAAATCAATTATGCCACAATGTTTACAAAAGTCGTCTGCTGCAGATGCGTCAATAAGTGGGAAAGGGTAAAGTTGGTTTTGAAGTGCACCGTTCAGTAAAAGATTATTACCTTGTTTTCTAGGTACGGTAAGATTGACACAACATAATTCCTACAGCTGGCCATACTCGCGGAGGACAGACTACTGGCAATTATGCCACAATGTTTACAAAAGTCGTCTGCTGCAGATGCGTCAATAAGTGGGAAAGGGTAAAGTTGGTTTTGAAGTGCACCGTTCAGTATAAGATTATTACCTTGTTTCCTAGGTACGGTAAGATTGACACAACATAATTCCTACAGCTGGCCATACTCGCGGAGGACAGACTACTGTACAACGAGTTACTACGACTTAACATCGCGTCCGAATCGTCCAAACTACCGGTACTGGTACTAAATGAGTCCATACTTGACATATCGAAACAGCATTATATATATTATAATATTGATAAACTGATGAACATGTTTCCAACACAGCTTGTAATAGTGTGTTTTCTTTCGCTTCTGAAAGTTCTTTTAAATTTCCTGATAACTGTGATCGTTCCGACTATTCTGTAGGTCTAAAAATAGATACGCAGAATTGTAACCTCTTTTCCCTAACACAGACAACACATAAAACCTCGTTCAGCAGCACATAATTTCTCCTTTTCCCACAACATTACACTTTATACAAAATTTAAATCCATTTCACTCAAAATACAGGTATGACCAAAACAACCATTCGTAACCGTCCATTTATTTCAAACTAAATTCCATACATTCCTTTAACAATTCAGGTACAACTAAAAGAGGTAACTATATACATTTTTGGTCCATTCTGTTTCACCCTTTCACAGATAAAACTGATCAACATTTAACCCTTTCCCACATACAACTAACAAATCTGTAGCAGACGACTTTGAAAACATCTAGGCAATTTATATAGAAAATCTAATACTATAATATGAAGTTATAATTATAAGAGTTTATAACATTGTGAGCAATTTCTCATTTTGCCACAATGTTTTCAAATGGTGTCTGCTACGGATTAATCAAAATGTTAATGATTCTGCATATGGAAGAGAGTTAATGCGTCTATAGTCGCAACTTAAGAAAACATTCATGAAAACACAAAATTTCCAAGGACATTTCTTTATCCATGCTTTTCTTGTATGCATGCTATTATACTTTAAGGATGTCAAATTATTATTCAATTTCTATGTAATTCTTTCTGAGATATATTCCTACCAGTTGTAATCAATTAGTTAAAAACAGTAGATATAAGGTAATGGGTTATTACAATGTACTCCTTTGTCCTATTGTAGAAGAATGCCTTTTGTTGCGGCAAACGACAATAGAAAATTCTGGAAAAAACAGAATTCCTCAAAACAAGAAATATCTCCATTTCCCACAATCTTAGTGCATTCAAATTGCACTTCCAATAAATGTCCCTTATGTCATATATATATTTTTTTTTTTTAAAACAGATGACCCTAGATGTATACAGTATCAGGTAAAGGGTTATAAGTAGCTCAGATACCTATATAAGATTGCAGGTAATCAATAGACTCAGACATAATAATATTGGGCCTCTACATACGAAAACTAAACTAAGGAACTTTGTGATTAATCAAGAAATTCGAATCAGGGGGCCTGATCAGGATCTTCACAGCTTGCCATCTTTTCATGCAAACATCCTTGAAACCTTGAGGAGCCTACTATACAAGTATGCAAGTTGATCGTATTTGCCATATAGAGGCATTTTGATGCAGCTGTTGCTGTCAATACTTAATGAAAACATTGTTGTAATAAAAGAAATTGCTAAATATAAGCAATTCCTAGTACTTTCCCCACAATCTATTCAATATAAAATAAATATACTTTTAATTATGGAGATTTTTTCACATTTTTGCCGGGAATGGTTTCAGCTGGAGATTTGTTGTAAGTTGGTAAAGGGTTCATTTTACCTCTGAATGTAGATTGTTCTGTGGTGTGGATCATTATGGAACTCCAATAACCTTTAATTCCCACATACAACAAATCTGCAGCAGACGACTTACAAAACAGAGTGACAAAAACCTGAAAAATCTCCATAAAATATAGCTTAATTGTTAAATAAAGTTGAAAACATTGTTGCCAAAGGAGAAATTGCTCATTATGAGCAATTTCTCCATTTGCCACATTGTTTTCAAAAGTCGTCTGCTGCAGATGCATTGAAATGTGTCTGCAAGTGGAAAAGGGTTAAGGTCTTCAATAATACAATGTGATAAAATTCTACAATCTTTCTATGCTCAAACAATCACATCTATAATAGGCCGCACCAGGGGCTTGTCATTTTAAATAGTTTCATCAAAATTCACTCCAATTACCAAACAGTTTCAAGCAAGCAACCCCTTAAGATTACAATTATCATGTAAATAGTTAACACCAGTAAATATGCAAAAGACTTAGTTGAAAATTCCTTAGAAAAAGGGTGAAATATTGCCTGATGGTGTCATGATAATTAAATTCAAGAGCCTATCACTGTGATCAATACACAATGTGGACCACAATAATTACCCTTAATCCCACATGGAGGCACATTTTGACGCCTCTGCAGCAGAAAACTTTTGAAAACATGTATTGTTGCAAAAGGAGAAATTGCTCATCATCATCAAGTTTTCAATTAACTTTTTTCAATATTTATACTTTGTTTTAAGAGACTTTCTATATTTTTTCCAAAATGTTTTCAAAGTTGTCTCCTGCCGAATTGTTGTATATGGGAGAGGCCACTTTCCAGGGGGGATAACTAAATCTGATCTGAAATTACAGGATGGAATATAATCATTCTATGATGTTAGTAGTGGTAATCTTCTTCCATCAAAAGGCTAATTATGTGGAAAGGTAGCAAATTGCCTTCGAAGAATTTTGTGTGTATTGCAAGTCCAAGAAAGCTTAGGGAACACAATTGTTATGTGGTATAACTGAAATACAGTTAAAAACAGCTACACTCCAATCAATTAACAAAACAGAATAGTGCATGTACATGAAGGCTAGGATGTTTAGGCACAATGACTTATGTCGTCCACATTGGAAAGAATGAACGTCCAAGCCAGGGTTCAAACCCACAACCCCTCAATTGATAGTCATTGTTGTTTCTTACTGAGCTATTCCAGCATATATAGTCTAGACTATGTTGGTAATGATCATAAATTTCTCCATTTGCCACAATTAACGTTTTCAAAAGACTCCTACTGAAGATGCCTCTTCATGTAGAACAGGGTTAATATAATATCTGATTTTCATGACTGTATTCATGATTTAAAGACCATGCAGATATATTGATCATGATACATTATTAATTAATTAACGCGGATTATTCCCTACCCCATGCCTCATTTATTTTAATGAAGAGCTGATTGTACACGGTGATAATAAGGCATCTCACGTCTCACGTTTCAAAGTATACCATAATTTATGATGGACTGAAATTATATTGTTACAATACAGCATGATGTTCAGGTATTGACCCTATTTAACCCTTTCCCTCATATAGACGCTTTCTGACGCCTCTGCAGCAGACGGCTTTTTGAAAACATAGTGACATTTTGCCACAATGTTTTCCACTTTTAGTCATAGGTTATATATCCATTCAATTATGGAGATTTTCTATGTTTTGACAAAATACGTTCAAAGTGGTCTGCTGCAGAATTGTCGTATGAGGGAAAGGGTTAACCCTTTCCTGCTTGTAGACCCATTCTGATACATCTACAGCAACTGTCTTTTGAAAACATTGTGACAAAAGAAAAAATTGCTCTAAATAGATTTTCCAAGTTTTTGCATGATTATTTTTATAGTCCTCTGCTGCTGAGTGAGATTTGTTGCATTCGGGAAAAGGTTAAAAATACAGAAGCATTTTGATGCATCTGCAGCTGACAGCTTTTATCACTTTACAACAAATTTGCAGCAGACGACTTTAAAAACATAAATACAAAAAGTTTCTTAAAACATAAGAGTTGAAAACATTGTGGCAATTGAAGAAACTGCTCATTGTTAGCAATTTCTCCATTTGCCACAATGTTTCCAAAAGTGGTCTGTCGTGCAGATGCGTCATATTGTGCCTTCAATTGGGAAACTGTTAATAATTTTTATAAACTGTTTACAGAAATCAACTTCTTACAAAATGTATCAAAAGCATACCATATTTATAGTTAAATCCTGTGAATTTTCTGTAACTTTAGATAAATAATATGGTTGATAAGAGAACTGTGAATATATAGCTTGTATGTTAATCCAAGAACACACAGTAAAACATCTTCTTATATAACAAACAAATGTTCACAGAAAGATATATTGGTTCCTGTTATCCCTTTCCATTACCGGTACTTACAGTCGTGACTTACAGACGCTTTCTGACACCTCTGCAGTAGATGATTTTCTATAACAGTGTGGAGCAATTTCTCCTTTTGTCACAATGTTTTCAATTCTATTCAATAATTATACTTTCATTAATAGAGTTTTTCCATATATTTGCTAAGATGTTTTTAAATTCGTCTGCTGCAGATTTGTTGTATGTGGGAAATGGACAGAAAATCAAATATCCAAAACATATCATATTTCAGGTTACATCCGTTGAAATTTCTATTACTTTAGATAAAGAAAATGCATCAATTTAATATGAGAAACTGAATATAGCTTGTACGTTAATCCAAGTACACACATAGTAAAATATCTTCTTATATAACAAATAAATGTTCACAGAAAGAAATATTTGTCACTTCGTTATTATATATCAGTGTTTCGCATAAAACACTTGAAAGAAATGAACAGAAACCAGACAATAGTATAATTCTAAGGAAGTGAAGAGTAGATTTAAGAGCACGCGGAAACTGCTCATAATGAGGTTTTTTTTCCTGGTTTAACACAACGTTTTCCGCAGTCCTCTCTGCTGCATCCTGGAATGTCAAATATTGGCTCAATTCAAGATTCATACAACAAATCTGCAGCAGAGGACTTTTAAAAACATACCCCCCAAAAAATGGAAACAACATCATGACAAAAGGAGAAATTGCTTGTTTTGAGCAATTTCTTCTTTTGTCGCATTCTTTTCAAATGCAGTCTGCTAAAATTAGAGACGTCAGAAAGCTTCTATATGAGGGAACTTGCAAGGTTAACTTCTACAGTATATCTTACCAAAACAAAATAAACTAAAGCTTAGTATAAACGTTTCCCAGATATAGACGCTTTCTGACGCCTCTGCAGCAGACGGCTTTTTGAAAACATAGTGACAAAAGGAGAAATTGCACATAAAGTGCAATTTCTCCTTTTGACACATTGTTTTCCACTTTTTGTCATAGGTTATCCATTCAATTATGGAGATTTTCTAATTTTTGTCAAAATACGTTTACCATTACTACTATTTTTAAAGTATTTGGTATGACCTGGCCAGGGATTGAACCTTAGTCAATGACCTCCCACAACCAAGGCTGAAATTCTACCACACTGAGGCAGTTCTATAAATGATGCAATAATTATTGATTTGAGTTAACAATTTAGCTAATCTAAGGAAAAATTGCTCATCATGAGCAATTTCTGCTTTTACAACGTTTTCAAAAGTTGTCTGCTGCAGATTCTTTAAAATGCGCCTGCATTTGAGAAAGTGTTAAGAACTGAAAATACATGGTATTGAATCTCTGTGTTATCTAAAAAACTCATTGTACACCAATATACCAAACTATAGCATGTGTTCATGGAAAAATGTACATTAGCATTTCTGAACAGTGTAGGTTCTGATAACACGGTGTTCATCTGCTCAGTCTAATCAGAATCTATACACTCTGACAGAGCCTAAATCTAACTAAGTTGCTTATAAGTAATACATGAAAAATGGAGATCTTTATCAGGCTGTGTGGATGCACAGGCTGCTTTTGTTGCATATATATTATTGTTCACAAAAGCTAACTTGTACTTTTTCCCATACACAGGCCCGTATTATCTACATCAAAAATTCAATTTCACGCCTTTATTAAAATGCCTTTACTGAATAAACTTAACTCTTTCTCAACATATAACAAATCTGCAGATGAAAACTTTGAAAACATTTAGGCTATAATATGGAAACTCCCTATAGAAAAATATTTATTTGAGATGAAAGCATTGTTGGCAAAAAGGATGAATTGTTCAATATAGGCAATTTTTTGCTTTTATCACAATATGTTTACAAGTCATTGGTTGCAATATCTGCAACCAATGACTTGTAAACATATTGTGATAAAATATATTATATAATATATTATATTATATTATGTGCCCAAATGCATCTTCATGTAGAAAAAGAGTTAACAAAATACCTGTACTAAATCGACTTAACCTACAGACCTCGGCAGACAAAATGTCTAAAATATCTTTTTTGTAAGATCAAGATGAATTCCAAATCAAACAGAACAAAGTTGTGAGTAAACACATTACCGGTGTTGAATAAAACATCTTTTCCACTTTGAAATTCTAAACATTCAATTTCAAACAGACAATGTCTAAACCCTTTCCCACATGCAGGCCCAATTTGACGCCTCTGCCAATTAAATATACTTAGAGCTTAACGAAAAACAACTTTGCTATATTCTATATTATGGAATTTAACCCTTTCTCTCATACGACAATTCTGCAGCAGGCGTGTTTGAACATATTTTGTGAAAAAATAGAATATCCCTATGATTGAATGGATAACCTATGACTAAAAGTGGAAAACATTGTGTCAAAATGCTCTGCAGCAGACGGCTTTTTGAAAACATGTTGACAAAATAAGAAATTGCTCAAAACGAGCAATTTCTCCTTTTATCAACATGTTTTCAACTCATTTCAATTATTGCACTTTCATTTAAAGGAAGTTTCCAATTTTTTTCGGGTACCTATGTTTTCAAAGTTGTCTGCTGCAGATTTGTTGTATGTTGGAAAGGGTTAATACGAGACAGGAGTTGAGAACATTGAAGGAAAATTGATCATGACATATCACAGTTATAAATGGGAATTGGTATAAGAAATCCAATTCATCATAATTTATTTCAGGGCTCTAGATAATTTTTTGGCATGAGGAGTAATTAAACTCATGAAAATTTTGAGTGATGAGTAACACCCATAGTACCATGAGTATTAATAAATCCATTTTAGAGGTGGGTCGGTAGGTCGGATTTTTTTTTTTTTTGAGGGGAGGATTAATAAACTAATATGAATGTTGAATGACATAATCGTACACGCTGCCCTGTTTCGGTGACTGACCTAAATCGGTGACCTTGTTGTTTTGCATATGCTCTTCAATTTGAAGAGTTTTATGGTATCAATGTTTTTTGTGGTCTCAAGTGTAAACATATAGTTTATACATAAATGATTTTTTGGATAGGTCACAGCCCTTGTTATCATGTAGGGGGTTTGCTTTAAGTGCAAAAATACAACTTGGGAAACCCAAAATATACACGTGACCATTCCAGCCAATCGTATTCGCGATATGTAAATCAAAACTTATTTTAGACTTACGAAAGCCCAAATGTAATGCGGTAAACGTCATCAATATTTGGGCCGTTGAATAGGAATGCACACATTGTAAACTTCCGCTAATATTGAACAAAGTATACTCCCAGCCACTCGGTAAATCTCGAAAATTAACTGCAGTTACCGCGATTTGTCAAAGAAATTCGACGATTAGAAATGCGTATTATTTCACTCACAAAAATATGCTGGTGCCTGAAATCTCACCTCGAGTATGCGAGCTTAAATTCGAACCCTGTAAAAATGTATCGCATGGTGCATATATAAGAAATTATTTCCTGTGTAATAGATTTCCAAATAAGGAGATAATTACTACAGCTTCAAGAAAGCGCGCGAAAAAAAATCACGTGATCTGTATGCCTGCGAAAATATCACGTGGTGTTATTTCTTCAAGTAGAAAGCGACTCCATTGGATGAAGCTCTCCTTTTAACTGTCTCGCGAGATTACAAATTAACACAGCAACAAATACACACTGATCACGTCAAAAGCGCTTTCATTTAATTCAATTGAAATTACAGGCGCTTCAATGACAAAGATCGATTTGGTTTCCGATTTACGTAAATAATAAGCTAAATGTAGAAAACGGGAACCATTACTTTTAGTTCTAAAAATAGACTAGGTTTTTCCGAGAAACTTTGAAAGAAAATATTATTGTTTTGTGATTTAAAAAAGAAGATACGCATGATAAAGTGAACGGATGAGTAAATTGCAAACTGTATGGGTATTTGTAACTCATGGAATTTGACACACATGCGTATTTGGTGATTTTCCATTCATAATTTACGCAGATACGCACGTTATCTGGAGCTCTGTAATATTTATCTCATAACAATATAAATCCAAGAAAATGTATCCTGGGTAAATTTCTCAGCCTGCATGTCAAGTCAGATTTGGAGATATAATTATGTATCCCTTTCCAAGCTGCAATTACATTTTGCTTAAATTGACACAATGTTTTCAACTCTTTTCAATAATTATACTTTTATTGTCTAGATGTGTTTAACCCTTTCCCTCATACGGCAATTCTGCAGCAGACGACTTTGAATGTATTTTGTCAAAACATAGAAAATCTCCATAATTGAATGGATAACGTACCTATGACAAAAAGTGGAAAACATTGTGACAAAAGGAGAAATTGCACGTTTTGTGCAATTTCTTCTTTTGTCACTATGTTTTCAAAAAGCCATCCGCTGCAAAGGCGTCAGAAAGCGTCTATATGTCATGAGGGAAAGGGTTAAAGAAGTCTTCTGTAGATTTGTTGTATGTTGGAATGGGTTTTAAGTTAACATTTTACACTGTACATTAACTACAAAGATTGATTGATTGGGGTTTAACGCCGTTTTAACAATTTCTCAGTTATATCACGGCGGCCAGTTCACCTACTCATGCATTTCCTGGTTTTCTCACACCAGTACTCCACACAACAATCTTCCCCAGCAACTGGCTGCTTTTCCACATAGACTTAACCCATTGGTGGAAGACGAATGATGCATGTCGCATTGACTTTTGTCAATCCTCGGAAAGAAAGTTGGCCGAGCCGGGATTTAAACTCACAACCCCTAGATTGACAGCCCGCGTGGATACCGACTGAGCTACCAGGGCTCGGCTCACAAACTACAAAGAACAAAACAGCACAACAAAATTATAATCAGAATATCAGTCAACAATGAGAACAAGTAAGTCCATAATACCTTTCTTGCAACTTCCCTCCGCCTGTTGTATTTGTCGAGAAAGGTGACATATCTGTCCTTATGGGATCGCTTGATGGGCATAATCATGATGATTTGATGAACAAATGTATTTTAATGTTCTATATATAATTATAAATAAAAATGATAATCACACAATTGTTTATATTATACTTTTTCTAAACAATTCCACACGATATGCCTTCAACAGTGAAAACAATGTAAAAAGGAAATGACGTCAACAACATAGCAGTTTATGACGGCCGGTCGCTTAAAACGGCATATTAAATAACGTTTCCTCGTTTAGCAGCAAAATAAATGACGTAAGTCATTTCATTGTTTATCAGTAAAATAAATGAAGTCAATAGTAAATATGATTTAGCCACATATGATATATGAGCCTTTTCACAGGAAAACCAACATTATGGCTTCTGCATAATGTATCGACCCAGATCCACCTGCCCATTCCATGCAGGCTAATCTGGGCTGACACATTTCGTCTCAGGGGTATAGAGTAAGAATTCCTGAAACAGAAAATTCACTGGAGGCGAAATTTGTCTGACCGGGTTTGTCTGGGTTAGCTTGCATGGCATGCTTAGGCTGATCCGGGGCGATGCTTTATGCGACGGAGTCCACAATGTTGGTTTTCTTGCAAGACGGCTCATAATGTGAACTTAAAATATTATGGATCACTAGGTAATAGGTATTGTGTTATACATATTATTTATAAATAATTTATCAATCTAAAATGTAGATTTTAATAATAGTTTTGAAACACTTATTTAATCTGTTGGGCCTGATCTAGTTCCAAACTGTTTGTATAGGTATTAAACTGTTTGCATGCACCGCTAGTGTCCATCAAATTTAACTCATAGGAACTTGGAAGGATATTTTTTACAAAAAGTTGCAAACATGGCTTTCATAAATTTTCTATTGCAGAATCTGTCTATATCATTGGAAAGAGCAACAAGCTGCAGCGAGTGAGGTAAAAACAAATTCAAAATGCTGAAATGTAGATTTTAGTGACTGCATGAAAACCAATCTATGATGCAATGAATGCATGATTTATGATTTCTAAAACCCATTGAAGGCAAATAAATAGTATGACATACCTTTCACAAATACTCTACATTCAACTGTCATTTTAATAACCTGTGTTATATATTATCTCATAAACCCACAGGAGCATGTACATAATCAAATACTCCTTGTCAATGGGGTTTAATGCCTTTTTCAAGCTTTCAGTTATATCACAGCAACACAACATTTATTCATGACCCCTGGGTGACACACCAGTACTATAGGACATGTGCCTTACTCTGTCATAATTGCCGCGAGCGGGGACAGATTACAAGAGTACTTTAGAGAACAAAATATCATAAACAAGAATAGTATTTAAATCAGTGTGTTTTTTTTTTCTGTTTGGCAGCAATGATGGCTGGGCCTTTCAGAAAGGGAAAATGTGAAAGGAGGCAAATGTATCTATAGGGGAAAATAAGGAAATAAGAGAAACTGGTATATTGGTATTGAAAAGTCACCCATGCATTATACTGTTCATGTCAACTGAAGATCAGAAAAGAACTAAAAACCAACTCAAAACCAATTTGCTGTTCTGTTTCTCAATTTTTCATTGCAATATTATTTTAACTCTATTGGGTTTTTTTCTCTTTATTCTGAGGGGATTTTTTTACCAGCTATGTGAGAAAAAAGTTCCGATAAACACATACTTTTGGTAATGGGTTTAATTTTGGCCCAAAAAAAAAAAAAGCAACTTCAAAGGATTAAGGACAGTTTCTCTGGTATTACAATGTTATTATTTGTTAATGCCAGTTAATGCTAGGCTAGATTGATTGATTGATTGGGGTTTAATGCCGTTTTTAACAATTTCTCAGTTATATCACGGCGGCCAGTTCACCTACTCATGCATTTCCTGGTTTTCTCACACCAGTACTCCACACAACAATCTTCCCAAGCAACTGGCTGCTTGCTAGGCTAGATATCTAGTATATTGTATTTGTTACAAGTACACATTGCGATAAAGATTTTTCTTAAACATTCTAACAAAGTTTCATGACAGTAGGTCAAAATCAAATACATTTGTTCTTTAAGACTAATAAATTACATGTATATGTAAACAAATTGAAAAAATTCAAGGGCCTAAACTCTTGTTTTACTGTGTGGAAACAGAAAGCATACCTATTGTGCAAATTGTGATAAACTTTTTCCGACAAGCAACAAATCTGCAGCAGACAACATCGAATTCAACTAGGCAATTAATGTAAAATTTCTATAAATTAAAGTACAATTTAAGAAAAGAGTGCAAGAAGGGAAGAGTTAACTTCGTTTGCACACATTTCAGAGCCAGATCAACCCGCGTGCATGCAAAGACTGGTCAGGATCTATGCTGGTTCCCAAAAGCGCTAAAGTTAGTTATCCTTAAGCTATTGCATGGTTTCTTTATAAATCATATTGGCACATTATCATCATGAAAGTAACTGTTACATTTATATCCACAAATATTAACACTTTAACCCTTTCCCACTTATAAGAAATCTGCGGCAGATTAAAACATATAAGTGAAAGAATAGTTAATGAATAGAGTAAAATTGACATCATTCCGGCAAAAGGAGAATTTTTTTATCATGAGCAATTCCTGCTTTTACTACAATGATTTCAAGGTTCATCTGCATCAGACGAGTCAGAGAACTTATCTGTAAGTGAGAAAGGGATAACACCTCCTATATATACAGATTCACCATCAACTACAGTCCATATATAACTATTATAAGTCTCATGTGCACTGTCACATGCTCATTAATCTCTATAATTAACCACTAATTAAATCAGGCACAGACAGACAGCCTTATAAAAATCGTTATTAAATTCACAGACCAATGGCTTCATAGAAATGTTTCAAATCTGTTGTAACTACAAACCATTTTAACCCTTTCCCACATACAGACGGTTTTTAAATGACTCTGAAGCAGACGACTTTGGAAAAGATTGTGGCAAAAGGAAATATATGATGAGCAATTTCTCCTTTTGCCAATCTGTTTTCAACTTTATTCAAAGATAATACTCTTTCATTTCCATATTTTTTGACTTAGTCACAGTATTCGAAGTCGTCTGCTGCAAATTTGTTGTATGCGGGAAATGGTAAAGATATGGATAAAACCATGTTGCATGAAGTTGAACCCTTTCCAACTTGTAGTCACATTTCAACGCAAACAACAGCAGAGGACTTTTTGAAATCATTGTGGCAAATGGAGAAATTGAGCAATTTCTCCATTTGCCATAATGATTTCAACTCTATTCAATAATCATTATGTAACTATCATTTATAGTGATTTTCTATGTTTGGGACTTGATAATTTCAGTTGTCTGCTGCATAATTAATGTATGTGGGAAAGGGTTAACAATACAGGATTAGCTGTGCCTGGTGAATTGTTGTCTTATTGACATAAAATAAGCAGGGCTTCATTTCTAACTTTTTCATTGCATTTAGGTATAAATATAATAATTGTAGGCGGACAGGAATGACTCTGGTGAAACTGTAGGTATAATGAGGTATAATGCCCACTGTCAACCTAGTCTTCAGTGTTTGCAAAATTAATGCAATTAGACACCCAATGCGCATGACACAGCTCCTATCAGAATCAGTCAATCACAACAGTGGCTGAAAACAAATAATCCGTATCTAGCAGGCTAATATGAGTCTCTTTGTTGTGTCTGCAAATTGTAAAGACTCAGGTGAGATTGTGCAATGCCACATATGATGGAATCGTCAGAGTCTACAATGGCCGCCTATCTACAGACAAGATAGCTCAAAAATCTTAAAAGTTAAGCCCCTTACAAAAAGTCATGCCCTTTAACCCTTTCCCTCATATAGACGCTTTATGACGCCTCTGCAGCAGACAGCTTTTTGAAAACATAGTGACAAAAGAAGAAATTGCACAAAATGTGCAATTTCTCCTTTTGACACAATGTTTTCCACTTTTAGTCATAGGTTATCCATTCAATTATGGAGATATCCTATGTTTTGACAAAATACGTTCAAAGTCGTCTGCTGCAGAATTGTTGTATGAGGGAAAGGGTAAGTGATACAGAAACCTACATAAAATGCCCTTTTTGCCAAACGTTCCCTGAATAAGTCTCAACCTGAGGGAAAGGGTTAAGCAGCAAATGACATTTGAAAAAAGAAAACCAGTTTCTCTGTTTACTGCAATGTTTTCAACTCCGTTCAATACATTTTCTTTCATTCCTAAAGACTGTCCATGTCTTTTAACCCTTTCCCTCATACGACAATTCTGCAGCAGACGACTTTGTCAAAAAATGGAAAATCTCTATAATTGAATGGATATATAACCTATGACTGAAAGTTGGAAACATTGTGGCAAAAGTAGAAATTGCTCGTTTTGAGCAATTTCTTCTTTTGTCACTATGTTTTCAAAAAGCTGTCTGCTGCAGAGGCGTCAGAAAGCGTCTATATGAGGGAAAGGGTTAAGTTACATAGATGTTTACTGAAAGTCGTCAGCTGCAGATTTACTGTTTTATCTGAAGAGATTAATAAAGGCATGAATTGGAACATACATATTCTTGTTGTCTTGAGGATTTACACTCATGATTTGATGAAAAAGAAATCTTGACTAAAATTAGCACCTTCTCCTTTCGTCACAATGTTTTCAAAAGTTGTCTGCTGCAGAGGCGTCAGAAAGCGTTTATATGCGAGAAGAGTAAAGGAAAGGGTAAAACTGATAGACAAACACTGTATTATATGTGTGAATTGTTTGCTTTATTTATATTAGTGTACTGTGAAAAAGAATCATTTGTTTAATAAACACACCTTCTATATTATATATATGTACTATCTGTCAATGTTTGCCAGACTTTTGAGCTCTGTGATAATAAGTAAATTTGGTTTATAGAATTTGTTGACCAAGATTTTAATACTTAACTTTGAAAATGAATTGTCACTAAGGTTCTTCAGCTGATTTGCCACATAGAACTGGACCCAATTCCACTAACCTTACTTTGCGCTAAGTTAAATACTTTTAAAAATACTTAAAAGCATATTTAACCATTTTTGTTTCCCTAATAAAAATGCCATTTTTGTTTGTTTCTTAACAAGTATTGATTTATATCAATTTAGTCATTTTATGTTATACAAACTGTTGGAGAAACAAAAATGACGAAATATGCTTTTAAGTATTTAAGTATTACTTAACGCTAAGTAAGGTTGGTGGAATTGGACCCTGTTGATTTGCCTTTTTCAGGAAGAAATAACATATCAGTTGGCAATACTGTCCAATTACATTTAATTTCCAAGTTACAAACTTTCCATTTTATCACTCAACAAATTGAACCTGATCCTGACCTTTTTACCATGCTAAGAAATAAAAAAAAATTGTGATGACCATGTATTTTCAAATTGACAAAAAAACATGTACACCAAGATGATGTATGACCTGTATCCAGCAACTAAATGGGCTCTGTAATAACATCAATTGTTTTAGAATTCTGAATGCTATACAGATAATAGATCTTCCGGTACTCTCTTTGTATGCAGTTGAAGCTATATAGTTTACTGTTTGTAAATTAATCGGTATAGTTCAACTGATGTGGGCATTTCTGATCATTATAAGGCACAACAAATACTAGACAGAGCTCTAGATCAACAAATTTCATTTTTCGAAAATTCTTTTTTGACACTTTTTTTTTCCACATTTTTGCCAAAATGTTTTTAGAGTCGACTGCTGCAGATTTATTCTATGTGGGAAAGGCCTTTGTTGTGGGTACTTAAAAGAATCGTCTCAGTACCTACAGCATAGGGTTTGGTACAGTAGTAAGAGAGAAATTGATGGGGAAACCCTGATTTTGGGTCTTATTGCATCAGTGTACAGTGAAATAGAATACTCAGACGAGCCAGTGCATCTACACTGTGAGCCCTAATTATAGAGAACTTTTGTCCTTTACATGTTATTAAGTCCTAGATGCATCTTTTAACAATAAACCAGAGGGCCATGTTGGCCCTGGATCAATCCCCTGGCTTAAAACTCATTTTGTGGTCAGATTAAGCTTAACCCTTTCTTCATACGACAATTCTGCAGCAGACGACTTTGAACATATTTTGTCAAAAAATAGAAAATCTCTATAATTGAATGAACCTATGTCTAAAAGTGGAAAACATTGTGTCAAAAGGAAAAATTGCTGGTTTTGAGCAATTTCTTCTTTTGTCATAATGTTTTCAAAAAGTCGTCCGATGTAGAGGTGTCAGAAAGCGTCTATATGAGGGAAAGGGTTAAATACGAGTGTTAACTAGATTTTCATTCAATTTGGCTTAATGACCTTGTTTTTGACCCATCTTGACCCATTTTTGAATTTGGCCTTTATATCCTCAATACAATCGTTCTGGCAAAAGTTTCAAGCTGCTGAAGCACAACATGCGGCGGGCTCAACACGCTCAACTTAAAAATAAAGACTATGTGAGTGTTAAAAAGATTTTCCTTTAATTTGGCCTAGTGACTTAGTTTTTGACCAAACATAACCTATATTCAAACTTAGCCTACCGGTAGATATCATTAAACCACCTATTCTGACAAAGTTTCAACTTGCTCAAGCTATAAATACTGCTTCTAGATTGTTAACAAGATTTTCCTTCATTTTGACCTCGTGACCTAGTTTTTCAACCAACTTGACCCATATTTAAATGTGGTCTAGATATCATCAAGACAAACATTCTGATAGTTTCAAGCTGCTGATACAATAAATGTGGTATCTAGAATGTTAAAAAAGATTTTCCTCAAATTTAGCCAAGTGAATTAATTCTTTAACGGACATGATCTTTATTAGAACTCACATTAGATATTATCAACACAACTATTCTGAAAAAGTTTTAACATGCTCAAGTTTAAAATGCGGCTTCCAGAGTATTTTCAATTTGACTTTAATGTGACCTTGTTTTTAACCTCACATGACCAAGTTTCGAACTAGACCAAGATTTGATGGAGATGTATGTTCTGATTAAATTTCATGAAGATTAGACGCCAAATTTTGCCTGTAGTCTTCACAAGGCAATTGTTGACAAATTGGATGGCAGGAAAAATGTGATCACAATCTTTTTTATGGTTTTTTATATGACCCGGCAGGTGATCAAACCTGCGACCACTCGCACTGAGGTATGTGGTGTTTATTTTGTTGGTTAGTACCTACCTTTTATAAAGTTATCCAGTAAAGAAGTAACACTATGAATCTCACTTCCAGAGGAATACTAATTCATTTCTTTATCTCACAGTTATTGCAATGTCTTGACAAAAGCATTACAGAATGTTAAGTGGAGAAATGTTTACTAATAAATATAAAATATTGTTTTTTTTTTCTTTTTGTTTGTTTGTTATAATATAACTTTCCATAGATTTGAAATATGCTTTAATGTATGACCATATCACTAAAGTAATTAGGTCTCTTGTCCAACAGTTTTTCTTATCATCTGGATCTTATTGTTATATCTTTATCTAACGTTTTAGTATTTATAAATATCTGGTAAAAAATAGTCCAAAAACTTTTATAAAGCGCATCAAATGCAATTTTTCTCAAATACAACTAAAGAACAAACAATATTCACTGTAATTTCTCAGGTATGAACAATATGTCAACAAATTAAGACAATCTAAAACCAGCCTGAGCAGTGAATAAGTTTTACAATAACAATACACATAATTCTATAACAATGGATTTACTTTCAGCTTTACAACATGTACCGACTTTTACCTACTTATCTGACATAATGATTGAACAATTTGTTTTGTCTCCGATAGATCTGTGAGATTAAACAATGGGGGAAAAATGTCAGGCATAGTAAGCACATATTGTTTAACCCTTTCTCTAACACAGATTTGACAGAAGCCTTCTGACACCTCTGCAGTTGATGACTTTTGCAATCTGTTTGTGACAAAAAAAGAAATTGCTCATGTGTTTAATTATTTGTTATAAATGATATACATGTACTTTCATTCATGGATATTTTTTATGTTTCTGATTAGATATTTCAAAGTTGCCTGTTGTTGTATATTTTTTATATTCAGCTTTCAGAGTAGCGATAGTCTAAGATAAAATCATAAAATCTGGAAAATTTGAAGACATAGTGTTATTGAAAATAGCGTAGGAAAAGGGAGAAATTGCCTGTCTTGAACAATTTCTCTCCGAAAAAGTTATAAAATATCAAAAGTGCCATACCTCCAACAAATATGGAATCTTAATTAAGTTGAGAATATGCATTTCTCCTTTTGGTACTTAACCTGTACCAACATACAGACACTTTCTAATGATGCATCTGCTGCAGATGACTCATGAAAACATTTTGGTAAAAGAAGAAATAGCTCATCTCATTTTGCCACAATGTTTTCAACTCTATCAAAGTCTCATAAATGGACATTTTTCGTATTTTTGCAAATATGTTTTCAAAGTTGTCTGTTGTATTTGGAAAAGCTTCAAGTTTCTCTAACCTAGACAAATTGTTCAGAAACATCCTAGACATGAAAAATAGGATTGACAGGCAAAAAAGTAACTTTAAGTATATCCATTGCAAAGATTTCTCTGGAGCAATTATAAGAAAAATCAAAATCTGAACATTTAAAAAAAAAAAATTAAATTGCTCAAATTGATTTAACGTATTAATGGTCTTGATATTCTTCTAAATGTTTACAATTAGACGGGTTTTATAAATGGCTCTTTCAGATTTTATTAGTTCAACAAGAAAAGGATTACAGAATACTTCTCTGATTGTCCAAATAGAAAACAATTATTGGTTTCACTTTGTTGTTTTACACCTTAAGATTTAAACAAAAATGTATCGACTATTACAATATAGTGATTAAGATCTTTACTGCCCAGCTAAATGGCACTAGTCATGGGCTACTGGTCAATAAACACTTAACCATTTGACGATATGGCAGATGAAAATCGTCTGCTTTGAAAACATGTGAATTAAATTTTGCATCCCACTTGCAGAACCATTTAATTTGACACATCTATAGAACTGAAGATAATTTTTTAGAACATTTTGACAAGATGAATAAATGCTCAATTTGAGCATTTATTCATCTTGTCAAAATGTTCTAAAAAATTATCTTCAGGACAATGCTCATAATGATTTTTCTTTTTGCCACAATATTTCAACTTTATTCAGCTACACCATTACTCAGGTGATCGATTAAGGACCATCCTGGCCCTTATATTATGATCTTCTTTTTTTAATAATCCCTTTCTCACATGTATACAACAAATAACTGCAGCAGACGGCTTTGATAACATATATTTGAAAATATATAAACTCTCTCCAGATGAAAGAACAACTATTGAATAAAATTGAAAACATGGTATCAAATGAAGAGAAAGTTCCCCATCTTGAGCAATTTTTCCGTTTGCCACAATGTTTTCAAATGTCGTCAGCGGAAGAGGTGTCTGTATGAGGCAAAGGGTTCAATGTAGTTCTGATGGTGGTAATAAGCAAGAAGAAACCACATAAGGCTGAACATTTCAGTTTTGGAGATGTAGTTCGAAACTTAAAGTTTATTAAATGAGCAATTTCTCTTTTGCCACAATGGTTTTGAAAACTGTATGTTGTAAATCAATAATGACACTTTCATTTATATATTTTCGTCATATTGTCTGGATATATTTCATTTCCAATAACATGTAAAATAGTTTGGGTTAAATGTCATTAAATTAGTAAAAACAAGCAAATTCATGAAATTTATATCCCCCGCTTGCAGGTAATATAGTAGGAAAATGTTGAGGTTAGGTTTAAACATGTCAGTAGACTTTTTATTGAACATGTATTACAGGGTAAATTAAACGAATTTGGCCTAGGTTGTTACCAAGTTTGTGGCAGTTATTGCACGGAAACAGCAAGAAACGACTTTTTTTGTTAAATAAGGGGCCATAACTCCACCGAAAGTGACGATCGAACTAGGCCTAGCCTTTAAGGCATTTAACCTTGTTACCAAGTTTGAAAAAAAAAACGGTTCACATTTGTGGCAGTTATTGCACGGAAACAGCAAGAAACGACATTTTTTGTTAAATAAAGGGCCATAACTCCACTAAATAAAGTCCACCGAAAGTGACGATCGAGCTTGGCCTAGCCCTTAAGGCATTTAACCTTGTAACCAATTTTGAAAAAAAACGGTTCACATTTGTGGCAGTTATTGCACGGAAACAGCAAGAAACGACTTTTTTTGTTAAATAAGGGGCCATAACTCCACCAAATAAAGTCCGCCGAAAGTGACGATCGAACTTGGCCTAGCCCTTAAGGCATTTAACCTTGTTACCAAGTTTGAGAAAAAAATATTCACATTTGTGGCAGTTATTGCACGGAAACAGCATGAAACGACATTTTGTGTTAAATAAGGGGCCATAACTCCACTAAATAAAGTCCGCCGAAAGTGACGATCGAACTTGGCCTAGCCCTTAAGGCATTTAACGTTGTTACCAAGTTTGAAAAAAAAAGGTTCACATTTGTGGCAGTTATTGCACGGAAACGGCAAGAAACAACATATTTTGTTAAATAAGGGGCCATAACTCCACCAAATGAAGTCCGCCGAAAGTGATATTCGAACTTGGCCTAGCCCTTAAGGCATTTAACGTTGTTACCAAGTTTGAAAAAAAAAGGTTCCCATTTGTGGCAGTTATTGCACGGAAACGGCAAGAAACAACATATTTTGTTAAATAAGGGGCCATAACTCCACCAAATAAAGTCCGCCGAAAGTGATATTCGAACTTGGCCTAGCCGTTAAGGCATTTAACCTTGTTACCAAGTTTGAAAAGAAACGGTTCACATTTGCGGCAGTTATTGCACGGAAACGAAGTGTGACGGATGGACAGACGGACAGACGGACAGACGGACGGACAAACCGAAATTAATAACCCCCCTTTTTTTCTTCGAAAAAGCGGGGGATAAAAAAAAAATCAGTGTAACTCGGACTGTAAATACAAATAGCTTGCAGGTCTTAGACTTGATCTCATTAAATTTCATCTGGCATATTTAAGATTTTGACACGGTCATCATTCAGTCTTTCTTTAGGAAGTAAGGGTATAACCCTTTCCTTGATATGCCCAACTTTAGACACCTATTGCATAATATTATAATCTTTGAAAATATTTTTTGCAAAAAATGCACAAAATGAGCAAATTCTCCCTTTTCATCAACATTTTCTTTCTTTTAATAAAAAATTCACTTCAAAAAATAACTTTTCCATTAGATGTTTTCAAAGCATATAACTCAAAATATTTAATATCAAGCAAATGATGAGGGATTTGATAAAGCCAGATTTAGGGCTTTATAGGTGACAATAGGTAATTAGCAACTTGTTCGAACAATGGTATTGTAGTATTGTATCATAAATCACAACTGTTTCAAAATATTTAGTCTATTTTTTAAACATCTGAGAAACAAGAGGACAATCAGAGTCTTGCTTTTTATTGCTCACCTCATTTAACGCTTTCCCTCATACGACAATTCTGCAGCAGACAAATTTGAACATATTTTATCCAAAAAAAAGAAAATCTCTGTAATTGAATGGATAACCTATGACTAAAAGTGGAAAACATTGTGGCAAAAGGAGAAAATTCTTCTTTTGAGTAATTTCTTCTTTCGGCACTATGTTATTTTTAAAAACCTGCATGCTGCAGAGGCGTCAGAAAGCGTCAATATGAGAGAAAGGGTTAATAGAATTTTATTTTTTTTACTCTAGTCAATACATAAATAATCTGTGCATCCTGGTGGGCATGTATTTTTATGGATCGGAATAATTTGAACTAACAAGTAGTAGAGGGTCACCAGTGGAACATAATAATGTGCAATTACACAGTCAATTTATTTTCTAATCAGGCAAGTACTTTTAGATGTAAAGTTTTTAGTATATATATACCTGTAAATAATCAAAACAAGCTCAGCCCCCTCAGGCGGCCATGTCTTGCACCGGATCATAAGAATTTGAACAAACCTTTTCGAGTGTCACCAAAGGAAAATTTGCATCAAATTGGGCCAGTTCAATTGGACTAGAAAAGATTTTAAAGTTTATGCATTTTTCTCTCTTTCTGTTTGCGTAACTAACATAAAATTCAATTCTTTGAACAATTTGAAAGAAGAATCCCCTTAGTAACATGCATGTCAAAATATTTTGAAATTGGTCCATTGGTTGTAGAAAAATCATGTGAATGCATGGCAATAGATGACACCGGACAGTGAGTGTTTACAATAGCTCATCCTGCTCTGGTAAGCTAAAACTTCAAATATCTTGGGGGGAAAATATAAAGTTTTTCATTCTGTAAAAATTGTTGGATTTATGTTTTGTTGGGGTTTTACGCAGTTTCACCATAATTTAAGTTATATCATGGCGACAGTTTACTTATTCATTGTTCCTGGGTAAACAAACCAGTTCTAGGCTAGGAAATGTGACTTGCCCCTGGGCACTCCACCATGACCGCAGTGTCGCAACTGGGGATCAAACATGGAATGCACAGTTCCATATTCCGACGCTTACCACTAGGCCACGGCGGATACCTAAATAAATTTTCATTTTCATGACATAGAATACTGGTAGTTGTTTTTTACTCTAAACCCATTTTCCACTACCTTTTTTTTTCATTGGAGTACCGTATCAGACTGCTTTTTTAGTGTCCTCTGCTAAAAAAATATCTGAATGAAAATATTAAAATCAAGAAAAATAAGTTGTATATTGACAGTCATTGTTCAGGCATCAATAGCAAGGGTGACAAATCAGTGGCGGATCAGCAGTATCAGCTGACCCAGACAAGAACATAATTGAACACAGAATTATCCATGGAAAAAAAATGAATCGTTTCAGAAAATAATAATAAACTAGAAATATCACTGAAGGTGATGAATACCCCCAGCTGGTGCCTGACAATATACATATGTATGAGAAATTCAAGGAGCCATAACTAAGAGAAATAGTGTTCACAAGAAATGTCTATAGACCAACTATGTATGAGAAATTCAAGGGGCCATAACACATTTAAAAATAATTCCAGTGTAACACGCAGACAATATGCACAACTAGGCTTGGTATCAATCATTCTTGTGAAGTTATATTGAATTCTGACCAAGGGTTGCTGAGATATAGTGTTCACAAGAAATGTCTATAGACCAACTATGTATGAGAAATTCAAGGGGCCATAACTCATTTAAAAATAATTCCAGTACAACACGCCGACAATATGCACAACTAGGCTTGGTATCAATCATTCTTGTGAAGTTATATTGAATTCTGACCAAGGGTTGCTGAGAAATAGTGTTCACAAGAAAGGTCCAGACCAACGGACCGACCGACCATCCAACCGACCAACTGACAAACCGATGGACAAGCGTGACTCCTATATTATAGCACTACGTATCTGGGGGTATAATAAAGAACATTATTTAATATATTATTGTGACTCTGTAAATGAAAATATAGTAATTGAATGGAGTTATGAATATTTTAAATTGTAGCTAAATGAAAAATTGCTCATTATGAATATGATTGACTAATTTTCCTATTTGCTTCAATGGTTTCAAACGACTTCTGCTGAAGTTCTGTCAAAATGTGTTTACATATATATATCAGGAACGGTTAAGGGATGAAACACATAAAATCATATGGTTGGGAATAATGATGTGTTGAAAGTAGGTTTATCATAAAGTTAGAATGCTCTATGACAGTAACTTAACTAAACTTATGCTCATTAAATCTTTGAGCATTCCAACTTTGTGGACCCTGTTCTCGAACCGTACCTATTCTTGAACCTTTAGTTCAAAGACTGTTGAAATATTTCAAAAACGCATTGTACGTACTAAATTTTATGGGAACCGGTGCTTTGTTTACTTACACATAAATTGTTGAATTTATTTGTCATTATTGTTGGTTTTTGACATGAATTTATAAGTATTCCCATGAGCCCTGATAAATGTTCAGAGGTTCAAGAACCGGTGTTTCCATGCTAAGTACTAAAATAAACTACAATGTAGACAGTAGTACATTGTCAAGTACTGTCTAAATGAATCTTAAGACAATGACATCAGAAAATAGTGACACACTTCTCAATTGACTGCTAATACAAAGTCATGGGAGAAAAGAACGAAAATAATGACGCAAGGAACTAAGATAGATCACGAAAATGGAAGGTTCTACGTTATGTCTCTGGTGTGACTAAATCTATAGATGCAAAACTTCCATACTGTTTTAATTTTAATTACAGACAGTTTAAAGTATATGGTATTACATAGACTTAAAGTTAGATATATGCCATAAAACTGGTGACATTTTTCTACCAAGGTTCTATATGGTCGAAACAATATTGGGCCGAATCATATTCGAGGAATCTAACATTTTGTGATAATCAATCCATAAATACAACCTCAGAATCATTTGTAAATGTATTTTGAATAATAGAACTTTGTTCATAAAAACATAAATGTTCATACCTCAGACTTGCTATCCATGCACTCAACGGAGACATTTAATTTTAAAGGACACTCTTGTCTCCCTTAGTTCAAAAACTGGTCAAGACTTGCAAAAATGAAACAACATTTTGAAGAAACGTATGATAGTCGATCTTATATGAAAATGTCATGTGAATAATATTCAAAATATTTCTTACCGGAGTTCTGCGATCATCATCCATTATTCTGAATCAAGAAAGTAAACATTTAAAGGCATTTTCCTTGATCTGTCAGGTTTGTTTTGATTTTGTTACACACCCGCCGACATTTTGAAGTAAGGTCGTCAGCGATTGGTCAATATTTCACAGTTTGTTTCATTGCACTCAGGACCATGAAACTACATTCAAACGTGTTTTAATGACAAACATGTGAAATAGAACGTCATATTTCATTTTATAATTAACTAAAACATATATACATACTTTAAAAACTGCGTGACTTATGTATAACAAAATTTTAATACGAACGGAAACTCTTTCTGGATATTATGTTCAATACTGTTTAGATTATTCCCCTTAGATCAAGGTTCCGTCTGGCAAAACGTGGGTATCGTTGCATTTGTGGAATCACTGACAATACTGTAAAGTCTGACCAGATAATTTTCTGGCCGCCTTTACTAGGGACGTCCCTGCCTTTACGTATAAGACGAAGAACCATATTGACAATAATTTCTGAAGAAAAACTAAACATTTTGTTTCATTTCATATTTTTTTGTGTCAAAACTGGGACCACATAAACGTATTAGTGGTCCAGGTCAAAACGAATTTATAAAATAGAACAAACCATGAGTCAAAATGTCGGATTGTTGATTGTATATACATAAAGACTTACTTGCAGGTCTGCTTACTTGTATAACTTTTTAAGCATTATTTTTGAAAAAAACTATATATATATTAGTAAGTTTAAAATATTAGAATACTTTTTTAAACTTATATATGCACGGGACGTTACGTTAGTCTACATTTGCGTACCATTTTGCCATATTTAATGTAGGGCCTATTTGTAAATTGTAACACGATCAGATTTTCTTACTTGTAGTTTGAAGAATTATGTTTACGATAAGGAACAACTTAAAACACATTTAACATTCATGATTGGTACGGTGATTTGTTTTCAAAGCTGCAACAAACAAGACAACAACATGAAACAAAAACATTAACCCACCCCCCGTAATCTTCTTTCATTTAATTACATCAATAAAAAAGACAAATACCAATTCAAGAACAACAAACAAGACAAAATAATAGTTATGACAAACAAAACAAACTTATAATTATGGGATTAGAACAATTCAAACCTTACATTTTTATTTAAGTATATATCATGTTACAGCAAGTTTTTGACTTCTGATTTGTTCTGTTTTTCAATTAGACACTTGAGTAATTCATTATTTTGACCGTCATCCCATTTATGTTATGCACTAACGAGAACTATAATAATATCTCTTTCCATCGGACACAACTCAAACAGGCCTAATGCAGTCCGTATTGACTGTGTAGATTCTCTTTTAGCAAATAGGGCCTAAGATTATCAATTCTTAGGAATGACAATTTTCCAACCATCCCCTCTATAAGCTTCATAAGCACAATTTTCACATAGTTTTTATCCAGAGACATATAAATACATGTGTTTATATGTCTCTTGTGTTATCCAATAGATAATTACATTTTTACTTTCTTTAGACGATGTGCACAGTGTACACGAATCATTGGAACTAGCTGAAAACACGAATTTCGATGCGATATATCCGATATAAATTATAAATTTCAGCTACGACAGGCGAATATGTGTATTATAGATTTGATTGATTGTGATTTAACGCCGTTTTCAACAATTGAGCCGTCCCGCGAGAGGTCTGTGCGTGAAGCACCGACCCGGATCAGCCTAAGCATTGCCGCGCATGCTTACCCGGTGGACACTTTTCGTCTCATGTGGATTTTCTGTTACAGGAATCATTACTCTATACCCCTTTCCCCCTTGAGACGGAATGTGTCGGCCCGGGTCAGTCTGCGCGGACTGCGCAGGCTGATCTGGGTAGATACATTACGTAGATGCCATACTGTTGGTTTTCTCGCGGGACGGCTCAATGCATGGAAGAACAGATGCCTAAGAGGTTAGTTACACCCGCCTAGCATATTTGAACCTGCTAGTGCGAAAAGGTTCAAGTTGCCTGTGGTGTATGTTCAGATCATCTTATGTAATATGCAGTCTTATCAGCATCAAGACAACTCACCAGTTGCTTCGAAAAAGTAAGATTTTGTAAGTGATACGAGAACAAGTGTAGAGCTTGACCAGAATGATGCGTGGATGGAGGTGCTGGCTTATCGGGATCTACACTGTTAACTTAAGCCAGTTTGTAGCTTTTTGCATGGACTAGCTCTTTTAATAACGGCATAATTGTAACTCCTCGCAAAAAAAGAAGTCGATAGCCCAGAAACATTTATTTAAGTTATATAATTATTGATATGACGCAAAAAAACACACACAAAGATGCCTTTTTTAGCTACGTCATTTACTTAGTTGACACTGCGAATGAAACACCGGAGTATCTGTAGATTAAACTTATTTAGTTTGCACCAATTGCAAAGCAAGCTTTCAGCTTAAATTAATTACGCTCGATGTCTGCTTCCTGGTAACATAACCAGTACTCGCGCCGTTTATGGGGAAAAATCTCAAAGACAGACAGGAGCGTAGCTCCCTTTAGGCACTGTAGGCACATGCCTACACAATTTTTCTAAAAATGCCCCAAAATGCAGCTGCGGCGATACACATCTGCGTAATGTATCGACCAGATCAGCCTGCTCTGTCCGCGCAGACTAATCCGGCCGACACATTCCGTCTAAAGGGGGGGGGGGGGGATAGATAGAGTAGTGATTCCTGAAACAGAAAATCCACAGGAGGCGAAAAGTGTGTATCCGGGTACGACTGTGTGGCATGCTTAGGCTGATCCGGGTCGATACTTTACGCAGAGTCCATTACATAACTCATTAACCACGGGATTCGAACCCGGGACATTTGGTCTTCCACACTAACTGTAATTTGATGTGTAGGTTCGCTGGCGTTAGCTAACGTAATTGCTTCTTGCAATAACGGATCTGTGCCCCATATACATCCATCATAGTTAATTCAAATCGTAGATTTCCTTTCTAGACAGGGACACAAGTTGCCTTCAACGTCTGGCAAAGATCGAGGTAACACCATACACATATCAGCTCCTGATCAATACATATATCTCTTGCGCGCTAAACAGAGTCCACGGGGGAGAATGCGATCGACGAGCACCGTTTTTGTGTGGCGCCCAGGGAATAGGAACCCACGACATTTGGGATATGTGTAGAGATCACTCCGCATATCGGAGCAGTCTTATCTGGTTTTGTGCTGATTTATAATGAGTCGCAGAAGCTTTCAATGGGCTTATTACAGACAATTTCGTTTGGAAACATATATATCACGGGGGTGCAGTGATTTTTATTTACACTTTTCTGTGAAACACTAAAGTAAGTTTTCCTTTGTTTTCTTTGTAATCGGAAGTAATGAGATTATTGAATTTGAAAGATAAATACGGACGATAGACAATATTATGTATCTAGTTTGCTTAGACAAAGTTATATTACTTTCGTCCGTTTGATTAAAGTGTGTTTAAAGTCGCTTTCAACAGTATTTCAGTTATATCACGTCGTTTTATGTGTCATTTACCAGAACTATCGTTATTATTTCATTTGACACCGATGAATAAGATATAATACAATCTTCTCAACCGTTAGCGCACAAGAGGGAACAGATTACTTTCATTTTTAAAGTCTTTGGTTTCATCCGACTTGGGATCGAGCCTTGGCTTCTCGCTTCCACGGCGGAAGCTCTAACCATTGTATATACCATCGGGGCAGGCCTATTATGCCTGGTTGATATGTAGGCCAGAGCAGAAAGCAAACAATGATATCCTCTCCCCTGTCTGCTCTGAGCAATCTTCTAAACTGTTCCCCAAGTGTGTTTGATGTTCGTCAGTTCCACCTCTACAGTGAGGCCACAGGAGTGTTGTTTGCCCTCCTCTGTACCGTTTACCTTCTGGTGTCCAATGTTATTCGTGTAATATTGTCTTTTCTAAACACATGTCCAAATACATTTACATCTTCTTGTCCTAAACATTTCTACCATATTTACTTCTGGTAAGAAAGTCTTTATTTCAGATTGTTTCAAACCAAAATATTCTATGGATTCTCTTTAAATTCTGTGTGTGGAAGATTGACTTTTAAGTGTTGGTCATCTGATGTCATTCTCCAGCACTCTGAACCATATAAGAAGGTTCGCAGGACACAGTTTTATATCATTTTAATTTCCACTCGTTACTGCATTGCTTTGATCTTCACACACTGTTCAATAACTGACATGCAATCTATGCTTTAGTAACACATTATACGTTGATATGTCAAATAAAAAATATCAGCTTTTCAGCATGACTGAAATTCCTTTATAAACCTGTAAATCACTAATTTATTGCAAGATATTGTCCGTTGACTTGGACAGCCTAGGATTAACTATTTTAAATGTCATTATTTCTGTTTTGTTTTCAACGATCTTTAAACTGACTTGGAGGGAAACGTGATCTAATCGTGTTGATTTGAGCTCCACTTGCTTATAGTCAATCCAACTTAGTTCATATCACCTTTACCATCCAGCCATCCTTGCGAATAATGCTTGCTTCCAAACGACTTCTCCTCTGTGGTAAGTCGTGACGAAATTTCGCAATTTTCGCTGTTGCCTTTTATGACTGAAATTGAATTTTCTCAGAAGATACATTCAAGTTACTGTTCGGGGCTGTTTTACTCTTTATGCCTAATGTGCAAACTATAAAGAATTTTAAGGAGATATAAGTTCGATTTTCAAATTATTTCATAGAAATGCTCGGGACTGTGATGAAATTCTTTCAAGTCAGGTTGATTGGTCTAAAACATGGCCGCTGCAGGACATGGCTAGTAAACCCTTATGGCTAAGTGAAACTTAAAATTTTTCCTTCTCAGAACATATTGGACTAATTCTAAAAATATTTCATATAATTGTTCATAGTTTCATCCATGTCATGTAGATTTTTCAAATACATTGCCACAGGATGGGTCTGTTTTATTTTATAAACATTGTTTTAAAAACCTTTTTGGGATTAAAGTTAAAAAGACATTTGCAAACTAAATAACACCAGATACATTTAATAAGTGTACGCTGACGTGTGAACTCGTTAACACCTATTATATATAATACATAGACGATCTTACATGAGTGCTTATTTGTTATTGTTTTTATGAACCGAGTCAACTGAAATAATATGACACGAGGCTCTGCCGAGCGTCATATTCGTTTCAGTCGACGAGTTTCATAAAAACAAGATCAAATAAGCACGAATGTAAGATTCTATTTATCACATAACACCATAAAAAGATTGTTTTCAATCTTTAAATCGATCTTTCTTCGTACTAATGTAAACAGTGACCGAAGTTCAAATGCATACTTCCACTGTAAAAAGTAGTGCCTATTAATAACCTTTTGATTTTATACAAAATTAGCAACAAGGAACTTATAACATTTCATTTATCTAGATTTATTCTCTTTAAACAATATTTTTAATAAATGCCGAAATTCAGAACAATTATAAACACTATGATGTCATTTAAAGTGACGTCACACTGGAGTGACGTCACGTACGTGCTGTGAGTCGGCTATTTATGTAACTAGTTACATATGATATTTATGTCACTGCTTTATGTCACTCAAAATGGAGTGCAAGTTATGTGATAAACACAAATACGGCATCTGATTGGTCGTCTGCGTTTTCCGATACCCGTCTGCTTTCCCCCTCTATAATCCATTGGTCTTCGTTATGCGTCTGCGTTATATACAGACCCCTGTTTTACCAGAGACATATAAACACATGTGTTTATATGTCTCTGGTTTTACCAATTATCCCCAGAGTGTATACTTTAGAAGATGCATTTGTTCGATTTTTAATAAGTTGGCTGCTTAATAGAGGTGACAACTTACACAAGTTTGACTGTACTTTCACATTACTATTTTTTGGAGGGACATTCTATCACTTTTCTGAAGCCATACTATTTTAACATAAGCAGTAGATATAATGCTGTTCTTATAACATATTATTAAAAGAAAATATATTTACATGTGGTACATCAACACCCCCCCCCCCCCCCCCTCCTCCCCCCGCCCACCCCTTTTCCATAAAAGACAAGTAAAACAATAGAAAGGAATGAAAATGAACCGATAGTTCCCGTATCATTGGTACCGGCGGTTTTTTAGTACACTTGATTTTTCATTATAAATTTTCATTATAAATAATTATATATAACCGATCAAATCCATTCTGTAATACTAAATATTTTAGTTAGATTGATCACTACACGTAATGTTTAATCAAAAGCTATGATTTCTAGTTAGAATTGATCTTAAAAGAGAACAAATAGCAGTATTATTCAAGCTTTCCACAAATAATTTCGCGTCGACTAATTTCCGAACCAAACGCGTCATGCTGCTAATGTCAACAAAAATAAAGGATCACATATTTTCGAGACGAAAAAATGCCTCTCGGTATTGACAGAACGCATTTTCTTGTCGATAAGAATAAGAAATTAGAAAAAGAAAACAGAGTAAGTAGTTATGCAATAGTTTCGATGGCTGTTTCAGTGACACGGGGCTTCCTAATCTAACACTGCCTGGATCTGTCTGGACTGGTAATTCAGAAGTGTCAATACGCCTTCTTAACGCGGCGTATTTCAAACTCTTGGCATGTTTTCTTATTTAGCCTTTTATTAATTGCAGAGCCATTTTGACACACCTGAAATACACGATTTTGAAAACATTGTGGAAAAAAGTGAAATTTCTTTTGGATGAACTGAGACACCGACATTTAGTAAAAAAAAACTCTACAAAAACTCCAAAAACCCATACCTGTAAACCTAAAAGAATCGTCTCAATGAGACAAAATAGGCAAGGGTTAACCCTTTCCCTCATATAGACGCTTTCTGACGCCTCTGCAGCAGACAGCTTTTTGAAAACATACTGACAAAAGAAGAAATTGCACAAAACATGCAATTTCTTCTTTTGCCACAATGTTTTCGACTTTTTGTCATAGGTTATCCATTCAATTATGGAGATTTTCTATTTTTTGACAAAATAGCGTCTGCTGCAGAATTGTCATATGAGGGAATGGGTTAAAAGAATGTAAATTTACATTATCTAAACATGGAGATAGGTGATCATTGTATTCATAATTATTATCATGAATGTATTGTTTGATACCTTCAGACAAAGGATGAGAGAATTGCAGCACTGGAGACAGAGAATGCAATGTTGTATTTAAAACTGGCTCAGCTAAGAGGTACCTTACAGTCTAGTAGAGAAGAAAATAGTTCCCTCCAAGGACTTCAAGATTCAGATTCCAAATTAAGACAGAATGTGTTTGATTCTGCTATGAAATTCAAGCAGGAACTGGATGTAAGTTGCATTATATTATCTCTTTCCCATGTACATATGCTTTTTGATGCCTTTGCAGCAGACAACTTTTGGAAACATTGTAACATTAGGAGCAATTTCTTCTTTTGTCAGTGTTTTCATCTCTATTCTAAAACAAAACTTTTATAGAAAGAGAGTTTTCATATTTTCTCCAGATGATTTCAAAGTTGATTGCTGCCGATTTGTTGTATGTGGGAAAGGGTTGATCAAAACATGGTATTAAATAATCAGGTTAGCAATACAAGGCAACATGACCCTCTTGATATATATTCATTGCAAATTGAACCTGTCTGACATTTTAACACCATTTTAAATACTTAGTCATATCATGGTGGTCAGTTCACCTATCCATGTGTATCCTGACTTTCTCATACCAGTTCTCCACACAACAGTCTTTCCAAGTACCTCTGCTAGTCCACATATACTGTTAGCTCATTGGTGGTAGATGAATGACTCTTGTTGCTTCACATTGACATTTGTCAAACATCGGAAAGAATGATAGCTGAGCTGGGGTTCAAACTTATAACCCTTGGATTGACAGCCTGCATTGCTACTGGCTGAGCTACCGGACCTGAAAATTAGAATTGACAGAAAAGAAATGAATCTTATCAATAGTTTGACTGTCATTTGTATAGATTTTTCATATTATTTTTTAAATATTTTAAAAGCCTTCTGTCAAATACATTTTTATTTGGGAAAGGGTTAACAGTCATAAATCCTATTTATTTTTTACAGCAAATTGAAAGAAAGTCTGCTGCACTTCAACGTCTAGCTATAGATCTGTCACAATTAATTTCAAGCAGAAATTAAACATGCCAACTCAATTTCATTTATTTTTACAGCAAATCAAAAGAAAGTCTACTGCACTTCAACATCTAGCTATAGATCTGTCACATTAATTATGTCTCCCCCATTACATGGGGGTGACATATTGTTTTTGCCCGTTCCGTCCTTCCGTCTGTCACACTTGTTTCCGCTCAATAACTGAAGAACGCTTGGGTGTAGGAACTTCATACTTGGTATGCAGGTTGGTCATGACCAGTAGCTGACCCCTATTGATTTTGATAACAGAAGGTCAAAGGTCAAGGTCATGGTGACCTTGTGAGGTAAAAAATGGTTTCCGCTCAATAACTGAAGAACGCTTTGGCTGAGGAACTCCATACTTGGTATGCAGGTTGGCCATGCCTAGTAGAAGACCCCTATTGATTTTGAGGTCAGTATGTCTAAGGTCAAGGTCACAGTTACCATGAGCTTGAAGGTCACAGTGACAATGAGCTGATAAATAGTTTTTGCTTGGGCCCAGGAACTTCATACTTGATGTGCAGGTTGGTCACCACCAGCAAATGACCCCTATTAATTTAAAGGTCACTAGGTCAAAGGTCAAGGTCACAGTGGTCAAGGTCACATCCGTCACACTTGTTTCCGCTCAATAACTGAAGAACGCTTGGGCATAGGATCTTCATACTTGGTATGCAGGTTGGTCATGACCAGTAGATGACTCTTATTGATTTTGATGTCAGATGGGCAAAGGTCAAGGTCATGGTGACCTTGTGAGGTAAAAAATGGCCGCTTGTAGATTTGGCGCGACGTTATGTTACGTCGCATGTCGCGCCATTTTGATTGACGTTAGTGACGTCACTCAATATAAACAATAAAGGATTGAACCTGAACAGACGTTGTTAATTTACTAACTTTGTACATCTCGACATTTATGGTGCCGTGACCAAACCTACACTAAAAATGCATCTGCAAAAACTGCAATTAATGAGACAGGGCAAGAGAGCTCTCATTGCGGAACAGATGGAAGCATTAGAAGAGGCGAAGCAAGAAAATCAAATGGACGACGTCGGAGAGCTCCTCAACATGGTGGAAGACGCCGCGCTTTCACTGACAAGCATCAATGAGGAAATCATTTCTAAGATCGATGCAGAAGGTACAGTTACCGAGGTGACGGAGACCGGGTCGTATAATTTCCGCCTGACACTCAAACTAAAGAAATATAAGAGATTTTGCGAGCAAACGAAACCAGCCGAGTCGTCGCGAAACATTAATCAGTCATCACAAACTTCGGACGAGAATGTACTATTTAACCAACAAAGCGAAACTAGTAATCCACAGTCATCTGCGTCGTACTACAAATTGCCGAAACTTTCGCTTCCGACATTCAATGGCGATTTGCTATCATACCAGACGTTTTGGGACTCATTCGAAACGACAGTTCATCACAATCCCGGATTATCCGACGTACATAAATTCGGGTACTTGAAATCATTAATTGAGGGCGACGCTGCTAGAACCATTGACGGGTTTTCATTGACAAATGCAAACTACAAGCAAGCTTTGGATTTATTGAAAGAGCGGTACGGCCAGAAACAGAAGATCACCTCCGCATACATGCAGACACTGCTGCAGCTACCAACACCCGCTAATAACATTCGTGAACTCAGATATTTCTACGATAAACTGGAGACAATTATACGAGGATTGGAATCGTTGGGAGAAGTACAAGAGACATACGGAAGTCTTCTTATCCCGATAGTTCTTGAGAGGCTTCCAGATCAGACCAGACGACATCTAGCAAGGGACCATGGTACCGGAAGTTGGGTTCTTCCTGATCTTCGAAAGGCGTTGAACCGTGAACTTGCAATCATGGAGGCGGGAGAGTCACAGAACGCTCAACAGACAGAATACCGTCCTATAGCGTCTTTCTACACGGGAGCACGAAAGGCAGACAACCACAGGACGCCAAACACAGATATATCTAGGAGGAGTTGCGTTTTCTGCGAAGAAGTTCACAACGGTGATTGTCAAAAAGTAAGTGATATTCAATCTCGTATCTCCATCGTAAAGACTAAGCATTTATGTATTAATTGCCTTAGTAAGAATCACCAAGTTACCAAATGTCCCTCCCAGTTCCGTTGCCGCCATTGCAGAAGTAAACATCACACCAGTACGTGCAGTCAGTTACAGACGACGATTCCTCAGAGAACCCCACCCCAGAACATTCCTGTCCCAGTACAACCCGCCCCCTTCCCGTCACAGCCTTTTCCCGGAAGTACTGCTGTACAGCATCCCGATGTAACCGGAAGTTATGAAAATGGGAATACACGTTATGGAAACGGCGGAGCTGCTATTTCGCATTCGTCTTCAAAGACCACCCATTCAGATACTCTGTTGAAAACTGCTATAGCACCCGTATATACAGACGGTAAATATGCAGAAGCCAATATTTTGATGGATGAAGGAGCCCAGAGATCCTTTATTTCCCAGAAGTTAGCAGACACGCTCCAACTTAAGATAGACGGAACTGATGTTATCCATTTGTCATCGTTTGGAGACCCAGTCCACAGCGTCCAGCATCTTGATAGAGCGACCGTAAATGTAGTAGCAGATGATGGTACGATGATCCCGATACGAGTCCTCATTATTCCCGTGATTGCCAAGCCCATTAGTAACAGGTACCGCAACCCCATCAACAACTTGACGTATCTCAGAGGTTTGAAACTGGCGCATCCCGTTACCATGGATACCACATTCAATATTTCCCTGTTGATTGGCACAGACTTTTACTGGCAGATCGTCGGCGACAAGATTATTAGAGGAGATGGACCTACTGCTGTGAGCTCGCGCATCGGCTACTTCCTGTCCAGTCCACTTCCGGTAGAGAACAGAAGTCCATTTTCCAGTGTTATGGATGTCATAGCAATCCACGTATCAGAGGCTACAGATCTCACGCGATTTCGGGAGATAGAATCTAGGGGGATTTCTACAGACGACAGTGAAGAAACAGACCCTACGTCTTATCTACATCAGTATCCAGATACCCGTGTTACCTACTCAGACGGGAAGTATACAGCCATGTTGCCATGGAAACAGAATCACCAGCCCCTCCCTACTAACTATAATATAACGAAGAAGCGAACCGAGAGTACCATTAGGCGACTTAGTCAAGAACCCCTCCTGCTGAAGAAATATGGCGAGATCATACAGGAACAAGAGACCAGAGGCTTCATTGAGAGAGTAGACGAGCAATCTCTAGCTACACGCTTGCATTATATTCCCCACCATGGAGTGAAGAAAGATTCAACGACAACACCAATCAGGAAAGTCTACGACTACAGTTGTCGCCAATTTTCCGAAAGTCCGAGATTTCAAGTCGTGCTGTTTGGAGCCACATCTTCCCCGTTTATCCTGAACGCTACGCTACTGAAGCATTTGTCCCTGAATGCAAGTAACCCGGCATCTGATATCATCGCCAGAGACCGATATGTTGACAACGTTCCGGTTTCTAGAGTTAGAGTTGAACCACCGTTCTCAGTTACCGGCGTCGATTTCACGGGTGCCTTATACATAAGAGAGCAGGACCAACAGCAGAAAGCTTATATATGCCTATTTACCTGTGCCAGCACTCGTGCAGTCCATCTCAAAATCGTTACAGACCTTACAGAAGAATCGTTCATGCTTGTCTTCAGACATATTAGCAGACGATCATTACCCCGGCCGATGTTATCAGACAACGCTACCACATACCAAGCTGCAGCCAGCCAGATCCGAGAACTTTGTGGTTTGCAGAATCTACAAACTGCCCTTAATCAAAGAGGTACCCAGTGGCAGTTTATTCCGAAGAGAGCACCATGGTACGGAGAAATGTGGGAACGACTTATCGGCGTTGCCAAGACAACGATGAAGAAGATTCTCGGTAGAGCCTCCATTGATCTAGAGGCCATTATGAATGACCGTCCACTAACTTACGTGTCATCTTCCAGAGATGATCCCGAGCCTCTCACGCCTTCACACTTGCTACACAGGCGCAGACTGACGACTCTACCATTCTCCGATGCACCGGTGACCAACGTTACAACAGGTAACCATAAAAACCGAGACGAGATGAGACGACGTGCGAGACGACATGAGCAGTTGATCGACCACTACTGGCACTGCTGGAAACACGAGTATCTGACGTCACTTAGGGAGTTCCAGCGGTCGGGTGTTAACAACCACCAGACGATTCGTGTTGGCGATGTTGTACTAGTCCATGATGATTTTACACCCAGACTTAAGTGGAACTTCGCTGTAGTAGACGAGCTCGTTACCTGGAACGATGGCCTTTCGAGGGCCGCGAGAATACGGACGTCCACAGGGGTTACCACACGTCCAATCATAAAACTCTATCCGTTGGAAGTCGTGCATGAAGAGAAATTGTGAATAGACATTGACTTTTCATATCGATCAGTGATATTTGTGCAGAGACAATATAGACATATAACTTTTAAAGTGCAATAAGTAAAACATAGACTTTGTGATTTCAATGTAGATATTTTATTGAGATAGTGCGTATCAGTATTTGTTAATACGTTTCATTTAAGTAATTCATTTGTATATGTATTTTGATAATTTAATTTTTAGCATTTTGTGGCCCGGAGTATGTTGTAGATTTGGCGCGACGTTATGTTACGTCGCGTGTCGCGCCATTTTGATTGACGTTAGTGACGTCACTCAATATAAACAATAAAGGATTGAACCTGAACAGACGTTGTTAATTTACTAACTTTGTACATCTCGACACCGCTCAATAACTGAAGAACGCTTGGGCGGAGGAACTTCATACTTGGTATGCAGGTTGGCCATGCCCAGTAGAAGACCCTATTAATTTTGAGGTCAAAGTCAAGTTCACAGTGACCTTGAGCTGAAAGGTCAATGTGACAATGAGCTGAAACATTGTTTTTGCTTAATAACTGTAGAATGCTTTGGCCATGGAAGTTAATACTTGGTGTGCAGGTTGGTCACCACCAGTAGATGACTCCTATTGATTTTGAGGTCACTAGCTTGAAGGTCAAGGTCATGGTAACCTTCAGCTGAAAAATGGTTTCCTCTCAATAACTAAAGAATGCTTATGTTGAGGAACTTCATACCTGGTGTGCAGGTTGGTCCTAACCAATGAAAAATGGTTTTCTCTCAATAACTAAAGAATGCTTATGTTGAGGAACTTCATACCTGGTGTGCAGGTTGGTCCTAACCAGTAAATGACCTTTATTGAATTTGTTTGATTTTGAGGTCACAAGGTCAAATGTCGAAGGTCACGGTAACCTTCAGCTGAAAAATGTGTTTTACTCAATAACTCAAGAACGCTTATACCCAGGAACTTCATACTTGATGTGCAGCTAGGTCCTAACCTGTAGATGACCCCTATTGATTTTGATGTCAGTAGGTCAAAGGTCAAGGTCGTGGTGACCTTTGGCTGAAAAATGGTTCCCCCTCAATAACTGTAGATTGCTTGGGCCCAGGAACTTCATACTTGGTGTGCAGGTTGGTCACCAGCAGCAAATGACCCCTATTGATTTTGAGGTCACTAGGTCAAAGACCAAGGTCATGGTAACCCTCAGCTGAAAAATGGTTTCCGCTCAATAACTGAGAATTGTCACTGTTGCTTCATCTCCAGTCCAAAACTAAAAAAATCATCTCCATCATTTCTTTTCCTCCCCTACGACCACACAAATGGGGAGACAAGCGCTTTTTCAAAAAAGCAATCTCTAGTTTCAAACAGAAATTAAACATGCCAACTCAATTTCATTTTTATTTTTACAGCAAATCAAAAGAAAGTCTGCTGCACTTCAACGTCTAGCTATAGATCTGCCACATCAATTTCAAACAGAAATTAAACATGCCAACTCGATTATCCAGCGCCACAAGCATCTGTTCACCTCACAGTCGTCCAATCTATCAACAATGCAGGACCAAATATCGCAGTTACAAACTGGTTTACAAGACATTACTGATCGACACGCCAAGGAAAAGAAGCGTCGGCAGGAATTACATAATGTCTTAATGGTAAAATTTCTGGTTCATTTATTCTGTTGATACATTCTCTGTTTGTCCCACTTTGACTAAATTGGTCATAACTTTATTTCTGTTTTAAGGATTCATTTAAAACAAGCAACACTTATAAATATGCTGTGATCAAGAGCATGGAACTATTGAATTTGATAAACATGGCCACCAGGGGGCAGGGCTTGTTTTGCTTATATGTATTGAAAACTATTGAAGTTCTATTCAATTAGGTGAGGGTAATATAGGACCATCATGGTCCTCTTGTTTCTTTTTCTCTTCAAGCGACACATGTCTTATTTATATTGGTATATCTTTGAAACCCTCATTGTTGACATAGTGGTTTAGGTGTTTGCCTCAAGAGCTGGAAACCATGGGTTGATTCCCTGTCAGTGACTTTAAAAATGGAAGAGATGGCTATCCTACTAGGCCCTTAAGGTTGTAGGAATAGACTGCTGCAGTAGGGTCAGGGTAACCGTTACTGTTAATTTACCCGGCAAACACCATGCTATAATTAAACAGTTAGGTCAGGGTAACCGTTACTGGTAATTTACCCGGCAAACACCATGCTATAATTAAAATATTTTTGAAAATGGTGTGACATACCATTTAAACGAAATCAAGTATATGAAAAGATGTCATGTTGTAGAGCTTTTAAAAGGACTTTATCTGTATTTATTTGTAACTAAACCCTTTGTTATGGGTACTCTAACTAATAATATCACTGAGGCAAATCTTTTAACTAGTAACCCTCGTCTTTCCCACAAACAGATGATTTTTGAAAACATTTTGGCAAATTTGTCAAAAGGAGAAATAATTCATCATGAGCCATTTCACCTTTTGATGGAATTTTTTCTACCCTATAAAATAGTTATATGTTCATATATAGATTTTCTTTTTTATATATTTGCTTAGATGTGTTCAAAGTCGTTTGCTGCAGATTTGTTGTATGTTGGAAATGGTTAACCCTTTCCGCCATACAACAAATCTGCAGCAGACAACTTTGATAACATCTCAACAATAATATGGAAAATCTCTATAAATGAAGACGTACTTATTGAATAGAGTTGAAAACATTTCAAAAGTCGTCTCAGAGGCGTCAGAAAGTGTCTAAAGGGAAAGGGTAAAAGAACATGAAATACTGTAGAGATGTGGTTTCATGACATTCTTGTAGTTAACTTCTCTGTTAACTTTTTCCCACATACCTCAAATCTTCAGCAGACAACTTTGAAACATGTGAGTAAAGATATAGAAAATATCTACCGCATTAATGAAAGTGTAATAGTTGAATAGAGTTGAAAACATTGAGACCTGCTGCAGAGGAGTAAGAAAGTCTCTGTATGTGGGAAAAGGTTAACAAATGACTTGATTTCAGGAACTTCGGGGTAATATTCGTGTTCACTGTCGTGTTAGACGTCTCATGGAGTTTGACAGCGGTGGAGATGATACCAAGATGCTTGGAAGGTCAGTCTCAAAATAATGGACTTTACTTTATTGACATCCGCAGCAATTGATGAAAATGTATTTGGTTTGGAAATAATTGGATGAAACCTAGTTTATGTCGAAAGTTTAAAAATCTTATCCTCCAAAAATATTCAGCCAATTTTCAAATAATTTTTACTTATGCAGCGGAGCAATACTGGAAATCTTGGACTTGTTGTATTGTAGGAAAAGTTTACTTTCATTAAACATATTAATTTACGTTGATTGTAACTTATTTTAATCACTCTCAATGTATGCTTCATGGATACCAAACTCAACCAGTATTCTCCACAAATGTGTGGAGGTCCTTAATTTTGGCCTGCTCAAACGGAAATTAAACCCATGATCTTTTGATCACATTCAGTCATTTCACTGTGGCCTGTTCATCCAGCCATGTATTTCCTGGCTTTCTCACCCCAGTAATCCACACAACAGTCTATCTAAGCAACTGGCTTCTTTTCCACATGTTTGCTCGTTGGTGAAAGGCAAATGAAGCTTGTCACATTTACTTTTGTCGTACTTTGGAAAGAATTAGTATGGGCAGTATTCTAATTTGTGGGAGTACAGTGGATCAGAGTGGATGTTTAAGTTTCTATTGTTTGTTCTCATGAATGCTAATAAGAATTTATGAAATTTAAAAAAAGATCCAAATCTTAAGTGTTTAATTTAACCTTATTTGAAATATTGAGTGAGTATTACGAATTTTGTTGATCAACTGAATGAAATATTTCAGCATCAACAAATGAATTGGAAATATGTTCTGATAAAATGATGTTTAAAGGCTCTGTCACACACTACCGATGTATCTCTCCGGGACTAAACCGGAGCACACAATTAACAACGGCGAGAAAATTGGCGGAGCTCCGTCGAGATAAGCACTTGTACCGTTGCTCTACCGATGAAAGAGCCGATGTGCTACCGAATTCCACTTTTCTGTCACCGTAGTGTTACCGATGCGTCGGCGATGTTATACCGATCGCCGCTACCAGTGCTCTAACGACATTAACGAAGCCATACCGGAGTACTGCCATTGTAGTACCGTTGCTCGCTTTGGAAGCGCAACAACAGAAACTTTTAAGCATGCTCAAAAATTTAGACTGCGCCTGCCGCTGCTAAATTTCTCGCCGATGTTCTGACAATGTCCTGACGATATACTACCCTTCTTGGCGATGTGATACCGTTGTGCTGCTGTACTAGTACCAATCCCCGAAATCACCAAATTTGTGCTCCGGTATAGCTCTGGCAAGCCAAATAGGCTAGGTGTGACAGGCCCTTAAAGTCTTTTACCAGATACAGAAAATCTGAAGTAGGTGACTTTGAAATTTCCTGGGCATCATAATTGAGCAACTTTTCCTTTGTAATGTTTTTTAACTCTATCCAGCAACTTTAGTTTCATTTATAAATATTTTCCACAGTTTTGCCTAGATGATTTCAGAGTGGTCTGCCGCAAATTTGTTTTATGTGGGAAAGGATTATCCTATGTTGGTATATGATGTTGGTTATTTTTCAGTGCCGGTACAAAGTCAGAAGTTGTTGTTCACTACATGGATGATGTAAGTAAATTTCTTATTATAGGTATACTATCGTCATGTATCTGCTTACTTCTATATTGGATACTGTCAACAATTGTTGGCGCTCAGGGTTGCAGGGTAAGCATTACGACTGACTGGCTGGTGTCGGGATAAACGGACCAGTATTACTGGTACCTTACCCAGGGAACGCTGTGATATTACTGAAATATTGTTGAAGGATGCATAAAACACCAAACAATCAACCAACATTTGTGATTATGCTGTTGACACAGATGTGGTATTGCATTCTATAAGTGCATGAATCGCCTCGTTGGTGGTTAGAGTTTCTAGAGCGGGAGACAAGGGCTGGATTTTTAGCCAGGTCATAAAACATTCTTTAATAATGATTACTGATTTGCTGGTGTCAGGATAAACTTACCAGCAGTACTGGTTATTAGTCCCCTACCGGTCGCACTTAGAGGTCAAAGGTCAAAATGAGAACTGTATGATAGGTCTGTACCTTGTCCGGCTCGCATCTCAACCATGCATCATAGGATTCCCAAGTTACTAGGCACACATGTTCACCATGAAAAGGTGGCGTGTCATGCGCAATACCTAGGCCTGTACCTAAAATGTCAAGGTCACACTCATAATTGCTTTGCTTTCTTTTCTCTGGAATGCACTCACACTTTTGAATGATAGTTATGGAGATTTGTTATTAAGATCTATTGTGAATTTAAAGCTGCATGATCACTCGAAGCAGGGTTATTGCCCTTTTACTTAAAATTGTTTGTACATTTTGGGTTTTCTTCTAAATTTTTCGCCATTGAATGCAGATGCTTGTTGGTTTTATTTAGTGGGAAATTGTATCTTAATCATTAAAAGATCATGCCTTATCTTATTGTTTTTACTTGTTCATGCCTACAATAGTTATTGCCTTTGGAATACATTTAGTCTTTTGCATTAACTTTTAGTTTAAAATTAAACTGTTATCAAGATAATATTTGTAATTTTGTATTTAACTTTTATGCTACCATATGCTTACAGGAAAATGTCTGTGTTAGAACAACCAAGCACAACAAAGTATTTGAGTATGAGAGGTAAGTCAATGTGATTTTAGCGTCTTTATTTGAGAACATCTTTGGTAATCCTTTTCCCATATGTAGACATGTTTTGACTTATATACAGCAGACGAGAATAGGAGAAACTGCTCATGATGGGCAATTTCCTTTTTATGCCCCGGCATACGAAGTATGAGGGGCATATAGTTTTCCGGTCTGTTAGTCCGTCCGTTCGTCCGTCCGTCCGTCCGTTCGTCCGTTCGTCCGTCCCGCTCAGGTTAAAGTTTTTGGTCAAGTTAGATTTTAGTGAACCTGATGTCCTATCATTATGAAACTTCACACAAATGACAATCAACATATCATTGTTTAAAAAATTGTATCAATTTGAGGTTGGACCAACTGTTCATCCGTCTGTTCGTCTGTCTGTTCGTCCATTCCATTCTCAGGTTAAAGTTTTTGGTCAAGTTAGATTTTAGTGAAGCTGATGTCTGATCATGATGAAACTTCACACAAATGACTATTAACATATCATTCTTTAAAAAATTGTATCAATTTGAGGTTGGACCAACTGTTCGTCCGTCTGTTCGTCTGTCTGTTCGTCCATTCCATTCTCAGGTTAAAGTTTTTGGTCAAGTTAGATTTTAGTGAACCTGATGTCCTATCATTATGAAACTTCACACAAATGACAATCAACATATCATTGTTTAAAAAATTGTATCAATTTGAGGTTGGACCAACTGTTCGTCCGTCCGTTCGTCTGTTCGTCTGTCTGTTCGTCCATTCCATTCTCAGGTTAAAGTTTTTGGTCAAGTTAGATTTTAGTGAACCTGATGTCCTATCATTATGAAACTTCACACAAATGACAATCAACATATCATTGTTTAAAAAATTGTATCAATTTGAGGTTGGACCAACTGTTCGTCCGTCCGTTTTAAATTATAGTTAACAACCGGGGCATCCGTGTTCCATGGACACATTTTCTTGTTCCATAATGTTGTCAGTCAGCTCTATTCAATAATTATACTTTCATTTATAAACATTTTTCATATTTTTGATGGAATGTTTTCAAAGTCATATATGTTGTATGAAGGAAAGGGTGAAATGAGTGCATTACATCCCTTCCCATCACACATATTGAAATAATCAATTAAGATAACTCTATCCTGCATGGTATGTAAATTAATGCCCCTTTTAGCTCGCCTATTCGAAGAAATAAGGGAGCTTATGTAGTCACCCCGGTGTCAGTGTCCGCTTTGGCATTGGCGTTGCCAGCTTGGTCAAACCTTTGCGTGTAAGGCCTTTTCACAGACACTGTGTATGCTGTTGCTTTGAAACAGGGTCATTAGGTGGCATTGTATGTCAAGTCCCATTACTCTGGAATGGATTTTGACTGAATTGTGCCCCTTTTTGGACTTATAATTTTGGTCAAACCTTCGCGTGCAAGGCCTTTTCTAAGACACTGTGTATGCTGTTGCTTTGAAACTTCACACACTTATTCAGGCTCATTATATGACCCTGTATGTCAGGTTCCATAACTCTGGAATGGATTTTGACTGAATTGTGCTCCTTTTTGGACTTAGAATTTTGGTCAAACCTTTGCGTGCAAGGCCTTTTCTAAGACACTGTGTAAGCTGTTGCTTTGAAATTTCACACACTTATTCAGGGTCATTATATGACCCTGTATGTTAAGTCCCATAACTCTGGAATGGATTTTTACTGAATTTACTCCTTACGTACATTTTTAGCTCGCCTATTTAAAGAATAGGCTCGCTTATGTAGTCACCCCGTCATCACCGTTGTAGCAGACCTATTTGAATAATAGGGGCGTTTAAGTAGCCACCTAGGCATTGGCTTCAGCCTTGCCAGGTTAAGATTTGCATGCAAGTATTGAACATTTGTGATATCTTGCAATAAATAATAGTGTGCGGTTTTATCTGATACTGTAAGTCTTCGGTATTATGTTCACTATCGGCATACATTGTATATAAACAAATTTACAGATTTAAAAGGCCCAAATGGGTTCTGAAGTAGGCCTTGATAGACGATGGCCCTGATAGGCGAGCTATATTGTACTCCGACAACTCTTGTTTGACTTAGAAATTCTGGTTGAAGTTTTGTGTGCAACTACATTTTGAGTCCATATCTCAGTATCTACTCGATTCAGCACATTACAAATTTATACATCCCTTCCAAACAATCACACCTATGTACATAATCAAGTTACATAAGTCTATCTTGCATATGATGCAAATTATCACCATTTATTATTTGAATTGGAATTTCTGGTTAATGTTTTGCATGCAACAACTACTTTAGAGTCCATATCTCAGTAACTAATAAGCAGTGGAATAGTCCAGCGCACTGACTTACAGACAGCTCTTGTTATACTATCAAATCAGTTTAACCCTTTCCCTCATACGGCAATTCTGCAGCAGACGACTTTGAACATTTTTTGTCAAAAAATAGAAAATCTCTATAATTGAATGGATAACCTATGACTAAAAGTGGAAAACATTGTGGCAAAAGGAGAAATTGCTCGTTTTGAGCAATTTCTTCTTTTGTCACTATGTTTTCAAAAAGCCATCTGCTGCAGAGGCCTCAGAAAGCGTCTATATGATACATTTCTACATTTGTGTTATGTTTGTATTTTAGGGTGTATACTCCTACAGAAAAGGTTACATTTCTACATTTCTACATGTGTTATGTCTGTATTTTAGGGTGTATGCTCCTACAGAAAAGCAGGATTCAGTGTTTGATGAGGTTCAACCCATGATGACATCACTTTTAGATGGGTAAGTGCACTGAATATCGACCATCTCTCTGTTGAAGTGGTCAGGCTGCAGCCTTTTAACCCTTTCCCTCATATAGACACTTTCTGACGCCTCTGCAGCAGACGGCTTTTTGAAAACATAGTGACAAAAGAAGAAATTGCACAAAACGAGCAATTTCTCCTTTTGCCACAATGTTTTCCACTTTTTGTCATAGGTTATCCATTCAATTATGGAGATTTTCTATGTTTTAACAAAATATGTTCAAAGTCGTCTGCTGCAGAATTGTTGTATGAGGGAAAGGGTTAAGCAGGAGACCAGGGTTTCGATCCCTTGTCTGATCATACCGAAGAATTTAAAAATGATACTGATGGCTTACCTCTGTGGTGCTTTGGATTGCTTTTACAGGAAAACTTGGTAATTTTATCCAGGAAATGCTGCGATATATCTGAAAAACTGTTAAAAGCGGCATACAATACCATTCAAACAAACAATCAAAGCACAAGGTATCGAAGCTACACAAGGTGTAGTATACAGTAATATGTATGCTTACAGAATAAAATATACAGAGATCTATGACTAATTTTCAGTCCCTGTGGGTAGGTGACACCATATATAAGCCCGTCCCATGGGAAAAGTTACACATTGGCTTTTGTGCATTTCCACAGTCTGATTGATCTAAATCTGCACTGTTCACATATTACTTATACAAACTTGTAAGAGGACTGTCAACTCCTGTAGATCCTTATAAGTCTTGACAAGATGCCAACTTGTACCTTTTCGCAGCATTGACAGGCTCATAAAAATGTGCATTGCATTTAAAAGCATTTCGTAGTCTATTAATAAGACAAAGTAGAATAGTATTGATTTTCCCTAGCTTATATTCTCTTTTAGAGATATTGGGGGCAATCAGTACTCTTTGAATAAACTTTCATACTTGATTTTGCCATCTACCTAACAATTTTGTAGGCGACAATTTGATTGGTTGATGCAAAGGTCAATCTGAGACGACCTTTAAAAGGTATGAGCGTTTGCTTTCCAAGTTTAGGTCTTTGACATTTTCTAAGCAAAACTCTGGAAAATCTCTGCAAATGAATGTATAATCATTGAACAGAGTAGAAATCATTGTGGCAAAAGGAATGAGCAATTTCTTCTTTTGCCAAAATCTTTTCAAATGTTGTCTGCCCCAGATGAGTCGGAATTCATCTGCAGGTAGCGAAGGGTTAAATGGGATATAACATAGTTTGATACTTTCCCATATATTTATAGATCATTCCAGTAACATGTCAACAATGTTCATCTTAATAAGTCAAATGTGGTAGATTTGGGACTAGTTGTAGAATTGAATTTCTATTCTCTTACTGTATCCTTCAGATATAACATATGTATAATGGCCTATGGACAAACAGGTAGCGGCAAGACCCACACAATGTTAGGAAGCCATAAAAATGAGGACTATCACCTCCGTGCTGAAGCACACCCTGATGAGGGTGTTATTCCACGTGCTGCACGGGAACTCTTCAGGTAATCATTGCTTACAGTATGAACATGTATCTGAAACCTTTTAATGCCCTTGTCAGACTTTGTCCCTCTTTCCAACACCCAACAAATCTGCAGCAGACGACTTTGAAAACAAAGTGACAAAAACCTCAAAAATCTCCATAAAAGATAACTTAATTGTTAAATAAAGTTGAAAACATTGTGGCCAAAGGAGAAATTGCTCTTCATGAGCAATTTCACCTTTGGCCACAATGTTTTTAAAAGTCTTCTGCTGCTATTGCCTCAAAATGCGTCTGCAGGCAGGAAAGGGTTAATGTTCCCCTTCAAGGTCCGTCATCCGCCTGTCATTCACTATTCTGTGATCAGTTAGTTTCTTTGGAGGGTAATTGTATAATGACGAGACTGGTGTCAGGATAAGCCTACCATCAGTACTGGTAATTTACACAGGAAGCGCTGTGATACGACTGAAATACTGTTGATAGCAGCGTAAACCACCATCAAACAAGACAAATCAAAGCGGTCTGCTGCTTACGGGGCTAATTGAGTAAAAAGAGTGACATTTTTGGGAAAACCTTTTCAAACCCTCCTTATGTTAACTGATCCTTGGTAGGTCAATTGGTAGCATCGCGGGCTGTCAATCCAGGGGTTTTGAGTTGGAATCCCAGCTCGGCCAACATTCTTTCCCACAAAAGTCAACGTGACAAGCGTTATTCGTCTTATACCAATGGGCTATCAGTCTATGTCAAAAAGTAGCCAGTTACTTTGAAAGAATGTTGTGTGGAGTACTGGTGTGAGAAAGCTAGGAAACACATGAGTAGGTGAACTGGCTGCCATGATATGACGGAAAAATTGTTGAAAATGGCGTTAAGCCCCAATAAATCAATCAATCCTTATCTAAGCCTCTGATTATATGTGTGCCATAATATTACAGGTTAGTAGCTGAAAAACCGGCAGGATGTCACACAGTCGAGGTATCTGTTGTCGAAATCTATAACAACGATATTCGAGATTTACTGAGCGGGGACCCAAATGCCAAACACGACGTCATCACAGCTAGTGATGGATCTCTCAATATTCCAACGCTAACATCCAAGTAAGTACATTTTATGCCACAACTGTTGGGTGTGGGTGTTATTAGATTCATTGTTGTCTGTCAGTCTTTCCTTTAGATGAGTTTCTATGCAAGAACCATTGTTTTTCTTCAAATAGGAATTATTGCCTTTCATAATATTACCTTCCCTGGTTATGTCCGGATCACATCCAAGTTTGGTTGTACATGTTTCTAGTTAGTTTCTACCAAGCCTGACAGAAATGCTCCTTTGGTGGTCCTCTTTCAAATATTGGTTCCTGCAGCATCAGAATCATTCGAAAAGATTCCAAGATAATTTATAAGAGTTGTTCCTTGGTGGTTGGTTGAAAAACATGTTGGTCAGGCGGAATCAGAAAAGGGGCAAAATGAAAAATCGTCATAATTTCATTCTCATGAAATTGCTCCTGATTTCTAGATAATTTAGCATTATTGTTCCTTCAGTGACCATCTACATAATTTGTTCAAGCCACATTGATTTGTTGAAAAACATAGCCTTTAGGACACCCTCTTGCTCGAACAAGTTATCATAAATGAAAATATCTAAATGAATGGATAAAACACCTGGACAAACAGAAGTATAATTTTGCATGATTTTTTTTAAAAAGCCCTAATACTATTTGTCTTTAGGAGCAATATTTCTCAATTTTGAAAATTTCCTCTGCTGCAGAGGCCATGTCCCACGAAGACGGACCTTTGAGTTTTGTCATCCGGACAGATCCAGGTCAAAGAACGGTTATGACCAAAAACTAACTATAAACTTATGCAATTTGAGTGTAAATAGTACTCACTTAACCCTTTTCCACAAATAAATACTTTTAGATTCCTCTGTAGCAGATTACCTTTGAAAACAATTGTTGCTAAAGTAGAAATTGCTCATAATGAGCATTTATTTCATTTGCAACAATGTATTCACTTAACATTTATAGAGAATTTCCATATTTTTGCCTTGATGTTTTCAAACTTGTCTTCTGCAGATTAGTCGTATGTGGGAAAAGGTCAAATCAATACCTCTGAAGATTGGTTTACATGTGTTGTGGCCCAAATAAGGTTATGCTCAGAGCTCTAGATAACCCTTTCCCTCATACGACAATTCTACAGCAGACGACTTTGGTCATATTTTGTCAAAAAATAGAAAATCTCTGTAATTGAATGGATAACCTATGACTAAAAGTGGAAAACATTGTGGCAAAAGGAGAAATTGCTCGTTTTGAGCAATTTCTTCTTTTGTCACTATGTTTTCAAAAAGCCGTCTGTTGCAGAGGCATCAGAGAGCGTCTATATGAGGGAAAGGGTTAAGGGGCATTTGTCATGTTCTAAAATCTTTATTTGATACTCAAACCCCATGTTATAGGCAATCAAAAGACTCGTCTCAGTGAGACCATTCTCTTGAGAACCCACACCATAGGGTTTGGTTGAGGAGTAAGCAAGATATTGTGGGAAAAGGACTGGTTTACTCCCCCTTATACCCTTTCCCTCATATAGACGCTTTCTGACGCCTCTGCAGCAGAAGGCTTTTTGAAAACATAGTGACAAAAGAAGAAATTGCTCAAAACAAGCAATTTCTCCTTTTGCCACAATGTTTTCCACTTTTAGTCACAGGTTATCCATTCATTTAAGGAGATTTTCTATTTGTTGACAAAATAAGTTCAAAGTCATCTACTGCAGAATTGTCGTATGAGGGAAAGCGTTAATGCTATAACCACACTCATGACTTTTTAGCTCAACTGAGCTTTGCTCAAGGTGAGTTATTGTGATCGCCTTTTGTCCGTCGTCCGTCGTGCGTCGTCCGTCGTGCGTCGTCCGTCAACTTCTTCTCCTCAGTAACCAGTGGGTCAATTGGAATGAAACTTCACAGAAAGCATCCTCTCAATGACCTCACCAGAATTCCTTCAAATTTTTGGGATCCATGCAAAATTCTGGTTTCCATGGCAACGAAACCGAAAAAACTTCAAAATTCTTCTTCTCCCAAATTGGTTGGCAGATTTTCAAATAATTTTGTAGAAATGTTCCTTGGATGACCCTCTATCAGATTCCTTCAAGCCGTGTTGATTGGTCGAAAAACATGGCCGCCAGGGGGGGCGGGGCTATTTTGCCTTATATGGCTATAGTGAAAACTTAAAAAATCTTCTCCTCCGAAAGTGTAAGGCCGATTTTCAAATAATTTTGTAGAAATGTTCCTTGGGTGACCCTCTATCAGATTCCTTCAAGCCATGTTGATTGGTCGAAAAACATGGCCACCAGGGGGGGCGGGGCTATTTTGCCTTATATGGCTATGGTGCAAACTTAAAAAATCTTCTCCTCCAAAAGTGTCAGGCCGATTTTCAAATAATTTTGTAGAAATGTTCCTTGGGTGATCCTCTATCCGATTCCTTCAAACCATGTTGATTGGTCAAAAAACATGGCCGCCAGGGGGCGGGGCTATTTTGCCTTTTATGGCTATAATGAAAACTTAAAAAATCTTCTCCTCCATAAGTGTCAGGCCGATTTTCAAATAATTTTGTAGAAATGTTCCTTGGGTGACCCTCTATCAGATTCCTTCAAGCCATGTTGATTGGTCGAAAAACATGGCCGCCAGGGGGAGGGGGGGGGGGGGGGGGGGGGGGGCGGGCTATTTTGCCTTATATGGCTATAGTGCAAACTTAAAAAATCTTCTTCTCCAAAAGTGTCGGCCCGATTTTCAAATAATTTTGTAGAAATGTTCCTTGGATGACCCACTTTCAGATTCCTTCAAGCCATGTTGATTGGTCAAAAAACATGGCCGCCAATAGGCAGGGCTATTTTGCATTATATGGCTATAGTGAAAACTTAAAAAATCTTCTCCTCCAAAAATATCTGGCCGATTTTCAAATAATTTTGTAGAAATGTTCCTAGGGTGACCCTCTATCAGATTCCTTCAAGCCAAGTTGATTGGTCGGAAACTATGGCTGCCAGGGGGCGAGGCTTATATAGCTAAAGTGAAAAAAAAAAAAAAAAATAAGGTGAGCGATTCAAGGGCCATCATGGCCCTCTTGTTATTTGCTTTTTACAGCAAAGCTATTCATAACATGAACCTGATGTGTCATTCAGAGCTCTAGATAAGGGGCGTTTTGCATGTTCTTAAATCCTTATTTGACCCTCTAACCCTATATTGTGGGTAGTCAAAAGAATCGTCTCAGTGAGACGATACTTTTTAGTACCCACAACATAGGGTTTGCTTTAATAATAAGAGAGAATTTGTGAGAAAAAGGGCTGAATACCCCTCCTTATCTGGACTTCTGGTCATTCTTCACTTTCAGACCAGTTGCAAAGATATCCGATGTTATGGGGATGGTTCAGTATGGACTACGCACAAGACGAGAGTCTGCAACACTCGTCCACGAACATTCCAGCAGATCTCATCTCATCGTCACCATGACAGTCAACTCACAGGCTCCAAGTTTTTTCTCCACGACCAAGGCACAGACGCCTGCACCAGACCAGTCACAAGGTTTGTATCTTTTTTGTAATTGTCTAAGTGAGTTTAACCCTTTCCCACATGCAGACGCTTTCTGACACATCTGCTGCAGACGACTTATGAAAATATTATAGCCAAAGGAGAAATTCCTCATAATGAGCAATTTCTCCTTTTGCCACATACAAATACTGATAAGGTTGAAAATATTATGGCAGAAGGAGAAATTGCTTGTTTGAGCAATTTCTCCTTTTGTCACAATGTTTTCAAAAATGGCCTGCTTCAGAGGCTCCAGTTCTATGAAAACAGGTGAGCAATATAGGGCCATCATGGCCCTCTTGCTATTTTACCTGTTGGTGATAATGGTTTCACGTAAGGCATTGGTGTCTCAGAAACACATCTTTTTTAGATTGCCCTTTACCGTGGACACTCTTCTTATATGAAGAATAAAATGACAAATGGAAAAAGTAGAGGGGAATATGAGCTAATTTTTGCTCCTTTTCCTATGTTAATCTTAAATAACATGTGTCTAAAATTGATAGTACTAGGACTTGGGCTAATTTGAAACTGAAGAGTATTGTTAAAAAATGTGAAGCAGATGACTACCGTATGTAAATGTCTACCTGTAGATAAAAATGTAGAAAATCTTTCTTAATGAAATTATATTTATTGAATAAGTTTGAAAACGTTGTAGCAAAAGAGGAACTTGCTCATTATGGGCTCTTTCTCCTTTTGTCATGATGTGATCATTTTGTGCTTCAAATTGGAAAAGCCTAAACAGGTGACAACAATTTTAAATTACATATATTGTACGAAAAGTGAAAATTGCTGCTACTGTTTCTTCTTTTTAAATTTTTATTATGGGAACATCTGTGGTGGGCATCCACATGTTGCCAGCTGAAACAGTTTTACCAATCTTCAACAAATTTGGTAAACATGTGAACATATGGTACTTTGTTGTCAAGTTTTTGTGTAGAGATGTTCCAAATTAATAGATATAAGCTGTTCCACAAGGAAACCAACATTACAGACTCTGCATAATGCATCAGCCCAAATCATCCTGCACAATCATCACAGGCTAATCTGGGCCAACACATTCTGTCTCAGGGGGATAGAGGTATAGAGTTATGATTCCTGAAACAGAAAATCCAAAGGAGGCGAAAAATGTCTGTCCGGGTTAGCCTGCGTGGCATGCTTTGGCTGATCCGGATCAATACTCCATGCAGAGTCCAAAATGTTGGTTTTCTCGTGGAATGGCTCTTGTTTGTGTGCATAATGTCAGGGCTAAGTCTGATAACCGGCTTTCGGATTATGATCCTTGAAATATCCCGAATTGATCAAACTAGCCTTGTCCACTCTTTAAATCAAACATTTTCATGTTTGTTGGCATATAACCTCAGTTGGGATAAAAAGAATGGCCAAATTACTTTAGTCGTTCTAGAGTTATGGTTCCTGGATGAGCATATTTTATGAACGTTTAGCACCCTTTCCCACATACAACAAATCTGCAGCAGACAAGTTTGAAAACGTCTAAGCAAAAGTACAGAAAATCCTTTAAACGAAAGAACAATAATTGAATACAGCTATAAACATGGTGACAATAGAAGAAATTTTGAGCAATTTAGTCTTTTGTCGCCATGTTTTCAAAAACCTGTCTGCTGCAGAGGCGTCAGAAAGCGTCTATATGAAGGAAAGGCTTAAAAATGTTTGTAGAATAATAACTATTTAGTTTTCTCTCCACAGGTTATTACTTAAGATGTTGTAAGTAAGAATGAAATAAAGAATTACATAAAAAATCCCATGCATCTTGAGCATTTGTTGAAAATTCTATATGTATATTTGCTGCATACAATTTCAGAATTTGACTTTAATCTAGAATCTGGTAAGGTTTTTTTCTTCTAATGTCTCTCAATGCCATAGATAAGGGGTGTAGTTCATGTTCTCATATCATTACTTGATCCTGAGCCCTTTCCCACATACAGACACTTTATGGCACCTCTGCAGCAGACAACTTTAGAAAACAATTTAACAAAAGGAGAAATTGCCTATCATGAGCAATTTCTCCTTTAGCCACAATGTTTTTGACTTCATTCAATAACTGTTCTTTCATTTTTAGAGAGTTTTCCATTTTTATAACCCCCACATATCTTTGTGAGTTCACTCACAGTTCTAGTTTGACTTAATGTTTGCAAAGTTGTCTGCTGCATATTTGTTGTATGTGGGAAGGTGTTAAAAGAGTTCAGAGTGAGACCTTTTTGGAGAACCAATTACATCAGGTTTTAACCCTTCCTATGTACAACACATCTGCAGCAGATGACTTTGAAAGCGCATAGGCAAAAACATGAAACATCTGTATAAATGAAAGTTTAATTATTGGATAGAATTGAAAACAATGTGACAAAAGGAGAAATTGAACATGAAATTGTCCTCTCTTGTCATCTGCTGCATATGCCTCAAAATTTGTCTGAAGGTGGGAAAGGTTTGAGAACCAACTACATTTAACCCTTTTCCATATACAACACATCTGAAAAAGATGACCTTGGGAAGGAGGGAGTGATGGATAAAGAGAGAGAGAGAGAGAGAGAGATAGAGAGACAGACAGACAGACAGACAGACAGAGACAGAGCAGATAGAGATAGAAAGAGAAAGAAAGAGAGAAAAAGAGAGAGAGAGAGTGAGAGACACAGAGACATATACAGACAGACAGACAAACAGACAGACAGAGAGACAGAGAGAGAGAGAGAGAGTGGGGGAGACAGACAGACAGACATACAGACAGACAGACATACAGACAGACAGACAGACAGACAGACAGACAGACAGACAGACAGATAGATAGACAGACAGACGGACATACAGACGGACGGACGGACGGACGGGAGGGAATGAGAGAGAGAGAGAGATAGAGAGAAGAAAGAGAGAGAGAGAGAGTTGATAGCTTATTGCAAATGCAGTTTTATTGTTCAGATGTTTGATACACCTTTCCCTGATCTTATATATTTAGAACTGTCTTGAAAGTTTCATATATTATTGTAGGTGAAGGAGTATTTTATCCTTTTCCTTCATTGTTTTCGAAACAGAAGTGTATTTAACCATCTGTATCAGGGAAAGGATACACATAAATATAGTTTTTTTGACATGTATTATACAGATGTTTAATATTTAGCAAGAGATATTTATGCATGATCTTTCTTATATATCCATGTATATCATTCTGATATCTTAAAATGTATTTTTTTCACAAGGAGAATCTGAAGGAAAATAATTGAGCTGTGTTTATCCTGTCCTACAAACACCAAAACTGCAGCAGACTACTTTTAAATTATCTAGGCAAAAAAGTGGAATATTTGTAGTAATGAAAGTATAATTATTGAAAAAAGATGAAAACATTGTGGCAAAAGGAGAATTGCTCATTATGTGCAGTTGCTATTTCTACTATTGCCACAATGTTTTCAAAAGTCGTCTGCTGTAGAACGGGTTAACCCGTTCCCTCATATAGACGCTTTCTGACGCCTCTGCAGCAGACAGATTATTGAAAACATAGTGACAAAAGAAGAAATTGCACAAAACGTGCCATTTCTCCTTTTGCCACAATGTTTTCCACTTTTTGTCATAGGCTATCCATTCAATTATGGAGATTTTCTATGTTTTGACAAAATACGTTCAAAGTCGTCTGCTGCAGAATTGTCGTATGAGGGAAAGGGTTAAGCGAGTTTGGGTCTTGTTGCTTGTGCAACCACTGAAGACTCTGACAAGTCTGCACATTTGACATCAGAGCCATCACTGCCAGTTTACATGTACATTGTACACATGTGATTTAACGCTTTCCCACTTGTAAAAGCATTATGACGCATCTGCAGCAGACGACTTTTGAAAATATTTTGACAAAAGGAGATATTGCTCAAAACAAGCAATTTCTCCTTTTGCCACAATGTTTTAAACTCTCTTCACTAATTATACTTCCATATTTTGATATTGCTGTTTATTGCCTTTTCCTACATACACCAAATCTGCCGCAGATGACTTTGAAAGCATTTAGTCAAACATATGGAAACTCTATAACTGATAGAATAATTATAGAAATTAAGTTGTAAACATTGTGGCAAAAGGAGAAATTGCTCATCATGAGTAATTCCCCTTTTCCTACAATGTTTTCAAATCATCTGCTGCAGAGGCGACAGAAAGCGTCTGATTGTCAGAAAGGGTTAAATGCTACCTTACCGGAGAGACAATGAGACTATGGGACTGAAAGACGCCAGACAGTGCTCATGTATAATAATTAAATATTGTATAAATACATGCTGTTTTATACAGGGATACATACTCAAGCATAATTAGAAATGCATGTAGTAACTTCAACTCTGTTAACCTCCCTTTTCCTCATATAGAGACTTGCTGTTGCTCTGCAGCAGACAGCTTTTTGAAAATATGGTGACAAAAGAAGAAATTGCTCAAAATGAGCAATTTCTCCTTTTGTCACTATGTTTTCAACTCTATTTGATCATTGCTCATTCATTTAAAGGGATTTTCTGTGCTTTTGCCAATATATTTTCAAAGTCATCTGCTGCAGATTTGTTGTATGTGGGAAAGGGTTTTACTGATACAGACGACATTTTACACTGTAGTTAAATTGAGAGTTTTTTATACGACCGTCCCTCCGTCTGTTCCTCCGTCCGTCCGTTTGGGTTTTCCGCACTTTTTTCTTACATACTTTGAGCTATTAAGCTGAAATTTTGTATAAAGCTTTGTAGTGATGTGTCACAGATCAAGTTCATATTTCCTGGGATTTCGTCAATATTTGAATGAGTTATGCCCCTTTTTGGACTTAGAATATTTGTTTTCCGCACTTTTTTTCTACATGCTTTGATGTATTGAGCTGAAATTATGTATATGGCTTTGTAATCAAGTGTCACAGATCAAGTTCACATTTCCTTGAATTTCGTCAATTTTTGAATGAGTTATGCCCCTTTTTGGACTTAGAATATTTGTCAATTTCTGCATGAGTTATGCCCCTTTTTATACGACCGTTTTTTAAAAACGGTCCGTATTATGGTATGGTCATGTCCCTCCGTCCGTCCTTCCGTCCGTCCGTCCGTCCGTCCCTCCGTCCGTCCGTCCGTCCGTTCGGGTTTTCCGCACTTTTTTCTTACATACTTTGAGCTATTGAGCTGAAATTTTGTATAAGGCTTTGTAGTGATGTGTCACAGATCAAGTTCATATTTCCTGGGATTTCGTCAATTTTTGAATGAGTTATGCCCCTTTTTGGACTTAGAATATTTGTTAGAATATTTGTTTTCCGCAATTTTTTTCTACATGCTTTGATCTATTGAGCTGAAATTATGTATATGGCTTTGTAATCATGAGTTACAGATCAAGTTCACATTTCCTCGGATTTCGTCAATTTTTGAATGAGTTATGCCCCTTTTTGGACTTAGAATATTGGTTTTCCGCACTTTTTTCTTACATACTTTGAGCTATTGACCTGAAATTGTGTATTAGGCTTTGTAGTGATATGTCGCAGATCAAGTTCATATTTCCTGGGATTTCGTCAATTTTTGAATGAGTTATGCCCCTTTTTGGACTTAGAATATTTGTTAGAAAGAATATTTGTTAGAATATTTGTTTTCCGCACTTTTTTTCTACATGCTTTGATCTATTGAGCTGAAATTATGTATATGGCTTTGTAATCATGAGTTACAGATCAAGTTCACATTTCCTTGGATTTCGTCAATTTTTGAATGAGTTATGCCCCTTTTTGGACTTAGAATATTGGTTTTCCGCACTTTTTTCTTACATACTTTGAGCTATTGACCTGACATTGTGTATTAGGCTTTGTAGTGATATGTCACAGATCAAGTTCATATTTCCTGGGATTTCGTCAATTCTTGAATGAGTTATGCCCCTTTTTGGACTTAGAATATTTGTTTTCCGCACTTTTTTTCTACATGCTTTGATGTATTGAGCTGAAATTATGTATATGGCTTTGTAATCAAGTGTCATAGATCAAGTTCACATTTCCTCGGATTTCGTCAATTTTTGAATGAGTAATTTGGACTTAGAATATTTGTCAATTTCTGCATGAGTTATGCATTTTTCATAGTTTCCCATTATTCTTTAACAACTTATTCCTGAACGACTTAATTAACTTTTTACAAACAAACAATATATCAAAACAAAGAGGAAACTTACAAAGAAGTTCCTGACGGGCGTATTATGTACCGTTTGCGGTACTCTTGTTGGGCTTGGAATAATGTTTTTTCACATTTTTTTGCTACATGCTTTGAGGTATTGAGCTGTATTTTGGTATACTGCTTTAATTATTGATTTTTTTCAATCATGCCATAATACATTGAAATTGTTCTTAAAATGTTTGTTATACATAATTATCAGCATTCTGTACCATTTTTCATAGTTTCCCATTATTCTTTAACAACTTATTCCTGAACGACTTTATTAACTTTTTACAAACAAACAATATATCAAAACAAAGAGGAAACTTACAAAGAAGTTCCTGACGGGCGTATTATGTACCGTTTGCGGTACTCTTGTTTTAAAACAATGTCGGAAATGGTTTAATTTCATAAATTCTGTTAATGTTTTCTCTCTATATCAAAGTATTTCCATATTTTTCAATTATTTAACCCTGCCCACATACTGCACAACTAATCTTGCAGCAGATGACCTTTGAATATATCTAGGCAAAAATATTGAACATTTCTGCAAAATAAAAGTATAATATTTGTATAGTGTTTAACCCTTTCCCTCATGTAGACGCTTTCTGATGCCTCTGCAGCAGATGACTTTTTGAAAATATAGTGGCAAAAGAAGAAATTGCTCAACACAAGCAATTTCTCCTTTTGCCACAATGTTTTCCACTTTTAGTCATAGGTTATCCATTAAAATATAGAGATTTTCTATTTTTTGACAAAATATGTTCAAAGTCGTCTGCTGCAGAATTGTCGTATGCAGGAAAGGGTTAAAACATTGTGGCAAAATTAGAAATTGCTTATTATGAGCAATTTCTCCTGTTACCATCATGTTTTCAAAAGTTATCTGCTAGAGATGTGTGAAAATTGGTCTGCATGTTGGAAATGGGTTAAACAGATGACAATAAAATGTTCTATTGGGTTAACAGTCCTTATTGAGTACCTGCCTTTTGCATGCATATATTGCATGAAATCCCAATGTATTTTCTTTGCTAGAATTTAATCTTTTCCCTAATTGAGCCAAATTTTAATTTTGATGCTTCTTTATCAGATTACTAAGAGAAGCCAATTTATGATGTTTCTTGAATTCAAACAGAATCATTTATCCTAATTTGTTATTCTTTTCTAGAGTAACCCTTTTCCAGATGCAGATTGTTTCGGAGGAAACATAAACTTGATGCATTGTTATCCCCACGGCTAACGAAGGTTGCGATGGGGATATAGTATAGGACCGTCCGTTTGTTTGTCTGTGCGTCCGTCCGTAGCAACCTTGTGACCACTCTACACTGAACATCCTTCGACCGATCTTAACCAAACTAGGTATACAGTTAGTATATGGCAAGGTCTAGAAGCCTATTTATTTTCAAGGTCATAGGTTAAAGGTCAAGGTCAAAATTTGACTTTGACTATTTTCCCATATCAACAACCTGTGACCACTCTACACTGAACATCCTTCAACCGATCTTAACCAAACTTGCTATATAGTTAGTATATATGGCAAGGTCTAGAAGCCTATTTATTTTCAAGGTCATAGGTTAAAGGTCAAGGTCAAAATTGGACTTTGACTATTTTCCCATATCAACAACCTTGTGACCACTCTACACTGAACATCCTTCGACCAATCTTAAACAAACTTGGTATACAGTTAGTATATATATGGCAAGGTCTAGAAGCCAATTTATTTTCAAGTTCAAAATTTTACTTTGACTATTCCATATCAACAACCTTGTGATCACTCTACACTGATCATCTCTTGGCAGATCATAACCAAACTTGCCATGTATGGCAAAATAGTAGATCTATTATTTTCGATCACAAGAGAACTCGATGTGATGATTGAATACCAAGGGGATGCATCCGCTTTGTGGTGCCCTTGTTTTTCTTACCTTTAACTTGTGACTGAAAGTCTGCCTGTGTATGCCTGTGGATGCCTGCATTAGATTGTCCCATTTGTATGTCCTCCATGGTTATTTCTCAGCATCTACTGAATGAAATTTGATGAAAACTTAAAGGAAGCCTTAATGTTCTAAGAAGATATACGTTTATTCATATTCAGCTTGTTCAAGTTTTATATTTTTGTACATAATTATGTCCCTTTGATACTTTACAACCCATTCCGGCAGCATCCCATCAATTTTACTTAACTTCCTTTTATACACAGAAAATGCTCATTTCTCAAGAAGAAACCAATCAGGCAAGCTTGTAAAGCGTGTAATTGTGTGCCTCATTACAACAAAACCCATTTCAGATTTTAATTTAATTAACTTGTAAATGACTCTAACAGTGTGCTATAAATTCATTGCTTAACTCCCCTTTCCCACCTTCAACAAACCTGCAGCAGACAATTTGCCAAATATCTAGACAAAAATTGCTAAAACATCTTTAACCCTTTTCCTCATAAAGACGCTTTCTGACGCCTCTGCAGCAGACGGCTATTTGAAAACATAGTGACAAAAGAAGAAATTGCACAAAACGTGCAATTTCTCCTTTTGCCACAATGTTTTCCACTTTTAGTCATAGGTTATCCATTCAATTATAGAGATTTTCTAATTTTTGACAAAATATGTTCAAAGTTGTCTGCTGCAGAATTGTCGTATGATGGAAAGGGTTAAATGAAGGATATATTTTTCATAGAGTTGAAAGCATTGTAACATAATGGGAAACTGCTTGTTTTGAGCAATTTCCCCTTTTGTCACAATGTTTTCAAAAGTTGCCTGCTGCAGAGACGTCTAATATATTTGAGCCTTGTCTAGCTATTTGGGGTCTTATTGCACTGATACAGTGAAAACTCAGGTGATCCTGTGCAGTATCTTCACTGTTTGTCTATATTAAGATGTAAGCTAAATTGACTCTTCGGCAATTTAGGGGGATTTTTCACATTTTTATGCCAATATCTTTGTGGAAAAAGGATAAATGATGACAAAATAGAGAGTCAATAACACCTCAATTTTCCAGACTTGGCTTAGTTCATGAGTGTCAAAGAATAACTCTTTCACTTATCCAACCCATCCACCTTACTGAAAATGATGAGTGAAAATAATGCGGAAAAGAAAAGGAGGAAATAAATTTATAATGCTCAATTGATCTATTAAATGGTCTATTAACCCTTTCCCTCATATAGATGCTTTCTGACGCCTCTGCAGCAGACGGCTTTTTGAAAACAGAGTGATAAAAGAAGAAATTGCACAAAACGTGCAATTTCTTCTTTTGCCACAATGTTTTCCACTTTTAGTCAAAGGTTATCCATTCAATTATAGAGATTTTTTATTTTTGACAAAATAATGTTCAAAGTCGTCTGCTGCAGAATTGTCGCATGTGGGAAAGGGTTAATTCCATATTTAACTACAAAAACACATTATGGTCATAGTGAGTCACTGAAATATGATGTGACGTCATTGAAATATGATTTTACGTCATTCAAAATGTGGTAGTTGGATGTCAAGCAGATGCCATTTATAAACTGTATTTAATTTGTGAATTGTGTTATTTCTTTATTGAAAATATAGAAATTTGTATAATTTTTCTTTATTCTGTCTTAAAAGTTTTAAGTATAATTATGATATAAGGAAAATTTTGTAGCAGTAGTTTTACATGGAGTATGTATTGTACTATTAAGAGCATGGGACAATTAAAAACATCTGAGGAAAAGAGTCCTTGGGATAACTGGTAGTATAAAATTGATACCAAGTTAAAAAGATTTTCTTTTCCCAAGAAAAAAGTGTTTTCAAAATCTTTAGCTGCAGAAGCATTGACAATTAAATTAAATTATCAAATTATAGCTACTGAGTTTTCTCATGCAATATATCTCCTTTTTCAACATGTAACAAAACTTCAATAGATGCCTTTGAAAACATTTAGTCAAAATAATGGAAAATAATTTTTTTTCAGTAATTATACTTTCATTTGTAGAGATTTTACAGTCTTTTCTATATGTTTTCAAAGTCGTCTGCTGCAGAATTGTTTTATGTTTGAAAGGATTTACCGAATGAACAACAGGTAATAATGTACTGATCAATTTTCCTGACAGGTTCTCTTGCCATAGACCAGATACAGCAGCCAGTAATTATGAAAAAGATGGATTTTTTCCCGAAAACTGCCTGTAAAGTTTTCTGTTGTTTTGTTTGGCTTAATTACCATAGTAACTTGTTCTCAACATTGCTTTAAAAGGGAGATAACCGTAGAAGATAGAAGCTATATAATGTGTTAAAAGCTTTTAGTTTGATTTCATTACCGAACCTGTTTGTTGGCATCATTTCCACATGCAAATTCATTTGCAGCAGACAACTTTTGAAAACATTGTGTCAAATGGAGAAATTTTCTCACAATGTTTTCATTGCAGATTTGTTGCATGTGGGAATGGATTTAACCTTTCAGAGCTTGAGATTCTACTTCTGTTATCGAATTAAGAAGGTTGTTTGGATGACAAAATGATCGTTTATGAACATGTCATTGTTAGTTCAGAATGAACCCGACATGTGTATTTGACCCCTTTTTTTACCTTTTATTTTTAGTTATCGTGATTGCCCTATGTCCGGCGTTTGTCTAACGTCATGCAACATGTGTCCGTCAACATCCTCTCCTCAGTAGCCAGTGGGTCAATTGGGGTGAATATTCACAGAAAGCAGAATTTGAGTTTCCATGGCAACAAAATGAAACTAACTTTCAAATTCTTCTTCTCACAAACTGGTTGGCAGATTTTCAAATTATTTTGTAGAAATGTTCCTTGGGTGACCCTCTATCAGATTCCTTCAAGCCATGTTGATTGGTCAACAAATATAGCTTCCAGGAGGCGGGGCGGTTTTATCCTTATATGGCTATAGTGAAAACTTTGAAAGTGTTCTTCTCCAAAAGTCTTTGTCGGATTTCTAAATAATTTTGTTAAAATGTTCATTTGGTGTCCTATCATATTCCTTCAATCCATGCTGATTTGTTAAAAATCTTTTTCTCCAAAAGTATCTTCCAAATTTCCAAAAAATGCTGTAGAAATGTTCGTTAAGTGACCTTTTAACTTATTTTATTCAAGCCATGTTGATTGGTCGAAAAATGTGGTCGCCAGGAGTTTGTCTTGTATGGTTATATTGAAAACTTTAAAAATCCTTTTATCAAAAAATATCTGCTCAATTTTCAAATAATTTTGCTGAAATTTTCCTTTGGTGACCTTCTACAAGATTACTTCTAGACATCTTGGTTGGCAAAAGCTATTGTGGTAGGCATCCAAATCACATTGCATAATTCAGATGAGCGATCCAGGGCCATCATGGCCCTTTTGTTTGTTAGAAAGATTTAAAATTTTACACAATTAAATATAATTTTAATATAACAAATAAATAATTTTATGTATTTGCGTCATACATTGTTTTTTGTTTTCTAATTACTTGTATTTTGGACTGTAGATCGACTTCAAATTTTGAACACACATTTTGTCTTTTACATTTGTATTAATAGTCAAAGCGGGGGACGGCGAGATATATAATTTTGCTTAATTCTTGTTTTAATAGTAATGCTTTATTTTACCCCTTAAAAGAATAGATGATTGCTTATCATATAACTTTGTATTAACCCTCGCTCACATATAACAAATCAGCAGCACACAAATTTGAAAAACATCAAGCGAATTAATGTGGAAAATCTCTGTCAAGATGAAAACATTGTGATTAAGGACAACAGTGCTCATAACGACCAATGTCTTCCAATGCTACAATGTTTTCAAAAGATGTCTATACTGCATAAACATCAAAAGTTTAGGTTAAGTAGAATCTAGTTGCTACACTTTTAGTGTATTTATAGATAATAAGATTGAACATTGATTTAATTAACCCCTTTGACACCTTTGCAGCAGACAACTTTTGAAAACATTGTGGCAAATGGAGAAATTGCTCATGATACTCTATTCAATAATTATATTTTCATTTAAAGAATTTTTCTACATTTTTGTTGGTATGTTCTCAAAGTTGTCTGCTGCAGATTTGTGGTATGTGGTTAAGGGTAAAGAAGTCATTCTATATCATCACCAGCCCAAAAATAAGTTGCATTTTAACCCTTTCCCACACACAGACGCTTTCTGACGCCTTTGAAGCAGACAGCTTTTTGAAAACGTGGCGACAAAAGAAGAAATTGCTCAAAACAAGCAATTTATCCTTTTGTCACAATGTTTTCAACTCTATTTAATAGTTGAACTCTTACTTATTGAGATTTGTTCAATATGTTTTCAAAGTCATCTGCTGCAAAATTGTTATATGGGGGAAAGGGTTAATGATGTCAAAATGAAGTGAAAGAATAGAAATATTTCCACCTCGTTAGGTAAAATTACAAAAGTGATGTGGAATTGTTTGCTTTGTGTGAAATGCCTTTTCCCTAATTCCTGCAGTTTATAAACCTTAAATTAGAAATTACTTTTTAAATGCTTTTAACTAGCTATTCTTATCCAGTTATATCATCTCCAGTCCAAAAATAAGTTGCATTTGAATCTCATGATGTTAAAATGAAGTGAAAGAATAGAAAGATTTCCACCTCATCAGTGACATCTTGGTATATTTACTAAAGTGATGTGGAATTGTTTGCTTTGTGTGATATGTTAATATGACATGCCTTTTCCCTTATACCTGCAGTTTATAACCTTAGAAATGACTTGTTTAACCCTTTCCCTTTCCCTCATACGACAATTCTGCAGCAGACGACTTTGAACTTATTTTGTCAAAACATAGAAAATCTCCATAGTTAAATGGATAACCTATGACAACAAGTTAGAAACTCCCTTTAAATGAAAGTACAATGATTGAATAGAGTTGAAAACATGGTGACAAAAAAAGAAATTGCTTGTTTTGTGCATTTCTTCTTTTGTCACTATGATTTCATAAATCCGTCTGCTGCAGAGGCGTCAGAAAGCGTCTATATGATGGAAAGGGTTAATGCTTTCAACTAGCTATTTATTTAAAGGTGATAGCGTTGCTCAGGCCAGTATCTAGGCGGTCAGTTCTCAGTGGTTGTGCATTAATTGAATTCTGTTTAATAATTTTCTTCAGAGTTGACTGATTCTAACCAACTTACATATGGAGGTACATGTAGCTTGGATAGAAGGGAAGTCTTGGATTGTTTTCTTGGGGTGGTCATTTGGTGCGGTGCAAGATCATTGTCACTAATACTAAAAATAGAACCCCAACGTTAAGGTCACTGTTCTAAACATTGTTTCGTTGCTTTTTGGCATTTCTTGTTACGGAGTGCAATAACATAACAATACGTGGGTCAGTCGTAAAGTTCCCGGACTGTTCTCATAAAATACGCATTTTTTATCAAATCATATTAATACTCGGAAATATTAAAACATGATGTTTTATAGTCATGTAAAGAAAATCTTACAAGTATTTATTTGATATAAATGATTTTTGCATTTAAATTCAATAATGCAGTTTACGTGGTACGGAGCAGTTTGAAATCATACATATTAATGAACAAAATCTAGATGTATTCTATCTCAAATCTTCAAAATTTGGCGCGTTAGCGTCATGATTTTAGACATGTTGTCAGAATCATATCTGTTGAATACTTCCTGAAAGTTTTGACGTCATATCCGTTATAACGAGTATGGAATCGCAGGTTGGTGATTGCTACCTTTCAACAGGTGCAATCGTTAAAATGCCAACGTCATTTCGTACGGAGCAACGTTCGGTGATAAAATATTGCGCAAATGCAGGAATGACTCCTACAGATACTTTTAAATTTATAGAACGGGACCGAATAGAAAGGTCAGCTGAACAATACTGTATGATTGGTATCGACTGTTCAATGACGACAGAGAAGAACTTGAAAACAGCTCTACAGTCGGTCGACCATCATTAAGTGACAGAGGTTCATGCTGTAACACGCGAAGTTGCCGACAACAGACAAAAGACGGTTGCGAAATCGCATCATCATAGGCTTTGAGCCACGTAACGGTTCATAACATGTTAAAAGATGAACTGAACAATAAAGAGTGTTCGATAAATGGGTGGAGAGACACCAGAAATGTATTAATTCATGTGTTGAATACTTTAAAAAGGCCCGACGTTAGATGTGACGTCGCGTTATGTGTACAAAGTGCTCCGTGGGGTTGATGGTTATGTGTAACAATGTGTTGTTATTTAATGGTATGCTGGATGTTTTCTGTACAATTTGCTACATCACTTCAGTAAATATATATCTTTCCAGTGTTTGGTTTATTTTGGTTTTAAAACAAGTAGTATCGAAATGATACGCAGAGTCCGAGAACTTTACGACTGACCCTCGTATAATTCATTTATTTATGATTTTGGTCTCTGGCCCACAATATTTTACTGTACACAAAATAATTATATTGTGTGACTCTATGTTGTGATTATTGAAATTAGTAAAGGACATGCATGGTTTACAAGGATGTAAAAATTCTCTATTGTCCTCTCGGAATCCGAGCTTATAAGATATATATATTCATTATTATACCAAGTGAAAAGAAATTGCTCATGCTGAAGAGAGTATTTTTGTCAATGGAAAAAAGCGCTATATTCACAATAAATTACCTCCGTGTGGGAAAAATGTTTCGTAGATGTCTATGTTCGCCAGCCTTGCCTTAGAAATAAACCTGTTTGAAGGTTGTATTTTTGATTATTTTAGCACCAGGTGGACGAGATAAAAAAGGTCGGTCCCTGTCCCTTATTGGTGACCCCTTACTGCAGGCAACAGCACCGAGCACTCCGGCTGTGATTCGTACCAAGTTACAGTTAGTGGATCTAGCTGGGAGCGAATGTGTTGGTAAGTATCATTGACTTTCGAATAGAGTTAACCCTTTCCTACATATAATAAATCTGCAGCAAACAACATAGAAATTATCACGTCCAAAAGAAAGAAAATCTCTATAAATGATAGTATGATTATTGAATAGAGTTGAAATCATTGTGATAAATGGAGAAATGGCTTATCATGAGCCATTTCTCCATTTGCCACTATGATTTCCAAAGTCTGCTTCAGAGGCGTCAGAAAGAATCTATATGAGGGAAAGGGTAAAATGCTGTTCTCAACAATATTTTAGTTATATAGCGGTGGCAAGTCTCGCACCAGTACTTTTTACAATATTCATTGCTTAGATCAGTTAGTGGATCCCGGTTGGAGTTAAGCCTTTCCCATATACAATAAATCTGCAGCAGATGTCTTTGAAATTATCAAGTCTAAAAGGTAGAAAATCTCTATAAATGATTGTTTGATGATTGAATAGAGTTGAAAACATGGTGACAAAAGATGAAATTGCTTGTTTTGTGCAATTTCTTCTTTTGTCGCCTTCTTTTCAAAATGTCGTCTGCTGCAGAGGCGTCAGAAAGTGTCTATATGAGGGAATAGGTTATATGTTGTTTTCAACACTATTTTAGTTATATTGCGATGGCAAGTTTGCATAACCAAGTCTTTTCTATCTCGCACCAGTACATTCATTTTATGCATATTGATTGCTTATATAGATCAGTTAAAAATGGGATACTTTCTTAATACCTTGTACACTTTCCTGTATGCAGACAACTTTTGAAACAGCTAGGAAAAAATTGGGATAATCTCTATAAACGAAAAGAATAAATATTTAAAAACAAAAAAGAGTTGAAAATATTATGGCAAAAATGAGAAATTGTTTATTATGAGTAATTTATCCTATTGAAAACATTTTGGCAATAATCCTTTTGCATCAGAACGAGCAATTTTTCCTTTTGCCACATACAACAATTATGCAGCAGACGACTTTGAATATATTTTCTCAAAAAATAGAACATCTCTAATAGTTGAATGGATAACCTATGACTAAAAGTGGAAAACATTGTGGCAAAAGGAGAAATTGCTTGTTTTGAGCATTTTTTTCATTTGTCACTATGTTTTCAAAAAGCCATGTGCTGCAGAGGCGTCAGAAAGCGTCTATATGAGGGAAAGGTTTAAGACTTGCTGGTGTCGGGATAAATCAACCGGAAGTACTGGTAACTTAACCAGAAAATGCTGTGATATAACTAAATAAATACAAACAATTACTTACAGGAATGTCTGGAGTCACAGGTGCAGCCCTCAGGGAGGCTTCACACATCAATAAGAGTTTATCTGCCCTTGCTGATGTATTAGGGGCTCTCGCGGAACACAGGAGCCATGTACCCTATAGGAACAGTCGACTCACCCACTTTCTACAAGATTCTATTGGTAGGTTGAAGATTCCTTTGTTTAGATTGATTGTATTAACGGTGCTGAACTCCAGATTAAAGATAGTAAAGTCAAAGTTTTAAAACTGTTCAAAACATGTCTTGAAATATTAGAATCTTAATTGTGTCATAAAATTAACCCTTTGCCTCATACGACGATTCTGCAGCAGACGACTTTGAACGTTTTTTGTCAAAACATAAAAAATCTCCATAATTGAATGGATAACCTATGACAAAAAGTGGAAAACATGGAGGCAAAAGGAGAAATTGCACGTTTTGTGTAATTTCTTCTTTTGTCACTATGTTTTCAAAAAGCCGTCTGCTTCAGAGGCGTCAGAAAGCATCTATATGAGGTAAAGGGTTAAAGTAATAATTTCACTTTCCAGGACAATAAACATCTAAATATTGACTGTTTATGCTTCATTTTTACTGGGTAGACATACCCAGTAAGCCAAATTTTGTACATTTTTATGACTTTCAATTGACTGTTTTTAGCTCTACTGGCAAAAGGCCAGAAGGGCTTATGTCGTGGCGATTTGTCCGTCGTCCGTGCGTCCGTGCGTCCGTCCGTAAACAATTTCTTGTTAACACGATACAGTCTTCACTTTTGATTGTATCTCAACCAAACTTATACAGTAGTTAGATATCCATGAGAGCTCGGTTCCTTTCGAAAACCAGCCAGATCCGCCCATGCATGACTGGATTATGGCCCTTGAAATGGTCAAAATTGCTATAAAAGAGCTTGTTAACATGATACAGTCTTCACTTTTGATTGTATCTCAACCAAACTTATACAGTAGTTAGATATCCATGAGAGCTCGGTTCCTTTCGAAAACCAGCCAGTTCCGCCCATGCATGACTGGATTATGGCCCTTGAAATGGTCAAAATTGCTATAAAAGAGCTTGTTAACACGATACAGTCTTCACTTTTGATTGTATCTCAACCAATCTTATACAGTAGTTAGATATCCATGAGAGCTCGGTTCCTTTCGAAAACCAGCCAGATCCGCCTATGCATGACTGGATTATGGCCCTTGAAATGGTCAAAATTGCTATAAAAGATCTTGTTAACAAGATACAGTCTTCACTTTTAATTGTATCTCAACCAAACTTATACAGTAGTAAGATATCCATGAGATCTCGGTTCCTTTCGTAAACCAGCCAGATCCGCCCATGCAAGACTGGATTATGGCCCTTGAAATTGTCCAAATTGCTATAATTGAGCATGTGAACACAATAGAGGCTCCATTTACTATCTGATCTTCACCAAACGTAGATAGTAGTTAAATATTGATGAGAGCTTGGTTCCTTTTGAAAACCAGCCAGATTTGCCCATGCAAGACTGGATTATGGCCCATGAAATTGTAAAAATTGCTATAATACAGCTTGTGAACACAAAAGAGCCTCCATTTACTATCCGATCTTCACCATACATACATGCTCTGGATTGAAAATGACCAAAGAACCATACCAGTAGAGCATAGGCCCTCATGGGCCTCTTGTTCAACATTTACTGCCAAATAGTTTTGAACTATTTATTACTTACTTTGTTGGCACTATTAGCAACATTTCAAAATTTTGATATCCATCTGGAGTTCAGCACCTTTAACCCTTTCCTACATAAAACAAATCTGCAGCAAGATGACTTTGATTTCAAAATAAGGAGAATCTCTAAAGATTAAAGTTTAATTATTGATTACAGTTGAAAACATAATGGCTTAAGGAGATTTTACACATCCAGCCATTGTGAGCTTAAACCCAAGTTTGGCTTAAAGTCAATGTGACAAGTGTCACTGGTCTTCTACCAATGGGCTTACAGTCTAAATGAAAACGTAGTGGCTTGGAAAGACTGTTGTGTGAAGTACTTGTGTGAGAAAACCAGGAAACACATGGATAGATCAATCAATCAATCAATCAATCAAATAAATTAATACATAATAAATGTGGGTTTTTTCCCTCTAGGTGGAGATGCCAAGTTGCTTGTGTTACTTTGCGTGGCACCTGCCCAGAGATATATTACTGAGACCTCCCAGTGTTTAGGGTTTGGGCAGAGAGCCAGACAGGTACAAAGAGGGCCTACCAAGCGAAGACTTCCTTCTTCTGCGGAGAAAGTGAACATGACCGATAGACCAGGCTCAGGTCCTGCCAGAGTGTCTTTTCGATAGATGGTTTAATGGCAATTTCATTAAATCCAGACCAAATCTTTGCTGCGGTGGCAAACACTCATATAGATCTGATAAATGCCTCTTAGATTGGCCTTTGCATCAGCTTATCAAATAGTCGCTCACAAAATCTTTAGGTATTAACAGGGGAGATAACTCAAATAAAAAAACAAGATAGTGGTGCAGAGATGGCTGAGTGCATTTTATAGCAGAACCAAACGTTGGTTGAATGGTGTGATTTCATTGGACAAAAAACCGAGCACCTGCTCATTTATTTAATATATTATATATTAAACTTGATACAACCTTTTATGCATGTCGTCAGATTCAATATTCGCACAGCAAAGTATTTTTGTCTTATTTTAATGAGATTGTTTTTCCCATTATCTTTTTGTCAGACACTAAATTTTAATGTCTGGAGACTTTTGTTGATGTCTGTAATATATTACTATGCAAACCGTCCCATTATGCATGTGCCAACATTTGATAATATATTTGTAAATGATAGATCAACTTTAAGAAAGTAATTGCTCATCAAGCTTAATTAACCCTTACCCACATATGTAGCAGACGACTGAAACCATCTAGGCAGAAATATGAAAAAACACTCTCAAAAGGAAAGTATGATTATTGTATAGACTAGAGGTAAAAAACATTTTGACATTATGAGCAATTACTCCTTTTGCCACAATGTATTTAAATGTCGTTTGCAAGTGGTTTAGACCACATGTGATGCCTTTGCAGCATACAACTTTTGCAAATGGAAAAAGGCAAAAACATAGTGAGGAAAGGGGTTAATAAATAGCTTTGAGCAATATGTTTTCAATTTTACATGAAAATCATGCAGGCGCTGTTCTTGATAGTTATATATTTTTTATAAGTATTTTCAAAGCAGACGACTCTTTGACTATCATGTCAGTTGACCAAATGTTTAATAATCCAATAATTTAGAGCTAGCTTGATTTGATAATTAGGTTAGAACTATAACATTTATTACAATAGAACTTTTGAAAATATTGTGAGAAAGGAGAAAGTATATAATAATCAGAAATTAAAGTATCGCCAGTGATATTTAATAAAAATATTAAACCACCTACATTTGATTACTTATACCGTGATAAATCGTAGACATTATGTTGTGATGAAACAGACTATAATTGATATTTAATTTTTCATAAATGCCTAAAGGAGAATTCAATCTGAATACTTGAATAAAAGAAACTAATACGATTAACAACTTAATAAACTGACTGTATTAATTTACTTTCACTGATAGACTAAACGTATCTATAACTTGACTTTCATAAACATTTGCATATAAATGTAAACTTTTCATGAAATCATTTGTTAAAAAAGATAATACTGCTTCGTAAGCCTTTGAAGGCAGGCTATTATATATTATTGAATTGTATTGTATTGTGTTGTATGTATAGGTTGCACTTTAAATAATAAAATATCTATCTATCTATAAACGAATGTACAATTTTCAAATTCTTTGCCGACCCCAGGTAATAAATACGATCTTCTCCACACATTTTCCCTCTATGACAGGTGTTTAAAACAGTTTCTGCATCCTGGCAGGACACATGCATAACTAATGATCTATTCATTTGAAAATGGACACATCTTGTATGCTGCAGTTAATACAGAGGTTTGGCTTTCTTCGTTGGGAAAGTGAATTCTAGGGATTGTCCACGCATGAAATTACCTCATATATTCACACGTAGTGGTGGACGGTACGGTACCCAAATGCATATCTTGACTGAAAATGAGCCCTAATGTCTGTCAACGTCTAAAACGCACCAAAATAAATGTTGACAAACATCACAGCACATTCTTGTTCAGTTGAATAGATACATTCCTAGGTTTTAGTTGATGGCTTTCTGTATGAGGTAAATGTTTTCTGGGGCTAGTCCAGGCATGAAATTATCATATATACACTCATACTGGTGAACGGAAGATAAATTAATATATGATATGAAGTTTGACTTCAACATATACAGGTTCTATTTGATTACTTTCTGCATTGGGAATATTCTTTTGAGGCGCACTCACGTATGGAATTAATAAGCTCACATCCGTACAGTGTAGACGAAATTGGTAGTTTTTGATTGGTGTTCCCATTGTAATAAGGTTGACATATCAAATGTTGTTTAATGCTAGTAAAGAGAGAACATAGAGGCCCGTCCTTTGCTGACGCGGTTTCTTATTGTTATACCAACATGGGTCACTGTTTTGCAGATTTCCGAATCTAACCGACGTAATATTACTATGGTCTTTACCAAATATGATTATTTTACACTTGTCAGTATTGAAACCATATCCCCAGTCATTTGCATATTCTTTTGCAATAGTTAATTGATGCTCGAGGCTTGTCAAATTTGGACAAAGAAGCACAAGATCGTCTGCTAGTGTCGGATTACCACAATTTGTTGTGCCAAATGTAACCTAATATTTGCACAATGAATAGTCATGAATTATACCAGGATACACGCTACATTGCGTTTAATAAAATACGATCCTGTTCTTTATAGCATGATAATATACAAGAGGCCCAATGGGTCTGGATCGCTTACCTGATTCCATGACGATATGAAGACGCATGGATTGTTCCAGGTCTTAGTTTGAGAACATAATGTTATTTCCTGCATATAAAAAGAGCTGATATATTGAGCTGCTAGGACAATTGAATTGTATTATATAGTTAATTATGATATATAATAAGACAATAAAACAATGAGGAAAGTGGTGATGTACAGGCGTATTTAAAAATGTTGTTATGTATCCCTAGGGAGTGGTCCCTAGGGATACATAACAACATTTTTAAATACGCCTGTACATCACCACTTTCCTCATTGTTTTATTGGAATATACCAATACAAGATACAAGGTGACCATGAGATTTGAATTAAGGCATAATTGACGACCTTAAAGCTCTTCTGGATGACTGATGGCCATGTAATTTGAAATTGGGCCGCATACAATACGTCCAGATTACCCAAAAGACAGAAATAAAGTTTTTAGAAAAAATATGTTTCGTCAATTCGTCAACAAAATTGACGAGTTGAAGAATTGACGAACTTGACGAAGCTCTTCTGAATAACTGATGGCCATGACATTTGACATAGGGTCTAATTTGCATTCTATACGTCCAGATACATTATCTAAAAGACAGAAATAAGGTTTTTAGATAAACATTGTTTTCGTCAACAAAATTGACGAATTGACGACCTTGACGAAACTCTTCTGAATGAATGATGGCCATGCAATTTGAAATAGGGCCTAATTTGCATTCAATACGTCCAGATACATTACCTAAAAGACAGAAATAAAGGTTTTAGATTTTTTTTCCCGTCAATTTGTCAACACAATTAACGAATCGACGAAGCTCTTCTAAATGACTGATGGCCATGAACTATGAAATAGGGCCTAATTTGCATTCAAAACGTCCAGATATATTATCTAAAAGACAGAAAAAAACCGTTTTTAGAAAATTATTTTTTTCGTCAATTCCTCAACCAAATTGATGAACTTGACGAAACTCTTTTGAATGACTGATGGCCATGAAACTTGATATAGGATTTAATTTGCATTCAATACGTACATTATCTAAAAGACAGAAATAAAGTTTTTAGAAAAATATTTTTTTCGTCAATTCGTCACGTGTTTCAAGGTCACATAAGTACGACGGGGAAGTGGAAGTTGAAACTTGACATAGGGTCTAATTTGCATTAAAACGTCCAGATACATTATCTAAAAGACAGAAAAAAAGTTTTGAGAAAAATATTTTATTTACGAATTGACGAATTTGACGACTCTCTTCTGAATGACTGATGGCCATGCAATTTGAAATAGGGCTTAATTTGCATTAAAAACGTTAACATGCATTATCTAAAAGACAAATAAAGTTTTATGAAAAATATTTTTTTCGTCAATTCGCCAACAAAATTGACGAGTCGACGAACTCGACGAAGCTCTTCTGAATAATCATGAAATAGGGCTTAATTTGCATTCAATACGTCCAGATACATTATCGAAGGAAATAGAGTTTAAAAAAAAAAAAAAAAATCGTCAGCTAAATCGAAGCTCTTCTAGTTTAGTGGAATCGTATTAAAATCTCATGTTTTTTACATAGAATTAGGTCCTATCTTATAAAGATTGATTTTCAGGAAGCAATGTGAATACATGTATTTTACATGTTCAGAAAATATCAGCTTACTTTAGCTGTATAATTTACCATACAAGAAAACAGTTGACGAATTCACGAAATGGATGAAACAAATAATTTGAATTCGTCACTCGTCAACCTAACTTCACGGACCTAAAACATGTCACAGTTCGTCACTCGTCAATTTGTTAACCTAACTTCACGGACCTAAACAAATGTCACAGTTCGTCACTCGTCACTCGTCAACCTAACTTCACGGACCTACTATGTATTACTTACTTTGTTGTAACTACTATACAGTATAAGCAATATTTGCAGAAGTTTCAACATTTCAAAATGTTGATATCCATCTGGAGTTCGCACCTTTAACAATTTCCTACATAAAACAAATATGCAGCAAGATGACTTTTATAACAAAATATAGAGAATCTCTAAAGATTAAAGTTGTATTATTGTTACAGTTGAAAACATAATGGCTAAAGGAGGTATTGCACGTCATGTCTGCGGGAGATTCGTCAAAATGGGTCTGCCAGTGGGAAAGAATGCATTACACTTTTCAACAATTTTTGTTGTCATACACTTCGACGAATTTCTAATTGGCCACCTAGTTTTTGTGGTACCCTGCGTAGCATGGTAGGCACTTAGGGATTACATTTTTTTGTCCGGCGTCTGTCCGTACTGGTGGCCGAGTACTAGTTTATTTTTATTTTTTATAACGGGTATCTCATTTGCATATTAATGTTATTCATTCCGTAAAAGGGGGTTAATTCAAACAAAAGAAATAAACCCACAAATACACTATATGGGTACGTCCGTCCGTTCGTCTGTCTGTCTGTCTGTCCGTCACACTTTTTCGTCACACTTTCAATGAGCAGTTGCAGGTGACACACGTGCTCCGCGGAGCACTCCATTCTAGTTATCATATTTTAGGAAAAGTATTCGGAGAAAAATACAAATATCCAAATATAAGTTTAATACAATTTATTCCTAATAGGTAAAACAAAACTTCATTGAAATTTGATCACGGGAACAAATTTAAAAATTACGTCGTATTTGATTTCGTTTCAATACTTTGTATGTCCACCTGCTGCGGCAATTACAGCAAGGTACCTTGTCCTCATTGATATAATGTATCTGTGAAGATACTGTTGTGGAATGGCCGTCCACATCGGATGAATAACACGCGTCAGCTCCCTGATATTTGGTTGCAGCGGCTGGGCACGCACCATGCGATTCAATAGGTCCCACACGTGCTCGATCGGATTTAAATCCGGACTTTTTGCAGGCCATTGGAGTGTTCGCACGTTGTTTGCTGCAAGCATTACTTGTGTGCTTCTAGCCGCGTGACATGGCGCGTTATCCTGTGCTAACATCATACATTTCTGTCAATATGTTGCTATACATAACAAATAATAAATTTTAACATATTGCAACTTTTATAACGACGCGTAACATACCTGTCTGATGGGGGTGCCGGCACGAATCATTCCGACGGCTTGATCGCGTTATGCAATGCTCATTTTCGCCATATTTAATGTTTTTCATAAAACACAATCCACAAAGAATACATTCCTACCAAATACGAAAACTACCATGCCGTGCACGAGGAACGCTAGCACATAGGCAATTTTCGTACCTACCGTTCCGCATGGATGATTTTGTTCATGAATACGTGTTTTCTTCCTGTAAATCGATAGAACACAATACAAAATTAACCAAACTTTAGATTTATTGATTAAATATGTCGCATAATATCATAGTTTTATATGGTGGGCAATGAGAAATTCGTCGAAGTGTATATCAATCAATATGGACAGTTAACCCGTCTGAGCCAAGGTACTACGGCTAAGTTCACGACGAACCCGATTTCCGACTAGATTAACACGGGTTCCTCATGGACGGCAAGAGTTTTAACCCTAGTGACGTCATATGAACTTCTGACCCCGACTATTTGCAACCCTGCTTCGAGCGAGAGTTAGAAGAGTTCCAAAATGGCGGAGGGTGGCAATTATTGATGCCGGTGTGTGAAATACGAAACTCTGAGTTCAGTAATCAGTGATGTTTTTATTTGTAAGGCAGATAAATAAGTATTTGTTTAATTGGGCCTTGCAAATAATTGTGATCCGTAATTTAGACAACAAGAAAACGAGCTTTCTGGTGTCGATGATGAAATAAGTGGATACAACACGGAGGCTTCCATTTTGAATTTTGACTCATGAGTGGAGATGTGCGTTGACGAGAACCAAGTGTGTGCGCATGCGCCATCGATTCACGTGCCCCTACCCTCCTTGAGTTCGTCATGAACTTAGCCTACATGTAGTATGTAAATAGCTATGTACAGTGTCCTAGCGTAGCTTAATTAACCCTTTCCCATTTACAGCAAATCTGCAGCAGACGTCTTTGAAAATATTTTACTCAAAAATTAAAAATATCTCTCAAAATGAAAGTTTAATTATTGAAAAGAGTTGAAAAACATTGCAGCAAAAGGAGAAATTGCTCATTATGAGCAATTTCTCCTCTTGCCATGATGTTTTTAAAAGTTGCAGGGGAATCACAGTCACAATGTGTCTACAAGTTGGAAATGACACATCGGCAGCAAACGACTTTTGAAAATATTGTTACAAAAGGAGAAATTGCTCAAAACAAGCAATTTCTCCTTTTGCCACAATGTTTTCAACTCTATTCAATAATTCAACATCAATTTATAGAGGTTTTCCATACTTTTGCTCAGATGTTTTCAAAGTCGTCTGCTGCAGATTTGTTGTATATGGGAAAGGGTAACTTAAGTTGTCAACATGTGGTTGGCATTGTCCATGTCAGAAAAGACGTGGGCAATTTTTCATCAAACCACAAAGGAAAACAACTATGTTATCCTGTCTAGCTCATTGCTGTATCCTGTTTATCACGTGTATTATCCACTCGCGACGAGGTCATCTAGGGGATATAGGGATCTGCATGTATGAGCTCTTATGACATTATCGCTCTAGCGACTTCATTTATTATTCGGTTTTTAGCTCGTCGGATTTTTTTGAAAAAAAAGACGAGCTATTGTCGTCACTTGATCGTCGTCGTCGTCTGAGTCTGCGTCGTCGTCTTCGTCGTCGTCTGAGTCTGCGTCGTCTTCGTCGTCGTCGTCGTCTGCGTCGTCTTCTTCGTCGTCGTCTGAGTCTGCGTCGTCTTCGTCGTCGTCGTCTGCGTCGTCTTCTTCGTCGTCGTCTGAGTCTGCGTCGTCTTCGTCGTCGTCTGAGTCTGCGTCGTCTTCTTCGTCGTCGTCTGAGTTTGCGTCGTCGTCTGCGTCGTCGTCTGAGTCTGCGTCGTCTTCTTCGTCGTCGTCTGAGTCTGCGTCGTCTTCGTCGTCGTCGTCGTCGTCGTCGTCTGCGTCGTCGTCTTCGTCGTCGTCTGAGTCTGCGTCGTCTTCGTCGTCGTCTGCGTCGTCGTCTTCGTCGTCGTCTGCGTCGTCGTCTTCGTCGTCGTCTGAGTCTGCGTCGTCTTCGTCGTCGTCGTCGTCTGCGTCGTCGTCGTCTTCGTCGTCGTCGTCTGCGTCGTCGTCGTCTTCGTCGTCGGCGTTGGTTAAGTTTTGCGTTTAGGTCACTTACATGGAAACTATCAAACATAATACTTTGACAATTGGAAAACGTGTTCATCTAATACCCTTCTTCACATTGTATGCTAAAGATACTGAGTTTGACCTTCTTTTTTGGAGTAAAAAACATGATTTTGGTGGTTTTTGGTTGACTTTGAGATTTGGTAATAGCTCCCACATTTTTCGTTAGATTGATTTCAAATTGTGCACACATATTTCATAAATAATGTACATCAACATATCAAACGGGATTTTGGGTCAAACATTTTGATTTTTGTTTTTTTCATTTCTTGTATTTTTTAACTTTGCGTTTAGCTCAACGTTAAAGTTTTGTTATTTTACTTTTTGTCTTTTACTCTTGCATTGATAGTCAAAGCAAGGGACAGCGAGACATTTAATTACGCGTAATTCTTGTTTGTTACATTGATTTCAATTAAACACTTGATTTTTGGTGGATTTTGAGAGTTGGACATAGCTTCTTTATATTTTGTTGGAATAATTCCAAATTTCATAAATAAAGTACATTAACATATCAAACAGGTTTCAGGCAAAAACTTTGTATTTTTTTTTTTTTTTTAATTTCTTGTATTTTTAAACTTTGCGTTTAGCTCATTTTTTTTTTTTTTAATTTTGAATTTTGCGTTTATCTAAAAAAAATATTGTATTTTTTTCTTTTTTTTTGAATTTCTTGTATTTTTGAACTGCGTTCAGCTCAATTATTATTTATTTTGAATTTCTTGTATTTTTTAACTTTGTGTTTAGCTCAAAGTTAAAGTTTTGTTATTTTACTTTTTGTCTTTTACTCTTGCATTTATAGGCAAAGCAAGTGACAGCGAGACATTTAATTACGCGTAATTCTTGTTTGTTACATTGATTTCAATTTTTTCCCAAACAATAAAGACATATAAATGTCCTTCAACATATTATGAATATCTTAAAACAGAGTTACTAAAAATAGGAAAATAGTAATATATTCAATATCTTTAGTTAAAGTTAACTTAATGTACCAATATCATGTGCCTGTCCATTGCATACACAGACTCAGCTCATGATCTTCACTGATTGTGACAGTCATCCAACGTGAAGATCTTCCTTATCATGTATATGAGCTTGTATTTATTTCCACATGGTTAATCTTGTTTCAATACTTGAAAAATAGCAGTTGTGTGCGGTCATTATAATATGTAAATATTCTTTCCGAATTTGAATATATTTTTTTAAAATAAATGAACCGTAAAACGATAACATGAGACGAGCGTCAGGCACCCGCAGGCGGTGCTCTTGTTATGAAACTTCACTCATATGGTCACACGCTTCATTTCTTGTAAGATATCCCATTTCACTGACCTTGGTCAAATGTCCAGGTCACAGTGACTATTTGTTGTCCCAACACGGTCATCGCTCTAACGACTTCCTTTATTTTCAGATTGCTATGTAACTTATTATTATACATCTTCACAAGCATCATCTCGTGTACAAGTTCTCATTTCACCAACCTAGGTCAAAGGTAAAGGTTACAGCGACTTTTTGTTGTCTAAGTGCCATACTCGCTCTAGCTACTTAACGTATTTCAAATTGTTATGAAACTTAATACATATGTTCAGAAGCATCGTCTCTTTAAGAATGTCTCATTTCATCAATCTAGGTGTAAGGTCAAGGTCACAGTGATTATAATAATGTCTGTACAAAACAACATCATCCCACTTGCACATTCATTTGTTTATGGAATTCCTCCATACTTCATACACAGGTTCAGTTTTACTTCATACACAGGTTCAGTTTTACTTCATACACAGGTTCAGTTTTAAGAGAGCTTGGATTTATTTGCATTTCATCTACCAAGTTCAAAGGTCAAGGTGACAGTGACTATAATATGTCCTTACCAAACGACGTCATCGCTCTAGTACTTTCTTTGGTAGACGGAATTCCTTCATATTCATATACTCGTTTATTGTAAAGAGAGTTTGTGCACATTTGCTTTTCTCAAGACTAGGTGGTTTATATTTTACAGATCCAGGTCAAATGTAAAGGTCACAGTGACTATAATATGTCTGTATGATACGACCTCATCGCGCTCTAGCACTTTCATTTGTGGACAGAATTCCTTCATGCTTCATACACAGGTTTATTGTACGTTTGCTTTTCTCAAGACTAGGTGGTTTATATTTTACAGATCCAGGTCAAATGTAAAGGTCACAGTGACTATAATATGTCTGTTTGAAACAACGTCATCACTCTAGCTCTTTCATTTGTGGACAGAATTCCTTCATGCTTCATACACAGGTTTATTGTAAAGAGAGTTTGTGCACGTTTGCATTTCTCAAGCCTAGGTGAAAGGTCTAGATCACAATGACTAAATCTTCGGTATGAAATGATTTCATTGCTATAACACTTTTTTATGTGGACACAATTCCTTTAAACTTTATACATAGGTTAAGTGACAGGAGAGCTAGGACAGGTGAGTGTTTAACTGGCCTAGGTCAAAGGTCAAGGTCACACTGATTAAAATACATATTTACAAAATGACGCTGTGGGGGGATTTGTATTGACTGATGCTCTCGTTTCAAATTAATAGTCAGACTGCAATAGCTCAGTCTGTAGACACTCAGCCTGTTAATCCAGCCATTGTGAACTTAAACCCAAGTTTGGCTAAAATACCACTGGTCTTCTACCAATGGGCTTACAGTCTAAATGAAAAAGTAGTGTCTTGGAAAGACTGTTGTGTGAAGTACTTGTGTGAGAAAACCAGGAAACACATGGATAGTGGAACTCGCCTCTGTGATTTCACTGTTGAAAAACAGCATTAAACCCTTTCAATCAATCAATCAACCAATCAATCAAATTAATACATAATAAATTTGGTTTTATTTCTGCCTCTAGGTGGAGATGCCAAGTTGCTTGTTTTACTTTGCGTGGCACCTGCCCAGAGATGTATTACTGAGACCTCCCAGTGTTTAGGGTTTGGGCAGAGAGCCAGACAGGTACAAAGAGGGCCTACCAAGCGAAGACTTCCTTCTTCTGCGGAGAAAGTGAACATGACCGATAGACAAGGCTCCGGTCCTGCCAGAGTGTCTTTTCGATAGATGGTTTAATGGCAATTTCATTAAAACCAGACCAAATCTTTGCTGCGGTAGAAACCACTCATATATATCTGATGAATGCCTCTTAGATTGACCTTTGCATCAGCCTATCAAATAGTCGCTTACAAAATATTAAGATATTAACAGGGGATATAAATCAAATAAAAAAACAAGAAATTGGAGCAGGGATGGCTGAGTGCATTTTATAGCAGAACCAAACGTTGGTTGAATGGTGTGATTTCATTGGACAAAAGAAAACCGAGCACCTGCTCATTTATTTAATATATTATATATTAAACTCGATACAACCTTTTATGCGATGTCGTCAGATTCAATATTCGCACTGCAAAGTATTTTTGTTTTATTTTAATGAGATTGTTTTTCCCATTATGTTTTTGTCGGACACTAAATTTTAATGTCTGGAGACTTTTGTTGAGGTCTGTAGCATGTTACTATGCACACCGTCCCATTATGCATGTGCCAACATTTGATAATATATTTGTAAATGATAGATCAACGTTAAGAAAGTAATTGCTCATCAAGCTTGATTAACCCTTACCTACATATGTAGCAGACGACAGAAATATGAAAAGAAGTATTTCTCAAAAGGAAAGTATGATTATTGTATAGAGCTAAAAATAATTGTGGCATTATGAGCAATTACTCCTTTTGCAACAATGTATTTAAATGTCATCTCCAACATTTGATAATATATTTGTAAATGATAGATCAGCATTAAGAAAGTAATTGATCATCAAGCTTGACTTACCCACATCTGCAGCAGACGGCTGAAACCATCTAGGCAGAAATATGAAAACAAAAACACTCTCAAAAGGAAAGTATGATTATTTTATAGAGCTAAAAACATTGTGGCATTATGAGCAATTGCTCCTTTTGTAACAATTTTATTAAATGTCGTCTGAAAGTGATTCAGACCACATTTGATGCCCTGGCAGCACACGACTTGTGCACATGGAGAAAGGCAAAAACCTAGTGGGGAAAGGGGTAGTTTTGAGCAATATGTTTTCAATTTTACATGAAAATCATGCAGGCGCTGTTCTTGATTTTTTTTCCCATAAGTGTTTTCAAAGCAGATGACTCTTTAACTATCATGTCAGTTGACCAAATTCTTACTAATCCAATAACTTAGAGCTAGCTTGATTTGATAAAAAGGTTAGAACCATAACATTTATTACAATAAAACTTTTCAAAATAGTGTGAGAAAGGAGAAAGTATATAAACAAATGTACAATTTTGATGATATCTAGTTCGAATATGGGTCATGTCCGGTCAAAAACTAGGTCACTATGCCAAATTTATGGAAAATCTGGTTTACACGTTGGAAGTCACATTTTTGGCTTGAGCATGTTGAAACTGTGTAAGAATGTTTGTTTTAATGATATCTAGGCCAAGTTCGAATATATGTTATGTCGGGTTAAAATCTAGGTCATTAGGCCAAATTTAAGGAAACTCTTGTTATCAAGGTTATGTGTCAGTTCATCTATTTATATAGAAAGCATTTGTTTTTTAGTTTTTCGAGCCGACGGGTGGTGTATTGGGGGTGTTAGTGAATCTCAAACTGGTTCCTCGTCAGGGGAGGTAACCAATCTATGTGAATCTCAAACTAGTTCCTCGTCAGGAGAGGTATTCAATCTAAGGCGTAGTTCACGACGAACTCAAGGAGGGTAGGGTCAGGGGGCACGTGTATCGATGGCGTATGTGCAGACACTTGGTTCTCGTGAACGCACAGCTCCACTCTGGAGTCAAAATTCAAAATGGAAGCCTCCGTGTTGTATCCACTTATTTTATTATCGACACCAGAAAGCTCGTTTTCTTGTTTTCTAAATTACGGATCGCAATTATTTGCAAGGCCCAATTAAACAAATACTTATTTATCTGCCTTACAAATAAAAACATCACTGATTACTGAACTCAGAGGTTCGTATTTTAGGATTATTTACACACAAGCATCAAGAATTGCCACCCTCCGTCATTTTGGAACTCTTCTAACTCTCGCTTGAAGCAGGGTTGCAAATAGTCGGGGTCAGAAGTTCATATGACGTCACTAGGGTTAAAACTCTTGCCGTTCATGAGGAACCCGTGTAACTCGAGTCGGAACTCGGGTTCGTCGGGAACTACGCCTAAGTGAATCTCAAACTGGTTCCTCGTCAGGGGAGGTAACCAATCTAAGTGAAACTCAAACTGGTTCCTCGTCAGGAGAGGTAACCAATCTAAGTGAAACTCAAACTGGTTCCTCGTCAGGGGAGGTAACCAATCTAAGTGAAACTCAAACTGGTTCCTCGGTAGGAGAGGTATACAATCTTGGTTAATCTGTGCATTGTAAAGACTGGAGGAAACTATGTATATCTAACAACTGTATAAGTTTGATTGAGATACAATCACAACTGAAGACTGTATCGCGTTCACAAGCAATTGTTTACGGACGCACGGACGCATACACGGACGCACGGAAGCATGCACGGACGCACGGACGCATGCACGGACGCACGGACGCATGCACGGACGCACGCGCGGACGCACATACGACGGACAACACGCCACGGCATAAGCTCTTCTGGCCATTGGCCAGTAAAGCTAAAAAGATGTGCGGTGTTTTGAATTTTGAATTGAAATCATCTTTATTTTTGGGAGAAGGTATGTAATAGGACATGAACGCCCTTAGATTGACAACAATGTGAACGTACGAGAATAAGACAAGAATGATACAAATCCTCTCCATGGTGTAACAATACGTACATACAGAGGACTAGATTGCGATGAGTAAAATGTTCTTTTCCCACCAATACTTCTCTGATGACTGGACTAAACCATATGTTGTGGGTACTCAAAAGACTTGTCTCAGCGAGACGATTCTTATGAGTACCCACAACAAAGGGCCTGGGTCGGATAAGGATTTTTGGATGTGAAATTTTATTCCGATCGAGAGCTCAGTGTAACATACATTGGTAGGAACGGCACGTCAACCATATATTGTGCATATAGAGAAAAATATAAAAGCAACACAAATAAAACACATCATCAACTTTGACGTAACAAAAACCACAAAAATATAAATATTACGATTGATTGCTACCAAGAAACGATTTGAATGTATATAAACGCATATGTTTTGTTTTACATTGTATGAAACGCTTTTCAATCCTTTCATAGTTTGCCTGTTACAGATGAGTTTAGGATTATTTACCGCAAACGACTTCAGAAAACATTAAAGGAAAAGCAAAAGAAAATGCAATTTTTGTTGTCAACATCGTTTTGAATTCTTTATAACAATTATTTATTTCCAAAATATATGTATTCCAGAAGCGACATTATTTGTATTTCCTCTGATGTTTTTATATCAGAGGCCAAATCAAACTGTGACGTCATTCGAGACAGAGGTAAATAATATAAACTTACCATAAATGTATGAACTTATGACAAAGTAAAACTACTACGAGGAAAGTTATATTTCTAACCATGAACATTACTCATTTTCCGACAATGATTTTGACATTGTCGAAGACATCATAAGAGGCCGAAATACTATTTGTTGTTAGGTTTTGTTTCGCTAAGATTGAACGTTTTCTGAAAGGAACGATCACGAATCGGTGACCGCAGAAAAGTTCGGAAACCTTCGTCGAACATACAAAAATCGCCCGCCTATCCGAATAGCCCTGAAATTCCACGTGATATTAGACAAAACATGCCTATAAAGGGCCTGTCCGTCGCAAGTTAGCGCATATTCGAGCGGTGTTCAGTCTGTTAGAATATCTACCTGTAATTTACGTGAACCAAATTTACACTATGAAGCCGATTGTGAGTTACGACGTGAAGCCAAGTCCAGATGTTATACAGCCACCTCTGGTGAGTACAATATAATATTTCAAAATAAAGGAAATGTTAACCCTTTCCCTCATACGACAATTCTGCAGCAGACGACTTTGAACGTATTTTGACAAAACATAAAAAATCTTCATAATTGAATGGATAACTTATGACAAAAAGTGGAAAACATTGTGGCAAAAGGAGAAATTGCACGATTTGTGCAATTTCTTCTTTTATCACTACGTTTTCAAACAGCCGTCTGCTGCAGAGGCGTCAGCAAGCATCTATATGAGGGAAAGGGTTAAGATAAAAGGATAATAGAAAAGCAAAATGAATCGTTGTGCTGAAATTATAACTAGGAATCTTATTTATTTCAGAAAAGAAATGTGTTTGGTGTTTCTTTCCCACTTTCAACAATGTCTATCTTATAACAAAATGGGATGAGGAGCACAAGTACATTTCGACACACTCATTAAACAATCTTTCGACAAACAGTTTTAGATTCATACTAAAGATAATGCTTTTAATGCTACAACCATTATCGAAGACTGAGGATCGAACACAGGACGCCTGTATTTCAGTATATAATGTGGAACACTGGATATATATTGCAAAAACCTATTTTCAAATAAAGAACCAAACTGTATTATTATACTTACTGCAAATGTGTGGCCATCAATAACCAGACTCATTCCGCCGCGAGTGTTCTTCACAAAATGTTATAAAAACAATAAATGATACTTTTTCCCAAAAAGGTTCAATTCAATAAATTGACTAACAGTTTTTGTTTAGAAATACAAGCATTTTAGGGTGAAAATACCGAAGTCAAATAATTAAATTACTTTAATATAATTGAATGTTTGTGCAAACAGTAAAGAAATCGCAGTCAAATAATTAAATGTTTTAATATTTAAAGATTAATTATTATTTATAAGCGGATTTTTTTGTCGTCGGAAAAAACATTAAATAAATACACAAAATGTATATGATTGCATGTTTGGGTAAACAAATGAAGGTGAAAATACAGCAATCAAATAATTAAATTACTTAAATATAATTGAGTCTTAGTGTATAGGTAAATAATGGAATAGGCAAAATAACAGGACTGTATTCTTACCTTTCCCTTACCGCTCTTTTTCACTCCGCACTAAGGGTAAATAGCATTTTCAAAATGTGGGACAATCGGGAAGACACCCTTTCACAAATATTATATTGTCTAATAGGCTGGATGAGTGGCTACTTTTGCCCAAAATGTTTTCAAAGGCATTTTATTATCAGTTTGCTTTATAAAAATTCTGACTGGGTTTGTGTGAAGAACCCGTTTTTGTGAACTTTTCTGCTACGCCACTTACACATACAAAATGTACAATATTCCTTTTAGGCATAATAATGTATTTATTGTATGATTATGTCATTGTTCTTAATCATTTTAAAAGTATTTATGCTGATAAAACACTCAAACTTGATGGATTTGAGGCCGAATTTTACATAAACTCAAGACAAGCCATATCTTCGATCTTACGTCGGTTATTTAATACGATTTTGAATACGGGTATTTTCCCGGATGTTTGGAGGGATAGCATTATTGTCCCTGTACACAAGTCCGGCTCTAAAGAAGATCCTTCAAATTATAGGCGTATTTCTCTAATCAACGTTATGTATAAGATATTTTCAAATATAATTTATGATAGACTATGTATATGGGCTGAACAGTTTAATACAATTTGTGAGGCACAGGCTGGTTTTCGGACTGGTTATTCGACGTAGGATAACATATTTACATTACAAAGCATGGTACAAAAATATACCAGTAAACCCGGGGGTAGATTTTATGTGATGTACGTAGATTTCAAAAAGGCGTTTGATGGCTTGACACATCATAAGTAATTCGCAAGTTTGCATAAGAATGGGTTTCAGGGAAAGTTATTTCGTGTACTAACGTCTATGTTCTAATCTGCGCGGATCGGTACGATAATGTTACTCAAACCTTCACCAGACAAGGGGACATTACAAGTACAATACATTTTTATTTATATATTAATAGTTATCTTCCTTTCTACGAAGCAGGGAACACAGAGGTATTTTTGTTACGGAGCAAATCGCTGACATAATATGTACACTATTTGCAGATGACGTGGCGAACTGCACTAATACCGCTATTGAATTACAATAACAATTAAACTCCGTTTTAGAATTCTGTGAACAATAACGGTATGACCATAAATCAAAATAAAACAGAACTAATTGTACATGTATTTAGAAACTGTGGACCTGCGCTCGTACGAACACTGGTCTTAAAACGGCATGCCTGTAAATGTTACATCAGTGTATAAATACATGGGGCTCATATTGACTCCCAAATTGTGATGGACAAAGGCACAAACAAAACTTGCTGCCCAGACCCGGAAATCAATTTCTACTATTAAGTCCTATCAGAGGTATTTTGGAAACATTTCCCATACGGATTATTTCAAACTGTTTCAAACTATGGTTAAGCCCATATTAAGTTATTGAGCTGAAATATATGGAACGGAAATGTCTGATATTCTCGACAAAGTTCTAATTCAATATTGTAAAGATTTTCTTGGAGTTAATAATTATGTTAATGATTCGGTCGCATTAGGAGAATACGGTAGATTTCTTTTATGTATTGATCCTCATGTAAAATGTATTAAGTACTGGTGCAAACTAGTATGTATGTCTAATGAAAGGTATTCGAGAAACTGCTATTTAATGCTGAAAAGCCATGATGACATTGGGAGAAATAATTGGGCGACATCTGTAAAAAGTATATTGTACCTATACGGCTTTGGCTTTGTTTGGTTAAGTCAAGACATTGGAAATATTAAGCTCTTTTTACTGTGCTTTAAGCAAAGGTTGATTGATTGTAAAACATAGAACTGGTTCGAAAATGTTAGAAACTCACCACGATGTGACACATATAAACATTTTAAATCTTTGTTAAACCCAGAAAAACATTTATGTATACAATTACCGTTTTATATAAGAAAATCTTTTATAACGAGATTTCGATGTTCTAGCCATAACTTTTGTATTGAAACTGGTCGGCATTTGGGGATTCCGAAAGAAGATCGAATTTGTCGATATAGTTTCAACAATTTTGATATTAGAATTGTAAAAAGACGTATTTCATGTATTCTTTAAATGTTTTAAATACAGACAAGAAAGACAATTATATATTTATGCATGGTATAATGGAAGAGAGGATTTTCAGAATTTTGTAAATCTTATGCAAAGTTTAAAAGATGACAAAAATAAAATACATAGCTTTTTACGTTAATTAAATAATGAAACTCAAAGAAAAAGAATAATCTTAAATCTTATATAAGAAAACACAACTCAAATATTTGATGTTATTATATTTTGTATATTGTATTATGGGCTGGAGGCCTTTCTTTACAAATAATTTTGTTTGTACATGTATATTATTTTCATTAAACCATTGTTTTCTCCTTCATATGAAGATCAGTGTTAACCCTTTCCCTCATATAGACGCTTTCTGACGCCTCTGCAACAGACGGCTTTTAGAAAACATAGTGACAAAAGAAGAAATTGCTCAAAACGAGCAATTTCTCCTTATGCCACAATGTTTTCCACTTTTAGTCATAGGTTATCCATTCAATTATAGAGCATTTCTATCTTTTGACAAAATATGTTCAAAGTCGTCTGCTGCAGAATTGTCGTATGAGGGAAAGGGTTAAATCACGATTCAGTATTAAGTCTATATAATGTATGCCTTTTTTCCTGGTAAGCACATGCAGTATATTTTAATTATTTTATCTATGAACCATATAATTATGTTCAAATCTATGTTTTGTCCTGTTCTTTTCTGTTATGTATCTATTAATGACGAACACTTGCAGTCAATTATTTCAATATAATTAACCCTTTCCCTCATATAGACGCTTTCTGACGCCTCTGCAGCAGACGGCTTTTTGAAAACATAGTGGTCTTAAAACGGCATGCCTGTAAATGTTACACCAGTGTATAAATACATGGGGCTCATATTGACTCCCAAATTGTGATGGACAAAGGCACAAACAAAACTTGCTGCCCAGGCCCGGAAATCAATTTATACTATTAAGTCCTATCAGAGGTATTTTGGAAACATTTCCCATACAGATTATTTCAAACTATTTAATTTTATGGTTAAGCCTATATTAAGTTATTGAGCTGAAATATATGGAACGGAAATGTCTAATATTCTCGAAAAAGTTCTAATTCAATATTGTAAAGATTTTCTTGGAGTTAATAATTATGTTAATGATTCGGTCGCATTAGGAGAATACGGTAGATTTCTTTTATGTATTGACTTATAATGTATGCCTTTTTTTCCTGGTAAGCACATGCAGTATATTTTAATTATTTTATCGATGAACCACATAACTATGTTCAAATCTATGTTTTGTCCTTTTCTTTTCTGTTATGTATCTATTAATGACGAACACTTGCAGTCAATTATTTCAATATAATTAATACAAATATGCTTAGCGATGAATGCCAAAGACAAATGAAGCATTTCAAGGGCTTAGTGTGAAACGGTTGTAACTAAAATTGGTATTTTTTTTACAAAGGTTAATCACCTCGCCATAAAGTTTTTACAAGCGTTAAATCATTTTTCATGGTAAACAATGGAAATTTAGGTGCCATTGCTCGTTCTGAGCAATGGCACCTAAATTTGTATTGTTTACAAAGGGGTCAAAATTGCCCCTAAACCAGGGTTTTTAAAATAGGTTTTTAGTTACAACCGTTTCACGCCAAGACCTCGATTTGTTTATTTTCCTAAATCAAACTCCCCTATTCTCAGAATGATACACATGGGCAACTCTTTTTGTGTAATTTTAAAAATATCTTTCAACGGACTTCACTCGTAACAAAATATTGTGAAAAACAATGAAAGTTTTCGAATAAATCTTTATACTTTGCAATTACAGAGCGACGGGAAAGCTCCTCGACGCAAAATTCGAGCAGCGCTGATAATCTCGTGTGTTGTAGTGTTGTGTGTGTGCGCACTGTCCATTGGTCTATATTTTGGTCTCCGGGAGAACAAAACAGTCGTGGTAAGTATAGTCCGTGTAGAGTGAACATACAGACAGACATACAGAGACATACAGACAGATAATTGTATTATCATACCATCAGTGTTTAAGTTCACACTGATTTTAAGCTGTGTATACGCGTTCCGTAAATGAGATAACGGTTGCTCTTGAAAATTCTTTGATAATATAGAATGGCATTTATCAAAAGCAACAGATTTTTATTTGAGGGGAATAACCGTGTTTCAACGGTTCAGTCTCATTTTGCCAACCAATTATTTTTAACAACTCTGTCTTACCTGTTATAACACGTGTGGAAAATGGACATCTCTTTCTACCTAGTAAATAAATTGGTTTATGTGTATACGAATAAAATGAAAAGTGATGAAGATTCTTTTTTTCTAATTTTATTATTTGACATTTTAGGCTTACATTAATATCATAATAATTATAGATGTTTTTTCCCATTGTTGCGATAGCTGTCAAGGATATACAAGGCATAATAACGTGAATCGAGTCTGTCTGAAACATGCTATGAATTTAGACTTCGGTTGACCTAAACGAGAAACCGAAAGTCTAAATTATTTGGACTATATTTAACACTGAACGACTGGTTTACGCTTACGAGATATTTTAAAAAGATGGCGCTTCATCCTAATTCCCTCCCAATCCTTGTCCCCGGGATGCGGGGGCATTTGGCGGGGATTTTACCAGCAGTTTGTCCCCGCAGGGCGAGATTTTTACCTGGGATTTGCTGGACCGAAAGGCAAAGTCCCCGCTATTCCCCGGACCTAGGGGGGGTGTGGGGGGGGGGGGGGGGCGTTGTTACAATTGACTGGTTCATAAATCGTACAGCCATCGGTTATGGGAGTACACGCAATCCTTAAACAATCCCTTCCCACATCCGTATCAGCACGGATTCCAGATCGGGTTAGGCTGTACAACCGCGTCCTACGTTTTAGAAGAGACAATCGATTATAACCTAGCCGCGGACAATGACATACATGCAGTTCTTCTTGATACCAAATCCGCATTTGACACAGTTCGCCATGACGCTCTCCTCATTAAACTTTACGAAATGGGAGTCATAGCAAACTCTCATCAAAACATAGAAAGCGCGGTTATGTTGAACGGCCACTTATCCCAGTGGTTCCCTGTCAAACAAAGCATTAGGCAAGCTAAGTCAAGTTCCGGACTTATGTATCTGGTATTCATAAACGAGCTTTTAGTTCAATTGCAATAATCAGTGTGTGTATACCGCGTGACTTTTGACGTCATATTTGCATGGTCAGACAGCAATAATTGCTTTTGATAAGAATGTAAAAACAATGGTAACTTTTGACGAACCTGTTCTCAAAATCCAGTTTTGACTGCGCCATGTTTAATGATTAATTAACAATGATGAAGAAATAAAAAAGTTACCTTTGTTTTTACTTCTAAACCGAAGAAAAATATTTCTGTCCATCGTAGCATTTGTGACGTCATAGTCACGTGGTATACACACACTGACAATGCAACCTGGCAGCGAGAGTGAGCAATATTTACTCAGAGTGCCCAACGCTAGCAGATAACATAACAATAACAGCACTTAAACTACGCAATATGCAAGCCCTTCTTAACAAAGCCGAAACATATGCAAGACAATCGGGTTTTCAATACAACACTGACAAAATTGTTGTAATCCCCATTAAAAGGACGCACACATAGACCTAATTTCCTGTTGAATAGCAAAGCAGTAAAAACTTGTCGAGTATGATGTTCATTTGGAAACTACACTGACCAGCAACCGAAAAAATGCAAACTCTATCAAAACAGCTATACAAAAAGGGAGAGCAACTTACTTCGCATATACCAGTGAAGGGTTAAGACCAAAGGGAGTAAACCCCGTCAGTTCCTGTAACCTATACAAAGAAGTAGTCATACCGACAATACTTTACGGGTGCGAAACTTTGTCAAATATGAATAATCAGGATGTAGGACAAATAAACAAGTTCCAGTACTCCATATTAAAACCCTAACCCTAACCCTATTCATACCCTAACAGTACCAGGTCGCATATAACAGAATCCATGCTAGGCATATATATCTCCATTGAACTCAGTCATTCATATTCGAAAGTTAACATTTATACATGATAAGGTGATATCCAGTTCACCAAGCTCTATTGTTAAAGCTATATTCTTAGTCACGTTATACGTATAAAACCATCCCACGTTCGAAGTGTTTACTGCCTATTAAGAAAATTTAACATTACCAACTTCATACACATATACATGTGTAACAAAACTTTCCCCAGTAAAACATCATGGAAAAACACCATCCGTAATGTTATCAAAACGCATGACGACCATTCAATGACGAACCAATTTACGCAAGAAAGAGATTAAGCGCGTTTGTCTGGAACATAGCATCCACAACCGATGAACTACGCTCTGCATATATTGTGTCAAAAGTATGGGCCCGAACCCCAAGTAACCTCGAACACAGCATTTGTCCGCTCTGTGATCAAGTCACTCATTACGACTGTGTAAGTCATTACGTAGCATTCTGCCATGCCACATACTCCTTACGTATTGCATTCCTTGATTCAGTCAAACAACTCAACGGCCACTCATTATATAACGATCTCATCAGCGACATCGATGATGAGTCTGTCTTGAGAAAGGTTCTTAGAATGTACCCTAACACTAATATTCATTGTACCCAAGATCTTTACAGGTTATGCCACTCATATGTCGCATCTGTTTTCAGGCATGTTGGCCTGTTCGACAGATATCCTTAACTGTCAGTACCAATTACTATACATAAGAGAGGCATTTGATCGGATACCTATATCATATCGATCAAATGTTTACTCTTATAACCAAGAAAATAATATGCCATGTGTGAATTCGTGAAAGAGTGAATGGGTGTTTGGGCGTATGAGGGTGTGAGTAAATGAAGAATGATAACATGTCACCTTTGATGAAAGAAATATGTCTCCATTTTTTCTTTTGTTGAATTGTTATATTCATAACTTGTATTTATTTGTATGTAAAGAAATCTCCAAATACATGGGGGAAATAAAGGAAACAAACAAGTCTAATTGCTCAAGGTTCAAATATTGTACAAATAGTTGGTGTATAATATTAAATTGGGAGAGCTAAAATTTGAAAAACCAATATTGCCCCTGCGGCTTATTCACAAATGAAGATCTTGTTTCACTTTGCAAAAACGAATTTTATCCCCAAAATCTTACCTAAAAACTAAAAGTTGGCAAAGTGAGACGACACCGTTTCAACACTAATGATTTCATTGTTTCAGGAAAACAATGTTTATTTCCAAGATCTCCACGGAAATACCGTTACGGCAGATGTAACAGTGACACAGAACGAGATATACTTCAACTTCGAAAATGCCGTAGTCATTTATGATTTCTCTACGGTGAGTTTTATGCGTATATACCTTTTAAACAAGCGCTACTGATAAGCATAACTTTATAACATTTGTTTGTTTGTTTGTTTTGGTTTTACGTCGCTTTCAACAGCTAAGGTCATTCCGCGGTGGACAGGAAATGTGTTATTGGCCCCACACCTTATATATTTATATCGAGATAAACATATATAAGGTATGAAACCAATACGACACCACCTGCTGGAGCTCAAAAGTTGCATTGACTCTAATCGTTAAGAACCATTTAGCCGGCTCTTACGGTTCAAGCAAGGGTCAGACTGTGCCTGCCATTCTTGTTTAGCGTCCCCAAGCCATAGTGACCTATCGAAACATGTACACCTTTCCTCACAATGTAACGTTTAATTCAAAATAACGTCTTCAGAGCAACAACCCCGGATGATATTTATCAAGAGTGGTTAAACTGTTCTGTAACGGTGCTAAACTCCAGAAAATAAATATCATATTCACAGTTTTAAAACTGTTCAAAAATTGTCTTGAAATATTAGAATCATAATTCTGTGATAACATCAGAGAAATCATTTCACTTTCCAGTACCATAAAAATCTATATATTAATCGTTTATGCTGCCTTTTTACTGTGTAGGCATACCCAGTAAGCCATTTTTTGTACATTTTCACGACTTTCAATTGACAGTTTTTCAACATTTACTGCCAAAATAGTTTTGAACTACTTATTACTTACTTTGTTATCATTATTAGTAATATTTGCAGAAGTTTCAACCTTTTAAAATGTTGAGCTCCATCTGGAGTTCACCACCTTTAACATTCGGAAAACCTCGGATGATGAAGGATTACGGAATTACCCGAGGCGTTCCGAATGCACCTTTAAATCAGAATCAGAGTTCCTGATAAGGAAGGTTACACAGCTAGCTCTTTTCCCGAACTCTCTTATTATCCAACCAAACCCTATGCTATTGCTCCCAAAAGAATCGTCCCATTGAGACGATTCGTTTTAGTACCTACACTATAGGGTTATAGTGTCGAATAAGATTGTTCAGAAGATATCTACAGCTCTGAGATGTCAGTTAGATTGCTATCAACTTTAATACGTATAAATGTTGAATATTACAATTCAGATTTTACGAGAGTCGTGGTTCTATAAATTGCAATCAATCATTGCTCATTCAGCTATAATAATTATCTCCGATGTACGAAATTGCAATCATTCATTGCTCAGTCAGCTATTATAATTCTCTCCGATGTACGAAATTGCAATCATTGCTCAGTCAGCTATTATAATTCTCTCCGATGTACGAACTTGCATTCATTCATTGCTCAGTCAGCTATTATAATTCTCTCCGATTTACGAGATTGCAATCAACTTTAAAAATATTTCATGTATTTTTCTTTTGTGACTTCTAAATACGAATTAATGTTCCTATTAATGTTCTTATTAATGTTAATACAGGGCCTCACTGTATACAGATCGATAACAGCTGATGAAAGCAGCCAGGGATGTTTAGTCGAATCTTTTCTTATGAATGAAACCAAGACGCCCCATGAAGTCAAATCACTGATGCAGAAGGATCAGGTAGGTGCTGTATTATAAAAAGTTCGCTTGTTTATTAGTACATTTGTATAACTTTCAGAACCTATTCAGTCTTATTGCGATAGCTGTTTCCTGATTCTACGTGTTTTCTGTCTTTCTCCGGCTTTCCAGCACCGAACACAATTCGTCCCATGTCAACCTTTGCCTTCAATCACTTATCATTATCTCATTGGTGGAAGACGGTTAACGTTGCATGGGAAGGCTAATGTCGATCTCGGAAATACTTTGACCGAGAGCTACAATGAACAATCCTTTATAGATACAAGTGATCGTATAGATACAAGTGACCGGCACCAACGTTGTTGACCTCACGGCAGGCCCACTGTAGCTGACATCGAATATTTTCTATCAATGAATATTACTATTGGGTTGATATATTTATTATTTAAAACTTTCAATCATTTTCATTTTTATTTCGATCACTTGCCAAAAGGTGTTGCTAGGATGGCTTTTTCATTCCAGGTTCTTGGGCAAACAGACTTCGAAGAATTTCGCGTTACAGATGTTTGGTTGAACGAGGAAGCACTGGGACCTTTGTCAAATGACTTGTGTGCTGACGAGGAGATCAATTTCATTGAAAAGATTAAAGGTGATGGAGATGGTGCCACGAACGATGCTGATGTCGATGATGATGAACGTAAGTATGGGTAAAATCTGATTCACTCGGGCAGCTATTACGACAACGCAATGCTTGGTCAGAATAATATAATTAACGTATGCCTTGCTTAGGGTGCAATTGTTGATCAGTATGTATGTGTATCGATTGTAATCGATTTGCTTCTGGAAAAGCGACAATTTCTACTGTTTACAGCAGCGCAATGATTGGTCAGAATTAGCGTAGGCCCTACCTTGGATGCCACTGTTAGAAAGTGTTTGTGGTTGCAATTATATTCACTCGATTAACTTTTGAAATAGCGACATTTTGTATCGTCTACGCAGCGCAATGTTGAACTATTTGATCTTCTTTACGAATGCCTTGCGTCGGGCGCCACTGTTAGACAGTATCTTTGGGTATAATGAGATTCTATTGGTATTTATTTTTAAACAGCGACCATTATAACCGTTTACGGCAACGCAATGATTGGTCAGAATGATCTGATTAACATATGCCTTGCTTCTGGTGCCACTGCTAGACAGTATTTATGGTTAAACTCAAATTCACTTGGTATGTTTTTGAACTAGCAATCACTTTTACCTTCTACAACAATGCAATGATTGGTCAGAATATTCTTATAAACGTAAGCAATGCTTCGGCTGGCACTGTTAGACAATATTTATGGGCATAATTCGTTTCACTCGTTTTTTTTTTGAAATATCAACAAGTTGAACCGTCTACGGCATCGCATTGATTGGTCTGAATGATCTGATCTGATTAATCTTCGGCTTGCTTCGGATGCCACTATTAGACAAATTACATATTTTGCTCGGTCAGCTTCCAACACCATGGAAGAGTTGTTAGTGTGGATGATAATGAAGCAGTGAATATATATTGAAAGCGACATACACAAGCAAACAAAGCTTTTCAAGTAGACATCTAGAATATCCAATCTTAAACTGATTACGTCAACGCAATAATTTGTCTGGATCTAATTAATTTTAGCTTCGGATGACAATGCCAGACCGTTTTAATAAAGCGTCAAATTGAAAACCGAATGTGACCAAGAGTGTGGATATATCTAAAAACGACATCCGATATATATTTTTTAAATACTAACGCATATTGACGCACCTGGGGGACGAGAAATTCCCCTTGCCTAAGGTTTTCGTGTTTCATTCAATTTATTTTTTTCAGTTCCCGACCTAGGTGCACTTGTTCCCAAACAAAATCACCGCCGTGTGAGGAGAGGTGTTCGTGTAAAAGTTAGTATTCGTATTTCTATCAGAATATAAACAGCAGCAAATAGATACAATGGACTCCGAGATGGTCGTGAACAGATTTGACACTAGTGATGTATTTAATACCAAAATAATCCAGGTAGTTATTATGAGAATGAATCAATACCTTCGATTATTTTTATATTACTGTTCACTATTAGACCTTTGTGTATCTTTTAACAAAAGCTAGAAGTGTAGCCCTACAAGTTTAACGCCAATGTAACATTAAATGATGCCGTAACGGAAAGTCAACAAGTCCCCAACTCGCCAGACGCGGCTCATGATTAACTTTGCTTTTTTCTATGACTTCTGTAAATACGTGTTTCATGGGGTCCTGATACCTCGACCGTATGATAACTCGAATTCATCGTTTAACCAAGTTCGGAAACAGCAGTGTAGCAGTTTTGATTTCGATTACTGATGAGCTGTTTTTCTTGATAGAATGTTATAATTGTCTTGTTTCTCACATTAAACACTTCAATAGTTAAATGAATTGCGAAACTGCCAAGAAATGAATGATGTATATATGATTCGACCGATAACCTCGATTACTCGAAGTAGCTTCGAGTTTTCGCTTCACTTAAAAATGAAATAGTATTGAAACTGTTCACCACCTTCCATGTCTATACTGAATTACAATATCACGTTTATTTTCTGTTTGTTTTTCTTATTTACTATTTGCTCTGTTTGTACATCAACACACGTGAGAAATAGGTTTGTTGTACTGTAATGGAAAATAACCCTTTCCCACATACAAATCTGAAACGGATATCTTTGAAAACAAAGAGGCAAAACTTTTCAGAATCTTAGTATATGAAAGTATATGAAAGTTGCTCGGTGAGAACCAATGAATACATATCATACTAAACCATTGCTCGTGTAATCGAGATGACCAAGTCGACGATTTGGAACCGGGCGTTTCGGTATCGATCCAAAGTCGCGGCGGTCATGGTGGAGGGTACTTGGAGGGCCCTTAGACAAGCATTAAGCATTATACTTGTCTGTTTACCCAAGGATCATGAATAAGTTAACTGTCGCCGTGAAATAAATGGAATAATGTTGAAAACGGCGTAAATGCCCAGTAGAACAGATTTGAGATGACCAAATACCTTGAAAAAGCAATACTCCATATTGGTTCTTCAACCAGTGTTATAGATGCCATAATATGCGATATAAATGACAAAGTGCACCACAAATGTCAAAGTATATTATAAGCTATTTCTCTCCCGAAATTCACATAGTCCAGTCTTCAATGAACTCCTTCACATTTCGTCCAAGCAGTCTGATCTGGCTCTATCCTTTTGGATCCTCTAGCATGGATGCGCAGGCATGTCTTTCACCACACTTGATTGATCAAATTATATCGCTCCTGCGCAGGCATGTCTTTCACCACACTTGATTGATCAACTTATACCGCTCCTGCGCAGGCATGTCTTTCACCACACTTGATTGATCAAATTATACCGCTCCGTTGAAAAACATGCCCTCCAAGGGGCGGAATTTGTTTTTCTTAGAAGAATGTATAGTGAAACTTTCTTGATCTAACAATATGCCCGATTATTAAATAATTTGGCACAAAGGTTCCTTGGATGACCCTCTACCAAGAGTGTTGAAATTATTCCGATCTGTTGATAAACATGGCCACCAAGCGGCGGTGCTCTTTTCACTTATATGTATAGAGTGAACACATTGTAAACTATTAAAGTTCTACCAAAACAAGTGAGCGATATAGGACCATCATGGTCCTCTTGTCCTTATATTATAGTGAACACTTGTCCAAAGGTATGGGCCCGATTACAAAAATGATTCAGAACAAACGTTTCTTGGATGACCCCCTACTAAGCATCCTCGGTACCAAAGCTATTCATAAACTATATGATACCCTGGTCAAATTGGCTAGCGAAACTTCGTAAGAATGCACCACGATTTCCTCCGTAACTACACTGTTATTTTCGTATCGCAGGAGTTTTATGTCATGTGGCCAATCAAGCGGCTGCATTTCACCTCATTAATTGTTCATGAGTACGAGATTTTTACAGGCAATTTAGCCAGGGTATCATATAGTTTATGAATAGCCTGGTACCGAGGATGTCTGCCAACATGGCTGAACTTATTCTGATCAGTTGAAAAACATTCAAACGTAAGCCGAAGAACTTTACCTGACTATACATAAAACATCGAGTTCGAATCTAACGCCGATCAAGGGGCCAACTCGCTGAACAAACCACAACCCTTAACATGCTCCATTGGTATGATCGAAACTCGCACCTGCGCACCCTTGATCTAAAATTAGATATTTTTGGGTTATTTGTAAAAGTCTTATCCGTCGTAAGAGGTCAGACTTAGTGTGACCTTCAATGCAAACATATTTTTTACAAAGATCAATAGATTGAATTTTCTGTCACAAGACTGTTTAGAACTAATTGAATTGTTGACTTGCCATTAGTTCCTAGGTGTCATAGGAAGGATAGATATCTTTACAATGTCCCAGGAAGACGATATAAACGATGGTAGTTGCTTCTCCTTCAAGCCCAAGCGATGCATGCACTGCACGTACTACCACTGATCGGTTCATGGCAGGATAAGCTTAGATTCAGTACTGGTAACTCATCCAGAAAAGGTAGTGGTATGACTAAACAAGAGCTGTCGGAGGACAGCGCGCTTGACAAAACCTTTTTGGGTGGTACATAACACATAACCAGGTACTTTATCATATTATTTATAAGCAAAGTACTTTACAAGAGTTGCTGCAAGATGCAGCAATTGGCGCGGGAATCAGCATGTCATGGCTTAAGAAATACTGTTTGATTCGAAAAACACGAAACCCGCTTTTAAATATATAATTCTAACAAAAAGCATTACTAAATTATGCACTCCTGGCTGTTGGTGGAGGTAATGATGGTAAAAATATGTGTGTAAGAGTTTAAGCTATATCTCTAATTGTTTTGAACAATAAAATGGGGTGGTACGAACAAATTGACCAAATTTCTAAGTCGAAAAAGGACCATAATTCTTACAAAAACATGGACAGAGTTATTTACTCTTGTCTGTTGACGGAGGTAATGATGGTGAATAAGTGTTGTAGTTTCAAAGCAATATCTGTAATGGTTTTGAAAAAATAGTGAATTGGTCCAAAATACTTAACCAAAAGTCTAAGTCGAAAAGGGGCCATACTTCTTACAAGAACCTTGACAGAGTTATGTACTCTTGTCTGTTGATGGAAGTAGTGATGGTAAATAAGTGTTGTAAGTTTCAAAGCAATATCTGTAATGGTTTTGACAAAAAATGGAATTGGTACAAGAAACTTAACCAAAATTCTAAGTCGAAAAAGGGCAATAGTTCTTACAAAAACCTTGACAGAGTTATGTACCCTTGTATAAAGGTCTAAGTCGAAAAGGGGCCATACTTCTTACAAGAACCTTGACAGAGTTATGTACTCTTGTCTGTTGATGGAAGTAGTGATGGTAAATAAGTGTTGTAAGTTTCAAAGCAATATCTGTAATGGTTTTGACAAAAAATGGAATTGGTACAAGAAACTTAACCAAAATTCTAAGTCGAAAAGGGCAATAATTCTTACAAAAACCTTGACAGAGTTATGTACCCTTGTATAAAGGTCTAAGTCGAAAAGGGGCCATACTTCTTACAAGAACCTTGACAGAGTTATGTACTATTGTCTGTTGATGGAAGTAGTGATGGTAAATAAGTGTTGTAAGTTTCAAAGCAATATCTGTAATGGTTTTGACAAAAAATGGAATTGGTACAAGAAACTTAACCAAAATTCTAAGTCGAAAAGGGCAATAATTCTTACAAAAACCTTGACAGAGTTATTTACCCTTGTATGTTGATGGACGAAATGAGGGTGAATAAGTGTTGTAAGTTTCAAAGCAATTTCTGTAATGGTTTTGACAAAAAAAAGAATTGGTACAAAAATCTTAACCAATGTGTGACACCAACGCCGACGCAGACGCAGACACCAACGCCGACGCCGAGGCGAGTAGTATAGCTAGCGAAAAGTCGAGCTAAAAACGGTTGTAAACGTTATTAAACGCATGCCTCATTTCAAATTGTGACGTATTGTCATCTGTGTTCTAACAAGCCTTTGGACGCCTTTTATAGAAGTATGGGTTCAAATAACCACATAACGATCTACACAATTTCTGTATATATTTACCATTTGTTAAACAAGCGCAACACAATTAAATGAAATAATATGTTCATTTAAATGTTTAAACTGTACAGGTTATGGACCAGAGCCTCACTAGCCTCTAACTCCTTACCTGATATAGACGACTTTTGAAAACAAAGTGACAAATGGAGAAACTGCTCCTATTGTAACACTGTCTCCAACTTTATTCAATAAGTGTTCTTCCATTTAACCCTTTCCCACATACAACAAATCTGCAGACGACTTGAAAACATGTTGACAAAAATATAGAAAACAAAAGATGGCTTAAGTTGTTCAATCAAGTTGAAAACATTATGGCCAAAAGGGAAATTGCTCATCATGAGCAATTTCCACTTTGGGCACACTGTTTCCAAAAGACGTCTGCTGCTATTGCGTCAAGATGCGTCTACAGGTACGTGTTAAAGAGAATTTCGATATGTTCTAAGAAATGTCGTCTGCTGCGGACTTGTTGTATGTGGGAAAGGGTTAATATGAAACGTTTCACATAAGTGTTCACTGTACGCATATTCACTGAGACCCCAACTCGTTAGACGCGGCTCCTTGATTTATGTTAATGAGTAAAATATGAAAAAAAGAAGTGCGGTGTTTTTAGATTTTTTAATTGAAATCATCTTTCATCCTGGGAGAAGATTTGTATTGATTGGGATTTTACGCCGTTATCAACAATTGTTCAGTCATATCACGGCGGCCAGGCCATCTACTCATGCTTTTTCCAACCAACATACTTTCCAAAAACTGGCTGCTTTTACACATAGACTGTTAGCCAATTGGTGGAAGACAAATGACGCTTGTCGCAATGAATTTTGTAGAGAAGGTTTCTAATAGCACATGACCTCCCTTAGATTGACCACAATGTGAACGTACGAGAATAAGACAAGAATATTTTACCAAACCAATAAGAATCCTCTCCATGGTGTAACAATACGTACATACAGGGGACTAGATAACGGGGAGTACAATGGTCTTTAAACACCAATACTTCTCTGATGACTGGACTAAACCTTATGTTGTTGGTACTCAAACGACTCGTCTCAGTGAGAGGATTCTTATGAGTACCCACACCATAGGGCTTGATGGTGTGGATGTGTTGGATGTGTTGGATGTGAAATATTCTTCTGATCGGGAGCACTGTGTAATATAAATTGGTAGGAGCGTAACAACGTAATATTTGGAAACACTTGACGTTAAACGTAAACACAAATATCAGCGTAGATAAATGTGCATATAGAGACAAATAACAAAGCAACACCATTAAAACACACCATCAATTTTGACGTAAATAAAACCATAACAAAAACCTTGACATTAACCACCTGCAAACGCATTTTGACGCAATAGCAGCAGACGACTTTTGAAAACATTGTGGGTGAAATTGCTCTTTGGCCACAATGTTTTCAACTTTATTTAACAATGAAGCTATCTCTTATGGAGATTTTTCAGGTTTTTGCCACTATGCTTTCAAAGTCGTCTACTGCAGATTTGTTGTATGTCGGAAAGGGTTAAACTTATGGTAAAATATTATGATTGATTGCTACCAAGAAACGATTTGAATGTAAATATACGCGTAACTATGTTTTGCTTTACATTGTATGAAACGCTTTCCCACTGAGCTATCGGGGCTCGACAGAAGGCCTTTTAGAAGATGAGTGGTTGTTTTTTCACATATGAATAACCTTCTTCAAATAAGGAATCCGCCGTGGTCGTGTTGTTTGCGACGGTGATTTGAAACCGGGGCGTCCCGGGTTCGATCCCCAGTTGCGGCACGACGGTCATGATGGAGTGCCCTTGGGCAAGGCACATTTCTTAGCCTAGTACTTGTTTGTTTACCCAGGAATCTTGAATATGTGGACTGTCGCCCTAATGTAACTGAAATAATGTTGGAAACGGCGTAAAACTCTTCTTTAAACAAAGACATCAATAGTTTGAACCCCCAATTAATAATTGAGCCGTTCCACAAGAAAACCAATATTTTGGACTATACGTTAGTTATCGACCGGATCAGCCTAAGCATGCCGCAGAGGCTAACCATGACAGACACTTTTCGCCTCCTGTGGATTTTCTTTTTCATGAATCATTACTTCCCACTGAGACGGAATGTGGCGGCCCAGATTAGCCTGCGCGGACTGCGTCTGGGTCGATACATTACGCAGAATCAATAATGTTGGTTTTCTGGTGGAACAGCTAACATCTATTCATTTTGATCATCTCTACATACAAACTTAACAACAAAGTACCATGTTTGTTTTGCCTGTCTACGTAAGCTAATACAAAAGGATCCCTTTCCACCATCTGTCTTTCTGTGTGCGGTCACGACGCTTGTGACACTCTTGTTAGTTTGTCACGCCATTTTAACATTTACCCGCTAAGAGACGCTTTCTGACGTTTCTGAAGTAGACAGCCTTTGAAAACATTGTGGATTTTTTTTTTTTTGCTCATGCCATCATGACTATATACAAAGGAAATGCGATTCTTTGTGTCTTTTTTCCATGGAATCTCGCCTATACTCGTATATTTACCTTTTTAAAATCTGGATTTTCAAAAAGGACCAGTCCAGCCATAGTCCAGTTTCATAGTCATTATTGGGAAAATACTTAAGCCGTTCCAAGAGTGAAAACCAAAACTAGAGGTATATAATGATACCTGAAATAGAAAAACCACAGGAGCCTTAAAGTGTCTGACCGGGTTAGCCTACGGGTTGATACTTTACGCAGATTCCACAGTGTTGTGTTTCTCGAGGAACGGCTCATTTATATAAATAAAAACGTTGAGTTGAGCAATCAACACTACAGAATCTGGTCAGACAGCACGCTGGCACATGTATACTTCACACACTCGGCTGTAGCGATATATTGTGTGTACTCAAAAGAGTCGTCTCACTGAAGGGAAACCGCCTCTGCGGGTTGGTGGTAGTGTCCACCTCGTTCTAGGGAGGGTGATAGTTCGATTGTCGGGCGGGTCATACAAAATACAATTTAAAACAACATACAAACAAACAGACCATCTATCTGCAAGTCAAACATTTAATGACTCCTTATGAGTTGTTTGTTGCTCCTTTGGCCAAATTCTGTCTTAACTCTTTCCAACAAAAAACAAATCTGCAGAAGACGACTTTAACAATGTCTACTAAAAATATGGAAAATCTCTAAAATTGTAGGTATAATTACTGAAAAAATAATGGTGGCAATAGGAGAAATTTGTTGTTTTCTCGTTTTGTCACAATGTTTTCAAAAGTGGTCTGCTGCAGATTCGTCAAAATATGTCTAGAGGTGGGAAAAGGTTTTTATTTTTAATTAAAAGTAGTCAGTAGACCTATATGTTGCGTTTTGCATGTGGGAGAGGGTTTAAGTGAGAATGTCGTCATCATGATTTTGTTAAATTTTGACAGTCAGTTTTTGACGTGAGTAACCATAATTAACGAAATAAGAACAGTCTAGCATTATATAAACCCTTTCCCACACTCAGACGCTCTTTGACAAAAGGAGAAATTGTTCACGTTGAGAAAATTCTCCTGTTGTCTCGATGCTTTCAACTTTTGCAATAATTGTTATAACATTTATAGAGATATTCCATATGACTTAATGTTTTTAAAGCAGTCTGCTGCTGATTTGTTGTATGCGGGGAAGCGTTAATAGGAGGAATAGGCTGACTACATGATTATATGTACATTTATTATAACAACTTTTAGGGGGGAAAAAACCCTGGGAGAGATACATACATCAATATTTATTATTAAATGATTTCTACATTTGTTTATACGACCGAATAAAATGACTAATTGCACGTCCGATCACACTTTTTTGTATATATATATCTTGTATATTTGTATGATATTATGAAATATATATGTTTTGGTGACTTATAGGCCCATGGGGCCGGGTGTTAATAATAATTGTTAAAGAATAAATGTAAACTATAAATGCTTTGTAACACATGTCACAATAATAAACAATTTACTTACTTACTTACTTACATCAATACGAAATTGAAATCGTTAACCCATTACTCCAGTCGTGACGCATTCACCTGTGAACTTACAATAGAACAAAAACAAAAAACAAAACAAGTAGAACTTTTTTTGTGTGTAAATTTTCATTACACTTTCCTACCAAAAAGTCAAATACTCTGACATCTGCAATCTACAGCCATCTTCACTCTATATTTAATGATAAAAAAAGGAACAGGTGTCACTACATATACTTAGTAATTTGACAAAACCAAGAGCAGCCATTTTTTGTTACCAAAGTTTAGGTTTTCCCGAGATAATAACAATTAGCCTAATGGATTTTGACAACGTATTACCTCCCTTTAAATAAGCTTAATATAAACATGAAATAAATTCACGTTTCAAGTCCTTAAACAGTAATTTAAAAGCTGTATACTCTTTCAAACAAAGTGTTGATTTTTTTTATAAGAAAAATAATATAAATGTAAAACATATTTATTAATGTCGTAAATTATTGTGTTGGACTAAACCCTAACGTAATGTAATATGAGCCGTCCCGCGAGAAAACCAACATTACGGCATCTGCGTAATGTATCGACCCAGATCAGCCTGCGCAGTCCGCGCTGTAATGATTCCTGAAACAGAAAACTCACAGGAGGCGAAAAGTGTTTAGCCGGGTAAGCCTGCGCGGCATGATTATGCTGATCCGGGTCTATACTTTGCGCAGAGTCCACACTGTTGGTTTTATCGCGAGCCGGCTCTTATTATGAAAATTCATATTTAAAAACGACCCAAGAAAATATAATGATATTTTTAGAGTCGTCTTTAAATCGGTCCTGGTTTATAGTCTGTAGACCGCGTATGTATCTCGTACGGACCAGTATTTCTGGATTGTCTCTCTGCGGAAAGACAATGACACCATCTGAATTATGAGCATTGCTCCTTTTGCCACACAACGTCTACGAAAGGGATAAGTTATTGCGTCAACAGTTAGGTACAGGAATCTCATTCTAATCGCCGAACAGAGCAGAGCCAGACAAGACTGCAAGGATGCGTTGTCTGATATGGTTCTACACTGGTCGCGAATGCCTTACAGTTGGTTTTCGCATAGCGCCGATCACGTTCCGATAAATTGGCGTAAATTGGCGTAAACACCGATGGGGCTACATTTCTAGACTGTTTGCCAAAGGAGTCATCAATGACTTCATAACAGTCATGTAGATGGACAGTGAAATACCTGATGAGACCCCGTGGATGCACAGGCTCGTCTGAGTCTTCACTGTACGCACATGAATTAAGGACTCAAATCGCGTAGTGCGGTTCAAATGAAAATTCAAGTACAAGTAGGCACACTAGACTAAGAAATTTAACGCCTTTTCCAACTACAGCAAAACTGCAACATACTACACAACTGGGCAGAAATATGGAAAACCTCTAAAATAGTTATTTTGCCAAAATGATGTCAAAAGTCGTCAGCTACAGAGGCGACAGAATGCGTCTACATGCGGGAAAAGATAATTAAGAGGAGACATGCTATTTAACTCTTTCCAAGATATAGACGCTGTCTGACGCCTCTGCGGCAGACTACTTTGGAAAACATTGTGACAAGCAATTTCTACTTTTGCCACAATGTTTTCAACTTTTTTCAGTAACCATACTTTCATAAAAAGAGAGTTTCTAAAGTTTTGTCTAGATATCTTCAAAGTCGTCTGCTGCGGATTTGCTTTATGTGAGAAAGGGTTAAGGTAAATGTTTTATGATTGACGTGTAATACGTCTGCTGCAGATTTGACGTGTAATACGTCTGCTGCAGATTTGACGTGTAAGACGTCTACTGCAGATTTGCTGTATGTGAGAAAGGGTTAAGGTAAATGTTTTATGATTGACGTGTAAGACGTCTGCTGCAGATTTGACGTGTAATACGTCTGCTGCAGATTTGACGTGTAAGACGTCTACTGCAGATTTGACGTGTAATACGTCTGCTGCAGATTTGACGTGTAAGACGTCTGCTGCAGATTTGACGTGTAATACGTCTGCTGCAGATTTGCTGTATGTGAGAAAGGGTTAAGGTAAATGTTTTATGATTGACGTGTAAGACGTCTGCTGCAGAGTTGACGTGTAATACGTCTGCTGCAGATTTGTCGTGTAATACGTCTGCTGCAGATTTGACGTGTAAGACGTCTGCTGCAGATTTGACGTCTAATAATTCTGGTGCAGATTTTCTGTATGTGAGAAAGGGTTACGGTAAATGTTTTATGATTGACGTGTAAGACGTCTGCTGCAGAGTTGACGTGTAAGACGTCTGCTGCAGATTTGACGTGTAAGACGTCTGCTGCAGATTTGACGTCTAATAATTCTGGTGCAGATTTTCTGTATGTGAGAAAGGGTTACGGTAAATGTTTTATGATTGACGTGTAAGACGTTTCCTGCAGATTTTCTGTATGTGGGAAAGGGTTACGGTAAATGTTTTATTGTCGACGTGAAACATGACATGTGTAAAGCAGTACATTAAACTGACTTTCATTGTTCGCTTTTGGATATAGCCTACGGCTATGCAATCTCATGTATTAAAACATTGAAATAGTTCATCTATCATTTACTTAACGGCAATTTCCTTATCGGTGGAACGGTTCATTACTCGAATAGAAATGGGGTAATCTGGATCGACATTTGTCGTAAACGTATGGAGATCCATGACTGCGTAGATGCGTAGGTGAATCTAGATCGACATTGGTCGTAAACGTATGGAGATCCATGACTGCGTAGATGCATAGGTGAGTCTGGATCGACATTGGTGGTAACTGTATGGAGATCCATGATTGCGTATATGCGTAGGTGAATCTGGATCGACATTGGTGGTAACTGTATGAAGATCCATGACTGCATAAATGAATAGGTGAAATTGGATCGACATTTGTCGTAAACGTATGGAGTTCAATGGCTGTGTAAATGCGTAGGCGAATCTGGACCGACATTTGTCGTTTTGAGATCTATGGCTGCGTAGATGCCGATTCTGGATCGGCATTGGTCGTTTAAGTATGGATATATATGGATGCGTAGATGGGTAGGTGAATCTGGTTATACATGGCCCGTACATATTAAATGGCTGAATTTCCTTAATGCGGCGTTCACACAGTGACCATTATGGCTTCCGTTTGAGATCAGATAGCGTTACGACACGAACAGAGAAATAGTCGGATTACTATCTTCAATGATCTGGAAAGTCCTATCAGTGTTTGAACGCAATCGTTTACGTTCGTAACAAGGTCCTACGGCCAAGCACTCCGCTAACGACAGTTAGGTGCGTCCCGTAACATTCGGGAAACTGCCGATTTTATCCTGTCGGATTACAATCGTGACCATGTCGTGACAGATTCATCTGTATCGCATCCAAATCGTAACAATGTCCAATGTTGTCTGGTTCTGTGTTGGCTGGACGGTTTCCTGTGGAACGGGCATGATCTGGAGAAACTTTTCATTGCCGTTTCTTGACGATCCAGTAGCTTTCATCAACTACATGAGGCTGCCCACGAAACTGTAATAGGACGGGACTATCACGTGAAACGGTTTTTTAACGAACGTCTTCCGTCAGCGTCGGTTCACTGTCTGACAAATGAAGGAATGGTTACGGACTCAGTCTCACTTCTGTAAACTTGCTGGATTTCGTCAACTGGCTCACCATGAACACCAGAATCGTTAGCAGATGAATGCATAGGAGACATAAATATGCTTTCTTTTCATTGATTGTCTTGCAGCTTTCGTCGTGGAAGGCACAGGTTTCCTTATTACCAGGCATAGTAATTTAATCCTCATAAAGATGAACTTATATATTCTAAATTAAGACACTCGGATGGCGATGCTCCTTGTAGAACTGCTGAGGCTAGAGTGAGAATCCGCTGTCGAGCGATTATTTAGTAGGGGACTATTACGTGAAACAGTTTTCTAACGGGTGTCTTCAGTCAGTGTCGGTTCACTGTCTGATCTCTGTCGAATAACAGATTCGGTCGTTCTGTACCATGCGATTGAAACAATCGGAACGCTTCCTCAACACTTATGTGATTGTTGACGCCGCGTGGAAGCGCGGCGTCAGTATGGGATAGGTTTTAATGTTGTACCATGGGGTGACGTAAATCCAAAAGGGAGCAACCACCATTATTATTGTTAAGAAAAACTCGGTTATATGTTTGGAAAAAAACCAACCTTTATGAATAAATAAATTGTATAAAATAGTTTAAAAAACAGCAAGATACAAAATACGTATGTCTTCTACCGTTATTACAAAACTTTAAACACATGTTATGGGTATTTAATAACTTTCCCCTAACTTCCTAGGCTACGCTTTTTTTATAGTTTGGTTTACGACCGACTCGATTTATCAAAGCTCAGAAAAAGGTTTCTGGCGATGTTTTTGCCTATTAACAATATTGAGTTTTTTTAATAAATGGGTAATCTTTAAAAAATCAATGATGATTCATTTTATAATACATATTACAGTATAATTCTAGAAACTGTAAAAACAACGTTAACCCAACTATGCAATAGGTAGGGCCGTAACGTGACCCATTCTATTATTTGTAAATGCAGCATGTCATCGCTTGGCTATTTTGGTCATTCTTATTTAATAGACGACGTTATGAATACATCGCTGTTTTCACGAATTCATCCGATTTCTAAAATTCAATGGATTCGTATTCGGTTTTTCATGTTTCGTTCGAGATGAACGATTCGTACCAACTGGTTTTCGCTCTTTGCTCTTGGAGAACTGACTTGACCATTTTCTTTTGTTTATTTTTCAGTTTTCTTCTGACATCTTCAAAACCATTAAACTGACATTACAAACAAACAAAGCAGACTTAATAATTCTTGCTATATGTTAACTATACATGTGAACTTTCATAATGCTCAATCTTGATTATAAATATCTTTAATTTACTTCGTACCTTTTGTTTATATACTCCCGTTTTTGCTATCATACTTCTGTTAAACTGGGAGGAGAATAGACTTCCCCCTCTCCTCCCAAAGCTTGTGTCACACTTAACGTATAACAAGAGACAATACACCTTAATATATGTTAATATTTAAGCACATATGTCTAATTGATCTAGTTAGAGGACTTACAACAGTTTATTGGTAAAAAAACCTTGAGAAACTTCAGCTTGTATGACACATTATAGTTGCAGTGAATGTTAAGCAAACAGTAAACCAAATGGTTTCCGGACTTAACTTCTCATTTCAAGACTAAACTTAACATGCTGAATATCACATAGATCGTAGCATATAAAACGTTTAATCCCTACGTCAATATTGACCCTTTCTGCTCTTGGTAACCTTTTTATATAGGCTATGGTAGTGAGGTGAGCAATATAGGCACATCTTGGCATTCTTGTTTAAAATAAAGGGACATTTGGCCTTCTTGTTCGAAATATTTACATCCTGTCTGTTTGTACAGGTTATTTAAATGTATATAACTGCATCTGCTTCCTTGAAGACATGCTTCAAAATCATGCGCGGTGTCTTTGATGCTTTGCATCAAAATTCTTCTTGTTGTCTTCATTAAATAGATACTTCTTTTTACCAATTTTAATAAAGTTTGAATTTCCAGCCACGAATCACAGGATCTTGATCAGACTTTTGACAAATTTTAATCGGGAATGGTCCTATCAAGGACGGCAGCAAAAGTCCTGAATATGTGACTGACGCTTAAGCGCGACTCGGATAAGCTTTAACATGTTTCTGTATTATTTCATGAACAGTGTTGAACCGGATCTGGCTGCGTTGATGCGCGACACATTGACATTTTAATATGCTTGTCATAAAGAAACTGCACTTGTAAACACGTGTTTAACACCCATTTCCCACAAAAATACAATCCGTAGCAGACGACTTTGAAAACGTCCAGATAAACATATATAATATATTTCTATGTTAAAGTTGAATTAATGAACACAGTTTAAAATAAATATGTGTGAGAAATATCTCCTTTTGCCACATTGTTTTCAGTAGTCGGTTTCTATAGTTGCGTAAAAATGTGTCTGCAAGTACTCATTTTCATGGACATAATAAGTGTAACTTAATGAGGAGTTAAAAATAGATTATGACCGGGGTTTGTTATTGCAATTTGACAACCAAACATAGGATTCGCACCGAACCATTTCTCGCTCATTGAGGTAGTGGCCTTGGGTAACATTCCAGTTTGTCGTAGCGCAAAGAATATTAATAATGTCAGTAATTGCGTCCCTCCTTGTCACTCAGAATTTAATTGCTGGAATAGCATTACCACCGATTATAGCAATAACCGGAACCAGGGGCGTAGCTTGGCAATAATCAATGTGTAGGCCTTCTCGTGAGAAAATCAACATCGTGGACTCTGCGTAAAGTATCGAACCGGATCAACCTAAGCATGCCACACAGGCCTACCCGGATAGACACTTTTCGCCTCCTGTGGATTTTCTGTTTCAGGAATAACTACTCTATACATCTATCCCCCTAAGACGGAATGTGTCGGCCGGATCAGTCTGCGCGGACAGCGCAGGCTGATCTGGTCGATACATTACGCAGATGTGTATCGCCGCAGCTGCATTTTGGGGGCATTTTGAGGGGAAAAATGTGTAGGCACGTGCCTACAGTGCCTAAAGGGAGCTACGCCCCTGGGAACTTACTGATTATTTACTCAGGGATATAACTGAAATACCGTTGCAAGTGCCATACAACAACATTCCAGCAAACAAACATAAAACAAGCAAGCAATTGTGTTAGTCTTCACGAATGGTTCGTGATGGTCTTGGTCTCCAGGCACTGTTCATATTGAACGTGTGTCTGGTGAACGGATACGTCAATTATAACTGTCTCAATTAAACACATCACGTAATGGGATAAAGCTGTTTACAATAAGACGTTCACCTTGTAACATAGGTTGTAACATAGGTAAATAGGTTTAACTTGGCACTTATTTATTGTCCAGCTGTTTTCGTTACCATTCGGCGGTTACATCGTTATTTAAATGTTAATTAAACCAAATATATTCGTTACTATGGGTGATTTACATTGCCCCTTTCTTCATTGTTCAAGCCTACAGTAGTATATTTGAACGTTCTGATAATTTACAATGAATGCTCACACAGAATGTATTTATCGACGGTATTGTATACACATATGTAAAGTGGGGAATAACCACATAAGGAGGTTTGTGTTTAGTTTATTGTATCATAATTGGCGGGAAAGGTAAGCAGGTTTTGTGTACTGTACGCGCGGTTGATGGTCATTCGAGGAGTAAACGTCCAACTGTTCAGACCGTTATTAAATTACCAAGTTCTGATTTCTAAGAGATTTCAAGGTAGATTGCGGATTTCGCGGATTTCGAGTTCAGACATATTCTTTTCGTGCAATTCGCTTACAGGAAAGCAATGCTAGGAGTCGAGTTCTGATCCAAATTTCAATGACTATTAAATATAAATTTCGAACATGTATAGTACTTAGATAATTCATATTAAGCGAACTCAAGTATGAATCAAGTTATTCTAATCAGTTACTTCTAGAAATCCGAATAATGCCGGAGGGTGGAGAAGACGCTTTTGTTTTGTTGGGGTTTAACGCCGTTTTCAACATTATTTCAGTTATATCACGGCGACAGTTTATTTATTCATGATCCCTGGGTAAACAAACCAGTACTAGGCTAGGAAATGTGCCTTTCCCAATGGTACTCCACCATGACAACAGCGCCGCGACAGGGGATCGATCCCGGGACGCCCGGTTCCCAATCCCCGACGCTTACCACTAGACCACGGCGGATTCCTGGGGGAGACGTCTAACACTGACCAGAGCTTAGATATTTCCTTTTCTTTCTTATTTACGAAGACAAATGAGTCCCTATTAGACTTGCAGCAGACTGTAATGTGTCAATATCGAGATAAAATCACGTCGAATTCTCCTTTAAACAGTAATTTTAACTCACTGAATGTTATTTTCATGTTCAAAGAGATGTCTTGATTTGTGATGAATTCATCTAATAATGTTTATCCATGTATATCTAAAATATGAACTGTTTCTAAGCTAAAATTGTTGATCACGTGACTAGCGAATACCGATCGCGTAGATCAATCTCCTTTAGAGAGAGCCGTTCTTTACACTCACTTACAAATATTTAAGGTCAGATGGAAGCAATTTATTTTCCATAGGCGAACATTATAGCGTTGTGGGCTATGGCTCTTTCCCAACAGTAGAACTAACCCAGAAGCCTATATTCAATCAAAGTTCATTATCAAAACTACCAAAAAGCCACAAAAAACTCACATCTCACCTTTATTTTTTAGCTATGACGTCAAATCAAAGGTCATTCTTATACCGCAGTGAATTTTTCTTTCAATTTCGGAAAATACAAGTTGTTCTAAAAATGGCTCCTAAGCTGTCAATAAAGCTAAAAACAAACATTGTTTTGTATACAAATCAGTCGGAGGGTATTCAACTTTATTAAAAACACTTTCAACTTTCAACAAAATCATTATTGTCCAATGGGACCACTTCAGTCTTATGAATTCATCTGAAATCCCCTGGACAAAATTGTCTGCCCGGCAAGCCGATCCGATTTACTTCCCTTTGACCTAAATTATAGGTGATTTAAGGCGTTTATTTGGTTCCAAGCAAATGAAGAAAAGAACAAACTGAGATGAAACTTGTTTTTAATACAAATATGACTTTGAATGAACACTCTCTACCTATAAAGAGAGTATAAAGAACGACAATTATGCGAAGAAGAATGGTTCACGAATCGGGTCTTTCGTACAAAATTATTTCGTCCTTGACACTTTTAAATGTGTCATTAGATTCCCTACAGGCATTTTGCTTGCATTCTGCATAGTGTTATGCATCATTGACACAAGGGCGCTCATCATAATATAATTTTAAAACATAAATAGTTTGTTATTTTCATTATAAATCAAAGTACTGAACGTACTGGTAACGAATTATTTTGAACATGTATTGTAAAATCTAATTTATGAATGCAATTGATCATGCTATTGCACAATTTAGTGTATTTTATTATTATTAATATTTCTGTCCAGAGATTTTTTTTATCAGTTGACAGTTTTAGTAAATGTAGCATTTCAACGGCGATGCGAGCGTTTAACATGCACACTAACTCGTTCACTGAGCTCTGCGTAAAGTCTGTCAAAACACCCATGGCATATTTGTGAGATTTACATTGTTAGTTCGATTTGTTTTCGTCACCAGGGGCGAATCCAGGATTTCGGCTTATATTATAACTATGTTTCATGTGAGTGAATTAATTATTATAAATCTATAATGTTTATCAAATCGCATAAAATAAGAATTAAAAAAAAAAAAAAAAACAGTTCCAATTAGGACTCGAACTCGCGTCCATAAATAGTCCAAGATTAGTAGTTCTACACTCTCTCCATTACACTACGGTACTTTAATACAATGTCTGAGCGTTACTTTCGTATATATATTAAGCTAACTGAATGCGCGCGTATGTAAACCATGATCTATAATTAGAAAGCCCCTTTGATCATCGTTATCATGTTGAAAAAAGGAGAAACAACGGCGATGCGAGCGTTTAAAATGCACACTGACTATTTCACTGAGCTCTGCGTAGTGGCATATTTGTGAGATTAACATTGTTCTATACAGCGTGGGGTCGACTTCTAGTGAATGGGCATACGATTTAAATTCATACTCGTGCCTTATACGTACCTACCGACAAATGATATATATGCGCGTACTGTTAATTTGATATTTTCTAGAAAATTGATTATCTATGATGATATGACTTCACTGTATTAAAATAACACGTAGAAGTCATTTTAATATCGAAAAAATACTAGGACTATTTAGGTGCAGCGAATGTGTATTCTAAGCGGAAGTGTAGTTTAACCGTGACTTCCGGAACCAAACACGATCGCGTTAACTGTATTATTTTTTGAGAAAAAATAATTCGTTAAAAAGGGAAGGAAAGAATTACAACAAATTTACATGTTGTAGGGTCTAGTTTATGTTCGAAATTAAGTTTGAAATTATACAACATTTTCAATGAAATTTAACTGTTTAGCTGATATTATATTTCGAGGGTGGTCTACTTTGTAAATATATTGGACTACATTTTAACGTTTGTCAAAGTATGATATAATTAGGATGCCAAGCTAATATCATTTTGAGAAAAAGAGAAAACTCGTGTCTTCAGCGATTTAACCCTTTTCTCATTGTTTTAAAAGTAGATTGCTGCAAAGGTTCCAATGTTGACTTGAATAGGGGAAAGGTAAAATGACGTGCAAATCCTGAATTGTCTGTTTTGTGGTTTTATTGACAAGTAATAAAATTCAAATATTCTGATAAGCATCTTGAAAAATGTATGTGGAATTCACAAATCTTATAATTATTCCTTAATGAAAGCACTGTATACATACTAAGACCAATGATTGGCAAGATTATTCATTTCCGTTACTGTTTATGATTAATAATTAGTTGGCTTTGTGTATGGTCAACCTACCTTAGAATGGAGATTGGTCATAAACAATGAAATGCTTCAATTATATTTCAATGAAGGACATTCACTTCGTTAACAAAAAAAATGCAAGTTATGATACATTTTCACTTGACGCCAACCCCTGATGTTCCAATATTCCCCTCAGTTGATAACTGGTTTTTTCAACAACTATAATGTAAGTGTTATGCATAACTGCAGTATGGATTTCCGGCGACATTGATGCGTTGCATCAACTTTCTCTTGTAATTCATCAGTTGGAAGCGTGCGCTATGTTGGTGGGAAATGTGTTTTAACCCGATGATCCTGAGTCATACGAAAGTTGACCCTTTGCTCTTTGATTGATTGATCTGGGGATATAACGCCGTTTCAACAGTTTTTCAGTAAAATCACGGGCGGCCAAAGTTTTTCCAAGCAACTGGCCGCTTTTCCAAATAGACTGTTAGCTCAACAGGTGGAGGACGAATGGTGTTTGTCTCATAGACCTTTGTCAAATGTTCGGAAAGAATATTTGACAAGCTTGGGTTCTAACTCTCAACCAGCGGTTTGACAGCCCGCGTCGCTAACGACTAAGCCATCGGGATTTGGTAAGCCTCGGGTCTTTGCGAGAAGTTAAGATCCAGACCAGTCTGCACAATCCAGGGGCGTAGCTCCCTTTAGGCACTGCAGGCACGTGCCTACACATATTTTTCTAAAAATGACCCAAAATGCAGCTGCGGCGATATACATCTGCGTAATGTATCGACCAGATCAGCCTGCGCTGTCCGTGCAGACTGATCCGGCCGACACATGCCGTCTAAGGGGATAGATAGAGTAGTGATTCCTGAAACAGAAAATCCACAGGAGGCGAAAAGTGTATATCCGGATACGCCTGTGTGGCATGCTTAAGCTGATCCTGGTCGATACTTTACGCAGAGTCCACAATGTTGATTTTCTCACGAGACGGCCTACACATTGATTATTGCCAAGCTACGCTCCTGAATCGTGAGTCATACGAACATCAACTGTCTCGTTTTTGCGATGATTTAAAATCCTAGCTAGTCTTCACAATATTATCAGGTTAGTTCATGTCCACGTTCTAGTGGTACAAATCTCCAGGAAATATCCAGAGGACGGATATAACCACTTTTACCCTTTCCCGCATACAGTAAATATGCAGCAGACGACTTTGAGTATATCTTGTCATGAATAGGGAACATCTCTAACAGGGAAATATTCATTATTGAAAAAGTTTAAAACTCTGTGACAAAAGGAGAAATTGCTCATGATGATTTATTTCTCCCTTTGTCACAATATTGGCAAAAGTCGTCTCCTGCAGAGGTATCAGAATAGGTCTGCATATGGGAATGGGTTAAAATTAGAAATTGCCTATAATGAACAAATTCTCCTTACTGTATTCAATAATTTCGATTTCATTACAAGTTATTTTCCATACTTTTTCTTAGTTTTTTAAAAGTCGTCTTCTGCAGATTTGTTGCATCTGGGAAAAGGTTAAAGCTACACGTCTTATTGCTGTACACAGTGGTTTCACAAAAAACAACAAGACATTTTAATATTGTTTTCGGTTTATTTTATTGAAGACACACCATTGTAAAAAAAAAAACGTACTGACTAAAATTGTACAAAACAAATTCTTTTAAGTTTATGCCGCACATAAAAAGATGTCAGAAATAGACTAAAAAAAGATACATACATGTAGTAAGAAGGAATTGTTGGAGCTACAAAATATAATATATGTTGCTTAAATAGTTGTTGTAATCTTCTGTACAATCGAGAAAAAGATAATAATAAAAAAAAAAAAGACAATTTGAGCCGATGTTTTTTTAATGTTTAGGTACAATTTCATTAAAACCAGACCTTCACTAGCAAAAACTCAAATATATATTATGACTACCTATTACAGGTCGTTTCAGATCAACTTTTGCGTCAGCCAATCAAATTGTCATCTACAAAATCGTTAGGTATCAACAGTGGAGATCACCTGTATAAGTAAACGTGGTAGTGAATCGAGGATAGCCGAGTGTTAACCATTTGAATAGCAGAACTGAACGTTGGTTGTACCATGCGATTTCATTGGACTAAAACATGCACCTGCTCATGTTTTTTTTAAATGTATATGGTCAAATCGAGACGATATTTTAAGTGATGACGTCAGATCCTATATACCAGCAGAAAAGGGTTTTGGTCTGATTTAAATGAGATTGGTGAAGGTTTAAACCTGTCTGTAAAACCATACTTTCCGATTTAAATTATTTAAAGGAAACTTATGTGACTAGTTGTAGACCTAGGCCTGTATACATCTTAATCTGAACTATCTATTATTTGATATTCCATCTGGTAATTATTATGATTACTATTTTTTATTCTATATTCCATCTTTTATCAACATTATTCTAAATATATAATCTATTTAAAAAGTATTATTATCTTTTATTGTAAACCTTATTATTATTTTTATTATTATTATCATTATAATTATTATCATTATTATACATCAACAATGTAACACAAATCTAGCCAATCAGAAATTATGGTACTTTGAAAAAAAAAAAAAAAAAAATTCAATATTATCTTATAATTTAAATAAATTTAGAATGTGTTAAATACGGACCTTGATCTACACTGGTTGCTAATTCCGGACGTAAGTTATACTGTAGTTATTTAAAACATACCATTAGGGTTTCAGTAAAACACAGTTGTTAAAACAGATACATTATTATCCCTAATTCGGCGAAAAAAGTACGAAAGAGAAACACAAAAGCTCCGATGGTTATGTTATAGGTTTACATTTGTGTAGCATCTGCTTCCGCTTCCGGTGCGGCCGCAGTACCCTCTAGAACTGACGGACTTCTGGAGGAGATTTTCTCCCCCTTAGCCTCCTCATAGTACATTGGTGGAATACCATTCACTTCGTACACAGGGGGCGCCAATCCAATCGTGTAAATATCTGAAATAGATTTTAAAACATGAATTGTAACATTCTCTGGTAATATATCCATCTAAATATCGTAACTTTCATCTCCTACCTTTCTCACAATGTTTACCTTTCCCTCCCAACCAGACTTTTGTCCATTTTTGTTAATTTGCTTATAGATTTTCGTTAGAACAGATAGTTGTCATGCTTCCGTTTCAAAGAGGTTATCGCCGTTCAGAGCTGTCGTTTTGAGAGGATACACTGAAGCATGGTAAATGTCAATCCGTAAAACCTGAACTCAACAACGCCGCAGTAGCAAACGCTCGTAAAGGACTGATGATTGCCTTTTACATTTCGTCCCAGATTGACCGTTGCGCCGGTCATTCGAATTGAAAGAAAATCGAGCACCTGCTCATGAATATTTAAATGTATGGAGTCAATTCGACGCGACCTTTTATGCGGTGTCGTCAGATTCAGTATTCGCACGGCGAAGGATTTTGGTCTGAGATATAACATATAATATATAATTAACATGCTGTCGGGGGCGTAGCTCGGCAATAATCAATGTGTAGGCCGTCTCGTGAGGAAATCAACATTGTGAACTCTGCGTAAAGTATCGACCCGGACCAGCCTAAGCATGCCACACAGGCGTACCCGGATAGACACTTTGTGGATTTTCTGTTTCAGGAATCACTACTCTATATATCCCCCCTTAGACGGAATGTGTCGGCCGGATCAGTCTGCGCGGACAGCGCAGGCTGATCTGGTCGATACATTACGCAGATGTGTATCGCCGCAGCTGCATTTTGGGGCATTTTTAGAAAAAATGTGTAGGCACGTGCCAACAGTGCCTAAAGGGAGCTACGCCCCTGGCTGTACTGTCTTAAAAATATATTTAACATTAGCTCCATTTATCTACAATGTTCACACATGTTATTTATTAAGGGCAAGAGGAATACGCTGTGGTCGAGTGGTTGGCGTCGGGGATTTCGAAACCGGGTGTCCCGGGTTCGATCCCTAGTCGCGGCACTACGGTCATGGTGGAGTGCCCTTGGGCAAGGCACATTTTCTAGCCTAGTACTGGTTTGTTAACCCAGGGATCATGAATAAGTGAACTATCGCCGTGATATAACTGAAAGATTGTTGAAAGCGGCGTCAAACCCCAATAAATAAATAAATTATTAAGGGCAAACATTCAAGTGAAGGTTAAAGATGCCTAACTAACACTCACGTTCATCGTTGAGTGGAGGCTTTTCGAGCTCTTTAGCCAACTTCATTTTCCTCTTCATTTTCCTCTTACAACAACAGCACACCATGAGGGATAAAATCAGCACAACCACGAAGAACCCGACACCGGAGCCGATCAAGATCGGAAGCAAGTACTCTTTCATTCTCAATTCCTGCACGTGAACTTCGTGCTGAATTGCATCCTGTATGGCTTGCTGGGAAGACGACATTGATTCGGTTGGTTTGTTGTCAACATTGGCATGGTCATCTACGATGACTACTGGAGAGTCTTGCTTCTTTTCGGCGGCAGCTGGAAAAAAAAAAATTTGACTAGCTTTAAATCTTTTCCCATTTTACAAACAAAAATCGACGCAACTGCAACAGTCGACTTTCGAAAACATTGTGGCAAAAGAAAAACTTGCTCATGACGAGCACGTTTTCCTTTCTTACAATATGTTCAACTCAATTCAATAATTATATTTTTATTTATTTAAAAAAATATATGCGTTTTTGTTCCTAAATGTTTTCAAAATTGTCTGCTACAGGTTTGTTGCAAGTGGGGAAGCGTTAACGTTACTGCAGTTCCAAGTTTACTGTAGTTTACTGATATAATCGCGTGTCGTTCTGCGATTTGGGCAATCTCGACGTGTGCGAATCAAAACTTCTTATCGCTAATTAGTGATAGATGGGTTCAAGAAGCATAACTGTACAGGCAGATATATTTCCACACGTGTACTTACTACGTTAATGTTGGTTTTTCCTGGTGCTAATTCTTTCTTCGTGTATTGAAGTAGCCTGTATGCGTAAATGAATTAATGTTAGAAACGCAGTTTTCTGTTGAAATATTCATTTCAATTTCAGATAGAAATATCACTATTATAAAAACGACTTTTGACATAGATTTTTAAAAATTGTTACAAAATAAAAAATATTTTAATTTATGAGCAATTCAAGCTGTCTACTCGATGTTTCTCGTCTTCTTAGATTCTCTCAATTGATAATAATGACTTACGGATGGCGTCAACGCTTTCGACTGTTGCTATGGTTTCAGTTTTCTTGCCCTCCGTCGAGGAGAGAGCTGGTTGTACTTCTGGTTCAACTTGTATTTCTGTTGAGACTGAAATAACCAACGAACGATTTAAAAATTAATACTAGAAAAATCGTAAACTTTGTTTCGTCTGCTATATTGTCGTCTGTAACACTTTTGATTTTACGAGCGTTGCTATGAAATTAGTAGGAGAAAGGTTAGGGCCCCATGTCTAGTCTGTCAATTTTGGAATTAAATTATTGATAATTTCATCTAAATTATTGATAAATCCAACCAAATTATTGACAATTCCAACCATTACATACACTGGTTCCAATTATACGACAACGCACACTTTGGAACTGTTGTATTGGATATCTCGAAACGTCCGTCTTTACGTGGAAGATGATTTAACAGTGTACATGTGATTGGCTTCTAGTTGCAGTAGTTCATCATGTAATGTCCCTGTATGCATAGACGTCAGAGGAAAAGTAAGCATCAACAGCTTTTTGAATTCCAATGTTCACGAAGCCTAATGGCATGATTCATTCTTACTTTAATTTTCCTAATTAGAATCACCAGTGGATTAGGAAGAATATCCCTAACAAGTTCGGCCATTTCCGCATGAATTTGTCATAGATCCATTTTAGTTTAGTTAAAACTTATTTATTTTAAACAGATTGCGAAACAAGCTTTCAGCTTATAATAATCACGCTCTATTTCTGCTTCCTGGAGACTAAACCAGAACTAAAGGCAGATTAACACGCTCATCATGGGAACCCATGACCGGTCATTGTCAGCGGAAATAACCGACATTCCATGAACAAAGCCGATCTCTTACGACTGCGAGCCTGTACTGTGTTAATAAATACCCGAGTCCGTTCGGAAATCACCGAGTTCGTTCGGGATGTTGTACACTTTTCCTTATCCACGCCCACGAAAACATGTTATATACCAGTCCATCATATCCCTATCATTGCTGTAGGGGATTCTTAAACGGGTGATCCGAAGTGAGACTAGTGGCAATATCAAGCTGTTTAGTAGCACCAATGGTAATATATGTTTTCCATGATGTATACTTAGTACTTACCATTTATTTCCCTAAGTTCGCACATACTTCGCACAGTCTCGGCTGTTTCCGTTAGCATATCGCGAGCAATAGCGATGTCGTTGTTCTTGCAACTTTTAAGTTCATTTTCAATGCATTGAAAGACGGCAGTTTGGGCTCTGAAGTAAAGTAGGATAAATGCATGTATACGTTATCCCATTATGTCATTTTGCGTTTGTAAACTGTTTCAAACCTAATTGACGTACATTTAAGGAATAACCCAATTTTTGATACGATGGAGGACATATTACTGAACCTAATTCATTTACCCGTCCAAGCAAACGTTTTAACTCTTTCAGCGCCAAAGGCAATATTGAGCTTTTTGCAAACAATACAGATTCAGGTGAGGCAGCTCGTGACGAGCTGTCTCACCTGAAATCTGCATTGTTTGGCTGTAAGTTATAAAGATATTCCAAACATCCTTTAACATGAAAATAGTTTCGTCCGAGTTTGAACATGGAAGAGTCTACTTTAAAATAATTCGGCGCTGAAAGGGTTAAAGCAAACGTTGACAGAGGGGTTATCTAACTTTGATTATGTCTAACCTTTGCATCATGCTACATGTCTGCAGCAAACGACTTTGAAAACATCGTGTAAACATATAGAAAATCTAAATAAATATGAGTATAATAAGAGTTAAAAAAAAATCAGCATGAGCACTTTCTCCTATTGCAATAACATTATCAAAGGTTATCTGCTGCAGAGGTGTCAAAATTATTTTATATTCCAAGAAAAGTACATAACTTTTGAATACATAAGGCTTGAAATATATGATTTTAAAGAAATAATATCAGTTACTTTACAAAATAATTCACTTTTCGGACAGTGCGAGTAGTTGAGATTCAGATCAGCTCGCAACTTTGTGCAGACTGGTCAGTATGTACAGTATATTTCCTGTTCGGAATCTAGTCATTAAATCACCACGGAAGCCTCTGTACAAAAACAGTTAACAATTTTGATAGTACATTTCGTTAAAATTCAAAACCTTCCGAGTGGAGTCGATTTTCGAGTTGTATTAAACATAAGATCGATTGATTGAAGCTTAACGCTTTCCCTCATACGACAATTCTGCAGCAGACGACTTAAAACATATTTTGACAAAACAAAATCTTCATAATTGAATGGATAACCTATGACAAAAAGTGGAAAACATTGTGGAAAAAAGGAGAAAACGTTTTGTGCAATTTCTTCTTTTGTTACTATGTTTTCGAAAAGCCGTCTGCTGCAGAGGCGTCAGAAAGCGTCTATATGAGGGAAAGCGTTAACGCCGTGTACCATTGCTGGGTGAATTACGTGTATGTTATGTCATGTTTATGTTTATGTTATGTTTATGTTATGTTTATGTTATGTTTATGTTATGTTTATGTTATGTTTATGTTGTGTTTTCTAACAGTATGTCAGTTATATCACGGCGGCCAGTTCACATTAAACATGTTTTTCCTGGCTTTCTCACACCAGTTATTCGCATAAAAGGCTTTGCCTTCTTACATAGACTATTTAGCCCGATGGTGGAACACGGATGACTCTTGTCTCATTTAATGTTGGCCGAAATGGGTTTCGATCTCACACATCCCTGCATTGACAGCCCGCATCGCTTCCTTCAGACTGAGTCACTGGGACTCGGCAACAAAGAAAAGATAAACCCTTACCGACAGAGGAAGAGGGACATATCATCGTTGAAGGGCTCGAAAGCCGTCATCAGATCCGGGACATCGATGTTGTTCTTTTTGAGACAGGTTTTCACGGCGCCTTCAAGTCGGAGGACACAGGAATCGGGGTTATCTGGAAGAGATGGAAACAGTCAGACTCGACCCAGGCACTGAAAGGTAATCCCCCAAAACGCCAAAAACGCGGCTCATTTGCATATGTCGTTAAAAACGCTGTACGTGACATTAACCCATCAAATGCCATATTTTTATAAAAGGACTTGTCCAGCGTTTGCGGTTGGAAGAGCCCATAGCCAATTTCTAAGTATTTCAGGGGATTAAACATTGAGATGAGCCGTCAATAGTGTAGAACATGATCAAACGGTGCGGCTGCTCTGGATCTTAACTGGCTTCATAAAATCCCTTCCAGGAGTCAACCTTTCCCACATACAGACGCTTTCTGACGCCTCTGCAGCAGAAGACATTTGAAAACATTGTGACAAAAGTAGAAAGTGCTCAAAACGAGCAGTTTCTCATATTGCCACAATGTCTCCAACATTTGTCAGTAAGTGAACCTTCATATATACAGATTTTCCGTGATTTTTGATAAGACATTTTCAAAGCAGATTTATTGTATGTGCAAACAGGGTTAAACTGCATTTCCGTTTCATGTTATGCATTACTGTAAATCCGAATTGCGCACAATGAAGATCAAGTTCAGTCTGTACATCCGGGCAGTCTTATCGTTGGTCTACACTGTTCGCTACTCAGTTATCAGTATTCAGCAAAGACTACTTCATGGATAATGTGAGTTATTTGTCAACACTCGGGGGTTGATGTTTACCTGCTGTAAGGAATACACCGAAATAAGGGTTAATATTTTTGCATAAAATTCGTAAATAAATTATAAATGGGTGGTGACTTGTACGTTGACAAAGACTTATTGAGCATTAACATTCATGTAGTGTGAACCAGAACTTGTTTTCGTTAACCCTTTCCCTCATACGACAATTCAGCAGCAGAAGACTTTGAACGTATTTTGTCAAAACATAGAAAATCTCTATAATTGAATGCATAACCTATGACAAAACGTGGAAAACATTGTGGCAAAAGGAGAAATTGCACGTTTTGTGCAATTTCTACTTTTGTCACTATGTTTTCAAAAAAGTCTACTGAACATATGGAAAAACACATATAATAAAAGTCTAATTCCTGATTATAATTGAAAACACTGTTGGAAAAAGAGACATTTTCTTCTAAAACAAACAATTTTCCTTTTTGCCACAATGGTATCGAAAGTCTTCTGCTGCAAAGGCTTCAGAAAGCGTCTGTTTGTGGTTATTCTTAATGGTAATTAATTTACTACTTTACTAATTAATTTTACAGCCTTTACACTCGTTAAAATGATGAGTTTCGTCTGATTTTTTAAAAAAACATAAAAAAAACAACATTTTAGGCAAAATATGTAAATAGCTGTAGAATTATAGCTGAAGTATTATCTTAAATGTTTAATACAGAAATGAGGTGACATATACATAATTAACTATTCTCTCCCCGTCTGCACTGTTTGCAGACGTCGTCAGTCTATATCAGGTAAACAATTAATCTTAGCCAAGTTTTGAAATGATTGGTGCATACACGAGTAGATGATACATACACGAGTATCGTCTGGCGAGGTCTGCGTGGAGGGCAAATTCAGTCTCACAGGATCTTTGTTTGTTTTATTTGTTAACCCTCGCCGTACAAAATTAACTAACAGACAAAGTTAGATACAAGGAAGTCCGTTGCGATACCCTAGCTCTTTCCGAAATGACCACTTGATTATTTTAAGTGCCCGGTGTATAGCACCGATACACGCGATGTTATTGTTCCTGGTAAGGACCAGTTCTTGTGCTCTAGTTGAGTGGGAGACGCTTAAAAGCACCTCTTAAATTTCCAGAACCTGGACCGGTATTTGAACCCCAGACCTCTGGATTGACAAACCACTGGACTACCCCGCCACTCTTACGGGAGTCTTCACTGTCCGGCTATATAGTATACAGTCAAATAAGCGTTTAGTGGTCACCTCTGTTAAGCAGCCACTTCAAGACACACCAAAACAACAGTCTCCTCTTTAGTTGACTAGTAAATAGCAGTCAGGTGTGTTCAGAAGCATAAATTTGGCTCTCCCCTGGTTGGCAGCTTAAGACAAGTTCGTTTTAATATACCTTACGTTTTGACTTAAAACTTGAAGTGTACCCAATCCATTTTTTCCCAATTTACCTTTATTTGATCCCATTGTGGAAAGTCAATAAGACCCCATATCGGCAGGGTCGTGGGTGGGTTCGAACCCCGAGTCGGCCATTCTTTCTTTTCGATGATTGACAAAAGTCTTTCGACTTTCACTAATTTACTAAATCGAAGGCTTGGCGTGAAACGGTTGTAACTCAAAACCTATTTTTAAAAACCCTGGATTAGGTGCAATTTTGACCCTTGTGTAAACAATGCAAATTTATGTGCCATTGCTCAGAACGAGCAATGGCACCTAAATTTCCATTGTTTATCAAGAAAAATGAGTTAACGCTTATAAAGACTTTATGGCGAGGTATAAATAAGTGGTATAGCGTCGACCTCTTTTATTAAGAATCCCGTGATGAGCGGGTTCTTCATTTGTGATTATTGTGCACGCCATCGGCTCGAGTACTGGCCAAGTCTCTCGGAAGCAGACATCGAGAATAGTTGATAAAAGCTGAAACCTTTTTTTCACAAATCGATTTTAAATAAATAAGTTAACATTAAACTCCCTCATGTCATTTGACTATTTCTAGTATTTAAACGATAACACATACCTTGATTCATTGGTCCTTCTTCAACAATTAGTTGAGGCATCTGGAGTGGTTGATCTGGCAGGTCAACTCTCATGGCAGGTCCCTCTTGGGTTTCCTGCGTGTGTGGTGCGTGGAACCCCTCCTCGGTGTGCATATGGTCATGGTGGTCATGGTGGTCATGGTGGGAATGGTGAGAGTGTTGTTCTCTGTAATTGTCGTTGTTAATGGAAGTTCTTGGGATTTGGGGGAAGTTGGTCATGCCAGCTTGGCCCGGGTACATGGGCTGGGCCCGAGGTTTGGAAGGAATCTGTGGCATTTGTGGGTGGAATTCGTTCATTTGTCTGTATGCCCCAAATGGAGTACGGTTAGATAACACACGCTGAGAAGGCTGTTGTTGTTGTTGCTGTTGATATTGTTGTTGTTGTTGTTGTTGTTGTTGTTGTTGTTGTTGCTGCTGCTGCTGCTGCTGCTGCTGCTGCAACTGCTGCAACTGCTGCTGCTGCTGCAACTGCTGCTGCTGCTGCTGTTGCTGCTGCATGCCATTAAACGGACTTCGTTGGAACGGGAAATTGCGATTGAATGGCATCATCATTGACCCTGTGAAGGGGCGAGGTTTCACAATCTTGATCATTCTTGTCATTGGTGGTCTTTGAGCAGGGCGTGGTATAGGTGGTTGGCCAAACTTATTAAATCGCAGGAAAGCAACTTTTGGTCTGGGTTGTTCCCGTATTCTTATATTCCTATCCATGTTGGGTGACATCGGTGGACGCATTGCAGGGTTGAGTGGTTGACGCATATTATTGAAGTTCATGAACATCATGTTTCGGCGTTGCTGCATGGCATCATTGGCTCTTTGGAACATGTTTTGTCGAACCTTGGCTGCCATTTCCATCAAGTTTGGTTTCGGAGCGCGTACCTGTTGAGGCTGGTTTAATTTATTGTTGATTCGTCCAAGTCCTGAAAAAATGGCATACGGTTTATAAGGAATTGTCAAAGACCGCTTTATGCGTTGATAATACCATACACATATAAACAGGCACTTTTCAAAAGTATTAAAATAAACAAAGATTGTTTGCTTATATACAATAATGATAATGGTATTTCTTTCGAAGAATTCAGTAACAACGTTATGTCAAGCACATTTGTAGTCTGAGTAACACAATTTGCATTTCCAGTTCATACAAAGCTAGTGCAACACTTTATCACATGACAGTGATTGTATCCGATCTAATATACCCAATATGTATTTCTTTATATGTCACACGTGTACTATAACATGACCGAATCACTATTTTTGTATTCATCCACAAATGCTTACAAAATGGCTGAAAACGTGTATCCGGTATACACAAACGTCACGAAAATTGGAAGAGGTAAATGGACCATTATCCATCATAATTATCTGTGTATGTGTGAGTGTGATAAGTTACCAGTTTATTAAGTATGACATATTGGGGCTATTTTCTGATAGCGAAAAAAAAAATATTTTTGTGTTCTGTCATGTGATAAAAAGAATCTGACATTCGTTGTCATTTCATAAAGTTTTATTAAACTCGTCCAAGACATTTGTTATTAAGCTCGCCAGAGGCTCGCTCAATAACACATTTCTTGAACTTGTTTAATAAAACTTTATATGAAATGACAACTCATATCAGATCCTATATATAGACTTCAGTTTTCGTGCACCAGTGCCAATGTCCCTCCCTGCAACAAACTAGTATTCCCGTTCATGGGAAACGATACTAGTTACAACAGCGCAGTCTTATCAGGATCTTCTCACGTTGACTGAAGCTTGTAACATTTTTTTTTGCAAGAAGATAGTTCGGATACAAAGGCTGATCTTGATCTACTCTGTTGACAAAATCCAACTTTACCTTTTTAGCTCAGACTGGTTTATTTCTTGACAAATAATCTTACTCACCTATGTCTCAAAACGCGCATCTCACTTAAACTGTACAAACGTATGACCGCGCCCCTGTAGCTTTGTCGATAGCGACGAGGGGTATCAATCCATGGTTCGTTGGGTGTGCAAAAGGGGCGGGCACAATAAAGAGTCAATGTGATAAACGTCATTTTTTACCCACCAATGGGATCACAGTATATGTGGAAAAAGCAGTAAGTTGCTTCGAAAAGACTGTTGTGTGGAGTTCTGGTTCAGTAAACACATAAGTCGGTGAACTGACCACCGTTATATAACTAACAAACTATTGAAAGCGGTGTAAAACCCCAATTAATATATGAACCGTCCCGTAAGAAAACCATTGTGGACTCTGCGTAAAGTTTCGACCCGGATCAGCCTAAGCATACCGCGCAGGCTTACCCTGATATGCAGTTTTCGCCTCCTGTGGATTGTATGCTTCAGGAATCATTACTCTATACCTCAATCCGCCTGAGACGGAATATGTCGGCCCTGATCATTCTGCGCGAACTGCGCAGGTTGATCTGGGTCGATACATTACGCAGAGGCCATTATGATGTTTTCTCGCGGGACGGCTCATATTCAATCAACCTAAATTGTGCTTACGTATGGAACATTTCCCAAGTTTGTCCATGGCGTATCCAGGGCAACATGTTTGTATTTTGTAGAAACGGAAAGTTTTCTCCCGGAAGTAGCTCATGCACATGGGTCCGAAAGGTCTGTCAGGAAAGAAAATGGGGATTAGATATATAAATATTTTCAAGAGAATAGAATAAATGTACTAAAGTTAATATGAATGGTTTTATTAAACTACGTTGCCCAGAAATTAATTAAAGTAAGTGCGTTGAATTGATAGTAAATTCAGGTAAGAACGTTGATTTAATTGTAATTCAAGTAAATAAATTAAACTAGTAATACATCACGCTACGTTAGTTAAACGTTTTAAAGGAGGAAATGTTAGTCTTTTTAGCAGTTATTTTCAACTTGATTGTTAAAGATATGAACATATTATATTATTATTAAGTTAGGAGCTAAAACTGTATTAATGCACTCATTTGTTAGTAAACATTGGGTAAGTTCGCGTCTGTTAAACCCTTTCCTATATGCAGACGCAATTTGCCGCAGAATACTTTTGAAAAAGTTGTGGCAAAAGGAGACATTGAATCTTTATTGAAAAAAAATTCTCCTTTTATCACCTTTTTCACGAAAAGTCGTCTGTGACAAATGTGCCAAAATACAAATGAATCTGGGAAGTGGCTTGACGCATAAACTACTGGGACCGATGCAATGCATCTATCCCATCTGACCGGGCTCTTTACTGTTGGCTGATAAACACTAACAACCTTGAATATTGACTCTTCCAAATGCAAAGCTTGTCAAGTTCATTAAAACAAAACACATCATTGAAAGGATTATTAGATCAATGAATTACACCCTACCCCATGTATGATTTAACCACTGGGACATTGTCCCTTCGTTTGTAGCACGGATACTGCATCAGCCGCGTCATGAAGTATGGTCGTTTGGCCAGTGTAAAACATTTTTGGTCGTCTGCGTGGACCCCAAATTTACTCAAGAACCGGTTGATTTTCTCCTGTGGGTTAGATGTTTGAACTCGCTTCTGCTGCTGCTGTCTGAATGAATAAATGGGTTTGTTTATATCGTGTTTTTAAGCCGCAATTTGTAACACGGCGTTTCCTGGGTAAGTTGCCAGTACTACTGGTCCGCTTATCCTGACACAATCGCGTCAGTCGTAATGCTTACACAAGAAAATCGTGATCATCTTCAAAGTCTTTGGTATGGCCACCCGATAAGCAATGACCAACCCCAGGATTATGCCATTGATACTATCACAGCATATCCATCTGCCATTGGATACTATCACATCATATCCATCTGCCATTGGATACTATCACAGCATATCCATCTGCCATTTGATACTATCACCGTATATCCATCTGCCAGTGGATACTATCAAAGCATATCGATCTGCCATTGGTTAATATCACAGCATATCCATCTGTCATTGGACACTATCGCATCATATACATCTGTCATTTGATACTGTCACATCAATATCCATCTGACATTGGATACTATCACAGCATATCGACCTGCCATTGGATACTATCACAGTATATCCATCTGACATTGGATAATATCACAGCATATCTATCTGCTATTGGATACTATCACAGCATATCCATCTGCCATTGGATCATATCGACCACTCTAATATGCAATAACTATGATATTGAAACACACATTCGGTGGTGTGTTTTGAATAAATAAAGGTTTATATTGATTTTAAAACTAAAACAATCTTTCTGCAGTCATAACATAGCCCTGATGCTTTCAGGATGTTTGCATGACTAGATGACGTATAAGGAAGAGTGTGATTAGGCTGCACGGAAAGCAGTTTGATTAGGTTAATCTCACTGGCAGAAGAGTAAAATAATGATGTAATAATTATAAGTGAGAATTAAAATGAGCATTTCATATTAAGTCCCTACGGTTATATCAAAATGATTATTTTTTAAATTTAGCCCTTATCATACTGGTTGGCATCCTCGGTACCCAGGCTGTTCATATGCTATGTATGTTATGAAAAGTCTGGGTACCGAGGATGCCTGGTTGGTTGCCTATTATAATACGATAAGCTAGCCTACGGGTATATCGAAAGGGCCAACAAACAAACAACAATTGCTTTCGTTTTCTTTTTAATACAACCGTCAGAGCTGTAAAAAGATATTATTAAAAAAAAAGAAAGAAATGTTCAATATTACATCAGTTTGTTACGCTGGTGCCAATGGGATAATCTTTGATCAGATTCCCGTTGGTCGGTTTACCCATAACCTGGTTCATTATAATAACTAAGCTAATATGTTATAATTAATATTAACTACTAAATATATAATTATATATATATGGCTAACAGATTAACTACCTGACAATGAAAAGGTGAATGACTGCTTTCAATTCACTTCAGTGTTATGTAATAATTTTCCCCATAAAGAGTGAAATGTTATGTTTGGATCCAGTGGTTCCACACTGCTACATAAATAGTGTTCATAATGCTAAAACGTGAAACAGTTCCGTGTGGTTAAATAACGGATAACACATGTACTTCTATGTGTTGAGTTCAACTAAATCCTGCATTTCATTTTTAAACCCTTTCCCTCATACGACAATTCTGCAGCAGACAACTTTGAACAAATGTTGTCAAAAATTAGAAAATCTCTATAATTGAATGGATAACCTATGACTAAAAGTGGAAAACATTGTGGCAAAAGGAGAAATTGCACGTTCTGTGCAATTTCTTCTTTGTCACTATGTTTTCAAAAAGCCGTCTGCTGCAGAGGCGTCATAAAGCGTCTATATGAGGGAAAGGGTTAAAACAGGTACGAATCAAGTCCATGATTGAATGCCAAACGTCTATGAGAGGGATGAGGGATGATATCGTTTTAAATGAATGAGTAACTTTTGAAAAGTTATTAAATGTGTGCAAGAACATGTGATACGTATGACACACCTGAAGCCTACTTCCGCATTCTTTAGACCCTTTCCCACATACTCAGGTAGACGACTTTGCAAACATACAAATACAAAATATGGAAAACATCTATGAATGAAAAAAAATTAAAAAAAATTGAATCGTTGAAAACACTGACAAAATTAGAAGTTGATCATTATGAGACAGTTCTTCCTTTACTCACAATGTTTTCAAAATGCGTCTGCTGCAATTGTGTGAAATGTGAATCCAAGAAGGAAAGGGTTAACACTGTTTTCTTCATTAAGTTGTTTGGATGAACAGTTTAAATTACATTGACATTTAGTATGGTTTAAACCTTATTCCCGTAATAGTCGACAGCGTGATAACGACCTTTTAATCTTTTTCATTTGACATTTATTTATTTTATTAACTTTTTTATTTCAGTCTCATCTATGTAACAAAGAGAGGATGATTCATGAGTGTTTGTTTATTATAACTTTTATTAAACGAGTTTACTAAGATGATATGCCGAGAGCCTTGGCGAGCGTTATATTCAGCTAAGTTAACGAGTTTATTAAAAGTGATAATAAATAAACACGAATGAGATATTCTATTTATCACATGAATTGATTTATGAGGCGTTTTTCGAAATGACCATCCAGACAAGAATTATAGGCGAATCGTCATATAGAGATATAACACATTCATTGCATTATGCTCGTTCTTAATTAAACCATGAACCAAAGAATCAGCTGCTGATTCAATTCTAGCATTGTAAATAAAGCAGGGCTAATTTATAAGACCCAATCCAATAATAAAGCCACTAACGCGAAAATTAAAGAAGAGTTTACAAAACGCCTATATTATATCCCACATATATTTTATATCTAAAGTGTTTAAACGGGAGTATATATACTCATGCTCTAAGTTAGACTCCTTCCCAATGTGTGTTATGTAATTGACATTTCAAACCTTAATGACCCCTTCAGTTTATTGCAAAGTTTTAATAATGAAAGCAACAATTGAATTTATAACTCAAATTCGCTAATGTTAACATTATTGTAACATTATATAATATACAATACAATACAATACAATATAATACAATACACAATCATATTTTGGTTGCAATCATGTACATACAGTACAAATAGCAACATACAAAAGTATACAGAGTATTTTTGAAATATGTCAGATAGTGTAGAGAAAGTTGTAATTAAAAGGGTGGCGGTCCGACAGGTCACTGATCAATGACTATACATTTATCTGTTGATTGATTGATTGATTGATTGGGGTTTAACGCCGTTTTTAATAATTTCTCAGTTATATCACGGCAGCCAGTTTACCTACTCATGCATTTCCTGTTTTTTTCACACCAGTACTCCACACAACAATCTTCCCAAGCAACTGGCTGCTTTTCCACATAGACTTAGCCCATTAGTGGAAGAAGAATGACGCATGTCGCATTGACTTTTGTCAATCGTCGGAAAGAAAGTTGGCCGAGCCGGGATTCGAACTCACAACCCCTGGATTGACAGCCCGCGTCGCTACCGACTGAGCTACCGGGGCTCGGTGTCACGGTTCATGCTTTTAAAAATACGGATCAATCTAAGCGGACTGCGCAGGCTGATCTGTGTCGATACATTACGCAGAGGCAATTATCTTAATTTTCTCGTCGAACGGCTCATATGTTAATCGTGATAATGTTCACAATATCGATTTCTAGTTATATATATACACACTGGTGTTTGCAAACAATTTGTGTGTAAGTTTCCCCCTCTGGCTATTACATGTAATTAAATCGAAATTAGAATACGATTCATACTGAAAATAGCATGAGGTGTCAGGAAAAACGTTGTCAAATACACAAGAGATATAACTCGACAACATTAACCTGTTCCTGACCTTTGTGCACAGAAATAAGACGCGTGGGATGATTTAGAAGGGTGGGGTGTGGGTGGGGTCTTATTGACCTTCCGGTTCCGTATCCGCGGTCAGTTAACTTTCACAAACTATTCATATCTGTTCTGTTCCATATATATATATATATATTGGATTCGTTATTGATAGTAATTCATAAATTGTCAATTTGTTTATTACTATATTGTATTTTATTTTGATGATTTACAAAAGTTCATCATTTATATGAGTTATATTTCTTAAGAATACAATTTTGTAATGTTGATTATGTTTATAATATTATATGTTTATTGTAGCACAACAAACTGTAATGTTTACGTGTAATAAAAATATGTTTTGCTCTGTTCTTTTCTATATATCAATAAATACATGCCACGATTAAACATACACGTATATAACACATGTGTGTGCCAATGGCCCATTAGCATCGTATTACTTATTACCAAGAGAAAGTCACTAAGTCAATTAGTACTATTAATGTAGCGGCTATAATTAAAATGTCAGAGTTGTATTACCTTTGTTTCATATAATATGACTAACCAAATGAGCCACGTCAGGCGATGTGGGACCTTAATGCACCTGCGTACAGGCAAGACTCTCGTGAGACTGTGCATACGCGAGTTCTCACCAGAATCTTCACTGCCCGCGCCTATTTTGTCATACAAACATAAACGAATTTATGACAAAATATTAGAAGCGTAGCCCCTTTAATTGTAATGGTAATATTACCCTAACATGATGTCAAAAATACCCCCAAATCGCCAGACATAAGTATCTACTTAATTTGTCAATGCAAACATGTATGTAATAGGCCGCACTTTGTCACTTTGAGTCACTCCCTTGTAAAAACCAATCTAAACGTAGACGGGCAACAAAGGTCAATGTGTCTATTCCGATTGTCCTAATACACCGAGCCGAGTCCTCGGTGAGTGTTAATATAAAGCTGCAATTTGATTGGTTGATTCAGCTAGTACGTGCCAGGGTGATCGGTGTGTTAATACAATAACGATACGTTATTGGGCGCTTTTTGTGATTTTGATCATCCCCTTGTGAGAACCAAGCTAAACGTAGACGGGCAATTAAGGTTCATGAGTGTATTCCGTTTGTCCTAATACACCGTGTGCTCGGCGAGTGCTAATCTGAAGCTGTAAGTTGATTGGTTGATTCAGCTGGCATGTACCAGAATGCTCGTTGTGTTAATACAATCTAGATAAGTAATTAGCCGCAATCTGTCACTTGAAGTCACCCTCTTGTGAGAATCAATGTCTAAACGTAGACGGGCAACAAAGGTTCATGAGTGTATTCCGATTGTACTAACGCACCGCGTGCTCGGCGAATGTTAATCTGAAGCGGTTAGTTGATTTGTTTAAAATGTAAACAAAACAATTATATAATATTGTCGAACATAATGTGGCAGAATGGAGAACTTGCGCATAAGGTCGTCTGATGTAGAGGCGACAAGAAAGCATCAACTTTAAGTTTGAAGGGTTCACGATTATTCTAGCTGTAATAAAACACGTCAACTGACCCCGAGACGTTCTTTTATTGATAGAAGGATAGCTGTCACCGTAGATATTCATGTTTATTTCATAGATATACAGACAGCTTGTCATTCATACATGTATTGTTTGTATACATTTTGTTAGTCATCGCTCACCTGTCTTCTTCTGGTCAGGGTCAAACCAAGCACTTGTTATATAACGGCGACAGTTCACTTATTCACGAATCATGGGTAAACAAACCAGTACCAGCAATGTACCTTATCCAAGGGCGCCCGGTTTTCAAATCCCCGACGCTAACCACTCGACCACGGCGGATTCCTACTCATCTGCGTAATGTATCGACCAGATCAGCCTGCGCTGTCCGCGCAGACTGATCCGGCCGACACATTCCGAAGTCTACCCTGGCCGCCGCGACTGAGGATCGAACCTGGAACGCCCGGTTCCAAATCCCCGACGCTAACTACTCGACCACGGCGGATTCCTATTACGATTTTTTCACACGGTGCGAGTCAATCACACGGTGCGAGTCAATCTGACTAAAACCAGACTAAAATAATTCACTGAGTGTAATATCCGCAAACAAGGTCGTCTCGAAATGGACTCGATACATTTCAATATTCATTTAATCGTAATACTCTACACTCAAAATGATTAATTTCTCCTTTTGCCAGAGTTTTTCCAACTCGTTTCAGTAATTACATTTTCATATAGAGACGTTTCCATATGTTTGCCTAAATTATTTGAAAGTCGGCTGCTGCAAATGTGTTGTATGGGGGAAACAGTAAAACATTATAAGATAAAAGAAAGAGAGAACATTTTGAGCAATTTCCCGCTGTCCTACAATGTTTTCAAATGTTGTCTGCTGCAAATGCGTCAAGTTCGTCTGCGTTAGGGGAATTGGCTGGCTATATGGTTCATAAATACAAGTCTTTGTGCTGTATATAATTACAGTCATATAAACAATGACTTACGTCAATTATCAGCCACAGTGTACAATATTAATGATCCAGGAAAAAATATACATGGCCTACGATTGGCTCAAACAGTGATGTTCTCCATTCGTTAGACGATGGTTTCATTCCGCATTCGAATATACTGTCTCCCGCATATAGAGCTGTCGCTCTTAAGTGACTGATAGGTCTGTGTTTGTAAGTGTTACGCCTATTGCAGCAATTTGTCAGTTATATCACGGCGTTTCCTGGGTACTTTTCCAGTACTACTGGTCCATTTATCCTGACACTGGTAACCTACCCAGGAACGGTGATTTAACTGAACAATTGTTGTAATGTACAACACAATGAATCAATCATATTATATTACTATTTCAGATGTTTTTATGTATTCAACACGCGACATGAGACTATGAATTGGGCATCTATAAATAGACGACTTTTGTTGGTTTTCGGTTTGGTATCGTGTTTTATCACCACCGAAATCTTAATACCGGAAGTACAGACATTTTCTTGGTCTAATTGTTTGTTTGTATGGTAATTTACGCAGTTTTAAACAATTGTTCAGTTATCTCATGGCATTTCCTGGGTAATTGGGTACTGATCGAATTGTTACTTGTACATTCCAACAGAAATATTTCTGAATATCCAGCTTACTATTTCTGAATATATAACATTTAAAACAAATAGACATGTCGTGTCAGAGAGCCAAAGACAGTGTTAAGAACGGGCTCAAAATCGAGTCCATGTAGCTCCGTTTGGTAGCGACGGAGGCTTTCAATTCAGGGGTTGCATGTTGAAACCAAAGCTCTGCCAACATTCTTTCCGATGTTTGTCAAGCGTCAGTCGTTTTGTAGAAATTGGCTAACAGTCTATGTGGAAAATTAGCCAGTTGCTGAGAAAGACTGTTGAGTGGAGTACTGGTGTGAGAAAGCCATGAAACACATGATTAGAATCGAAGAACTGGCCGCCGTGATTTGACTGATTTTTGTTTTTGAAAACGGCGTTAATCCCTAATCAATCAATCAATCAATTAATCAATCAATCAAAACCGAGTTAATCGATTATAGTTTGACGGTCAGAAGAGGTTAGACATAATATGTGCCATGGGGTACCAGTACTACACTTCACCCTACACACGACTGGTACTAATAGCTGCAATGGCAAATAGAAACACCAGAAATAAGAAATATCTTTGAAAAAGATAAACGGCGATAATAATCAAAACAATCAGTAATTTTCCATGAATTATAAAATTTGCGCAATAATCTATGTGTTTACAAGGATAATCGGCCATCCCCATCCAGCTTCAGTTTCTATAATTGGTTATACGCCACATGACTGGAGATTACGCGAGGCTCCCAAGAGGTGCATAAGTTTCAATTGACGATAAATAACTGAAAACTTATCATGTTTCAAAATAATACAATATTTGTTCTAAATATTATATTTCATACGTTTTCACTGATTTTTGTCACTGAAATTTCTTTCTTAAGGAAAACAATTAAAAGTTAGTATGCAGAACATTTAATTTTAAAACTTCCTCTTATTGTTAAGGATCGCCAACTTAACTATGAATTAATCAAAACGTTTCATTTCCTTTATTTCTTCGACATTATTCATTAAATACAACATTTGATTGGTCTACATACAATCTAGATCATTTATTTAACAACTAAGTCAAAACTGAGGTTAAACTGAGGTTAAACAGCTATCGCCGCAAAGAGAAATCGAACAATATTATTTGTTTGTTTAACATAGATTTACAGTTGCTCGTTTTGAAAATTTTCTCTCCTTTTCTTATGTTTTACTTCTTAAACATCGCTTACCGCAATGCACGAACACCGTTTGTGTCAGAAGATAAATTGTTGACAGAAAACGTTTTTGACGATTTCATGATTCATTTAAATTGCCATTCAATTACTAAAAAACGGAACGTTTAAACAAATGAAGTAATGCCACGTAACGAGTGTTGACGTTTTTATTAGTGTGATTTATGTGAAACATTTTAAAATTAACCTCATGAAACAAACAAAAGTCTGTACCCTAATTATCACGCATGTGTTGCATGTAGGATTTGATTGATTGGGGTTTTACGCCCGCCGTTTTCAACATTTTTTCAGTCATATAACGGCCAGTTCACCTGCTCATATGTTTCTTGGCTTTCTCACATCAGTACTTCAAGCAACTGGCTGCTTTTCCAAGACGAATGACGCTTGTCACAATGACTTTTGTCAAACGTCGGAAAGGACCCTACCATGTTTTAAATTGGACCACTCCATTTTTCGTCCAACGGGACATTTGGTAATATTTAATGTCTAAGTGGACACAATGCAGATTTCAGGAGAGACAGCTTGTTATGAGCTGCCTCACACGAATCAGCAAATTTTGCAAAAGCATTTAATTGTTTTTGGCAGAGAAAGGGTTAAACCTTTAAACCATTGTATAATATACC
>JASEVX010000005.1:44694521-45000629 GCA_031761405.1 Serripes groenlandicus
TAACAAAGTAAACATCTGATGTATACATGCGTATGATCCAAAGATAACATCTGTTTTATACAAGCATATGTTACAACGTTAAAATCTGATTTATACAAGCGTATGTTCCAACGATAACATCTGATTTATACAAGCGTATGTTACAACGTTAAAATCTGATTTATACAAGCGTATGTTACAACGTTAAAATCTGATTTATACAAGCGTATGTTACAACTTTCTATATGTAAACTTTAGTTAGATATATATATAAATCCGTTATTTTAACGGAACTGATTTTGACGTTTAAAAAATTCGAATATAAAAAAATAAGAAACCAAATAAATCTTATTTTGACAGAGACTTATACTTTTGAAATAACGTCGTTTTTCGACGTTAAAACGGAAACGCGACGATGACAATGCGGTCAAAGAAATCGATTTAAATCAGATTTCAACGTTGAAACATACTTGTATAAATCAATTTTTAACGTTTGACATACGCTTGTATGAATTAGATTTTAACGTAACATTCGCTTGTATAAATAAGATTTTTACGTTCGACGATGAAGAAATAAATAAATTTCTATTTAGCAAAGACCTGGTTTTGACTTTGTAACATACGAGTATGTCCATATGGCGCAGCTAAAAACACATTGATAAAACGATACTTACGTCAAGTGATTTTAATCGTGTATGAACAGAAAAACAACACCAAATGCAAGCTACAAAATACAGACCTTGTAAAGTCGTCATTATTGTGATTGTATCCAAAATGGGCACTACAAGACACCGCTACGAGTCCCAGAATGATCACATAAAGTCCCGCCATATTGTTCTCATAATATTCTACTTCAGTGTAAAACTGCTAATTAAGGCTGACTGAAAAACGTCAGACTTTATATTAATAACAACGTGTTTACCGCTTGACGTATTGTGTATTGACGGGGACGAAAATTAAGCCGTTAACGTATTGTCAATCAAGCATGCCATTAGTGTTCGTGTCATGTTCAAAATGATAAAAAGAGGCGTGGTTTGTGTGGTTCGTGATGCGCATGTGTATTAATGGTGACGTTGAATATTAGCTATTTATCAATTTAAATTTCACGCTACAGGCGTCATATTTATTAAATTAAAAACGTAACTTACATGTACGATTAATTTTGATGACTGTGCTCGTAATACAACCAGGCCATACTAACCTGACCCTGACCTCTGTGTAAATATAGTTGAGCCATGCAAAAAAGTGGACACAATGGCATTTGTAAATAGTGCCGCTTAAGATCAGCCTGTACATCTGTTCAGTTTCATCAAAATCTTCACAAGTCAGCCAAAGCTTACACAACAGCTTTTTAAAGTTATTTACGAAACGTTTACATCTAGATCAGACTGTGTTGACGCGCGAGCTGTCTGGAGCTACACTGTTCTAAAAACCAGGCTCTTACCTTTTGCATAGATGGGCTTATTTATTGTCTTAACGCAAATATATTTTCATCATATTTAACCTTTGCATCGTTATCTCATCATGTTGTCGTCATAAAACAAATCATAAATTAATAAATGATTGATTGATTGATTGATTTGTAAGGGGTTAAAACCGTATATCAGGGGTTGCGAGTTCGAACCCCAATTCAGGTTTACATTATTTCCGACGTTTGACAGGAGTCAATACGACAAGCGCTATTCGTCTCCCAACAATGGGCTAACAGCTAAAGTGGAAACTCAGCCAGTTGCTTGTAAATCCTGTTGTATTGCCAAAAAACACATGGGTAGGTGAATTGGCTGCCGTGATATGACAAGAACAAGTGTTGCAAACAGCGTTAAACCCCGACCAATCGATCATTTAATCAATTTCAATTATATAATTGAGCCGTTTCTAGCGATGTTAGGGATAGTATTGTATGTGCGAACAGTGAATACTGTACATCCGCCAAGTCGCACCAGAATCTTCATCGTCAGCTTACATGTTATAAGGACCTAAATACATATTCTGACAAAACACTAGAAGTGTAGCCTAGCTTGTTGTATGTCAATGTACCTTATATATGACCCAATAACGTAGAGTAAATAAAACCGAAAACCGCTATACGCGGCAGATTGATACGTTCGGATATAGAGATGTTCTATATAATTGCCTAGATACTTACAAAGTCGTCTTGGAAAATGTCTAGAAATGAAAAGAGCCGTCCCGCGAGAAAACCTTGCGTAAAGTATCGACCCAGATCAGCCTAAGCATGCCGTGCATAACCCTGACAAACACTGTTCGACTTCTGTAGATTTTCTGTTTCAGGAATCATTACTCTATAGCCCTATACCCCTGAGACAGAATGTTTCGGCCCGGATCAGTATGCGCGGACTGGGCAGGCTGATCTGGGTCGATACATTATGCAGATGCCATACTGTTGGTTTTCTCGCGGGAAGTATTAATTGTAGTATTGAACAAGGATAAAAATAAGAGGGCTAGAGGAAATATTGCTCATCCTGATCAATTACTTCCTTTGCATCAGTGTGTTGCCAAACATGTTCTGCTACAGGACCGTCCAATGGCGTCTGCATGTGAGTTGTACGCCAGTAGAACAGTGTTGCTTATAAATTAAGAAGACAAAAAGTGCCAGAGGGAAAATTGGAAATTTATTTTACAACTATGAGGATTAAAAATATAATGTAAAAAGGAGCAATTGTTTATCTTGTTTAAATGGGTTTAAGTGAAACACTATAAACACAATATTGGTGTCTCAGAACATTAAACTATTGTCTCCATGGTGTAGTGGTTAGAGTGTCGTTATGGGAGCGGGTGATCAGGGTTCGATGCCCGCTCGAGTCAATTTGAAGACATTTGAAAATGTTAGTAGTAGCAGGACGGGTAATTTATCCATGAAACGTCGGGATAAAACTAAAATCATGGTGAAAGTGGCGTAAAATACCATTCAAATAAACAAACAAACAAATAAATAAATAAAAACAAAGAAATCAAAAACGTTAACGTATTGTACACCGTGGATTTGATTGATCGATTGATTGATTGGGGTTTAACGACGTTTTTAACATTTTCTCAGTCATATCACGGCGGCCAGTTAATCTACTCATGTGTTTCCTGGTTTTCTCAAACCAGTACTCCACACAACAATCTTCCCAAGCAACTGGCTTCTTTACCTCACAGACTCAGCCCATTGGTTGAAGACGAATGACGCATGTCGCATTGACTTTTGTCAAACGTCGGAAAGAAAGTTCGTCGAGCCGGGGTTCAAACTCACAACCCCTGGATTGACAGCCCGCGTTGCTACCGACTGAGCTATCTTGGAACAGATATGATATATTTGTGTCAATATCATAAAATAACGGAGGAAAAGCCTGGAGCAAATATACCGAAAAATAACTGAAATAATGTTAAAAAGCGGCACAAAACACAATCTTAACGAACACACAAAGCCTAAACGTTAACGTATTGTGCACGTAACATGGACATAATGGGACAAGCAAATATACTGAAAAATAACTGAAATAATGTTGAAAGCGGCGCAAAACACCATCTTAACGAACACACAAATCCTAAGCGTTAACGTATTGTGCACGTAACATGTACATACTGGGACAGACATGATACGTTTGTGTCAACAACATAACGTAACGGAGGAATAACCTGAAGCAAATATACTGACAAATAACTGAAATAATGTTGAAAGCGGCGCATAACACCATCTTAACGAACACACAAATCCTAAACATTAACGTATTGTGCACGTAACAAGTACATAATGGGACAGACATGAAACGTGTGTGTCAACAACATAACGTAACGGAGGAATAACCTGAAGCAAATATATTAAAAAATAACTGAAATAATGTTAAAAGCGGCGCAAAACACCACCTAAACGAAAACATAAAACCGAAACATTAACGTATTGTGCTCTTACATGTACATAATGGGACAGACATGAAACGTTTTTGTCAACAGTATAAGGTAATTACGGAGGAATAGCCTGAGGCAAATAAAACGTAATGCGACATCTATCAATTGTAGATGAGTTATCCATCATTATAATATATGTATGGTGGCACATTTAGGCCACGGAGCATCGTCTATCACCGTCGAGAGCTTTCATTTATCACTTATTTTAATGTACGCGACTTTTGACACATTCTATTTGGTGATTTGTATCAAGTTATACGCCATTGTCATCATTGTTTAAGTTATATCAAGACGACGGTTGACTTATCCCTGGATAAACAAACCAGTTCTGGGTTTGGACGTGTGCCTTGTCTACAGTTCCTCACCATGAGTGGGGATTGGACCGGGAACGCCCGGCTTCAAGTTTACCACGCTAAACACTCGACCCCACCGGATTCCTTTAATATGTATTTTCGTACAAAGTGACATTATACTTTATAACTAAAGTTGCGAACACTGTAGTCCAAGATTAACCTGCATATTTTATGCAGGTCAATCTTGGCATACATTGGTCACTTTTCATTAATAGACTGAAAACATAGACCAATCCATAAATGCGCCAAAAACTTAAGTACTACTGCTCGATTATCCTGGCACAGTCTTTCGTAACGCCATTGTAACCATTTTTAGCTCGACTTTTGAAAAAAACGAGAGCTATTGTCATGACCCTGGCGTCGTCGTCGGCGTCGGCGGCGGCGGCGGCGTGGTCGTCCGGTTAAGGTTTTTTGTTTAGCTCATTTCTTTTCTTCTGTTTCTCCCTATCAGTCGAGCGTCTGTGCCGTACGCGGTGCTCTTGTTAAAGTGTGTGGTTTGAACGGCCAAAGGTCGAATCCACGAAATCACGCAACCGAGGCGGACGCTCTTCCACTACAATACCGAGCCCGTATTGAAAATTCAATCTATTTTCTCAACACACTACTCACACAGCAAGTCACGACAGTTATGTGCTACCATAGTGTCGTAGTACCATATAGCCTGTCAAGCTGAGGGTTTTGTTCGTGTACACATACACGTCAATTCACCATTGTCTGTCTATATGGTAAAGCCATGTATAATTACTGAATAACAGTTATATAATGTTTAACTTCATTGTAGATCTTTACTTATTCAGTCGTCTGCTTTAGAAATATACGAAGACACGCATACAGCTGGTAAATTTGAAGGGCCAAAAGAAAACGTGTACCCCTTATGTGACACAAAGGAGTACCGTATCGTATAAGTCTGCGAGCTATGCATTTCTACATGTTATTCAACTACTAAATACACAGTCTAGGAACTACAAATAACATCTGTACGTCAACGCGCTAGATATACGGCTTCTCTCATGTCTCTCCATAACTTTTGAACGCTCATAAAAAAAACATCCTTCCATTATCAAACTGAAGGCTAATATACCTCGCTTGCTTGTTTATAATGTAACATCATGACGAGATTACTCAGGTGTAGACGCTATGCCATTCGTGGCACCAGCACAGGGGATATTATGTTACAAGACCTGTGTTGCAAACGACCATGAAACATTCACCAAGACATTCATCAAACTAACTATGTTCACGTAAATTTACTAAAACGTATACGCTGCGGTACCTCTTTGTGTCACATAAGGGTACACCTTTCGTATGCGAAATGTTTACGATGCGGTACTCCTTTGTTTCACATAAGGGGTATGCATTTCTTTTGCGAAGACTTATACGATGCGGTACCCCATTGTGTCACATAAGGGTACACCTTTCTTATATTAAAATGAATACGAAGCGGTACCTCATTGTGGGACATAAAGGGTACACACTTCTTTTGCGAAGACCTCTACGATGCCACACCTCTTTGTGTCAGATAAGGATACACCTTTCTTATATTAAAATGTATACGATGCGATACCCTTTTGTGGAACATAAAGAGTACACATTTCTTTTGCGGAGACTCAAACGATGTGGTACCCCCATTGTGGCACATAAAGGGTACACACTTCTTTTGCTAAGACTTATTCTAGAAATTGTTTTAATGTGGCAATAAATCAAAGGTTTTTCGGTGATAGCTGTTTAACATCAGTTTTGACCTAGATGTTAAACAAATGATCTAGATTGTAGACTAATAAAATATTTGTATTTAATGAATAATGTTGAAGAGATAAAGGAAATGAAACGTTTTGATTGGTTCATAGTTAAGTTGGCGATCCTACAAGAGGCACTAATAAGGTGAAGTTTTAAAATGGAATGTTCTGCATACTAACCTTTAATTGTTTTCCTTAAGAAATAAATTTCAGTGAAAAAAAATCAGTGAAAACGTATGAAATATAATATTTAAGAGCAAACTATTAATTATTTTTGAAACATGATAAGTTTTCAGTTATTTATCGTCAATTGAACTTATACAACTCTTGGGAGCCTCACGTAATCTCCAGTCATGTGACGTATCCTCGGCCTTAAATGCGCATGTTCCATTTTTTAGTGTTTTCTCATATTTATCGCCGTTTACCTTTTTTAAAGATATTTCTTATTTATTATATTACAATTGAGTTATGATAAATGAAACCTCTCTTTTTCCCATCTGGATTGTACCCGAACCCTAAATTACGCGTTATCTTATTGTTCGGCTTTGGCTTTAATATACAAGTTTCCATATGGAAAGTTATATCTATTAAAACAAGTGTCAAGTCTTTTCATCGAAATCAATGACAAATATCTGCTACAAATAATGACTAAGCTAGTGAAGAAAGTGGTTGATATTAACTGACTGGTAGTTTGACCCTGATGCTCCCCACTCGTACAACACACTCTTATATAATGAGCCGTTCCACGAGAAAACCAACAGTATGGTCTCTTCGGAATGTATCGACCCAGATCAGCCTGGCTAATCCGGGCCGACACATTCCGTATCAGGGGAATAGAAGAATAGATTAATGATTCCAGAAACAGGAATCCACAGGAGGCGAACAGTATCCTTCCGGATTAGCCTGGGGCGGCATAGTTATGGTGATCCGGACGATACTTTACGCAGAGTCCACAATGTTGGTTTTTCTCGTGGGACGGCTCATATATATACACTCGAGAAAAATATACATTTGAGCCGCATCTGGCGATTTGGGATATTTTTAAATGCTTCTCCGTGCAGTGAAGGGTAGGCATACGTTGGCATACATCACAGGTCACTTTTTATACTTTGTCAAACATCACAGGTCATTTTAATTTATGCAATGAAGTGGGAGGAGTTAAAACAATAATTGACAGGTGTCCCGTCTGTTTACACATATTATATCAGTTAAAGTTTATCGATGAAGTGTTTATAAATAGAAATGTAAACTACAAATGGAGGACTAACAAGGGAAATAACTTTTTTAAATTCTTATTTCTTTTATTCGAAGTTTGACGTCAAATTAAATAAAGATTTTTTAAAACGAATTTCAGAGAGGCCAATATTCTTTGCATCTTCTGAACCTTTATTAAGTACAGCACACGCCTCTTTATTTCGTATTATTGTACGTATGTTTTTTACAGATTTAACTTTTTAAATTAACCCCTGATGTTTGTCAACCAAAATAGTACGTTGACAAACACCACAGGACATTCTCCTTCAGTTCAATCTCTCAACACACATGTTCTAGTTGATGGCTTTGTGCATTGGGAAAATGCATTGCACGGCACGCATGTGAACAGACCCTAAATACATTACATATGCGTAAAAATTACCCCTGGTGTTTGTCAACGTATAACTGAAACCAAAACTATACGTAAACATATGCGTGAAAATGACGCCTGGTGTTTGTCAACGTATAAAGTTAACACAAATTATACGTAACATCACAGGACATTCTCCTTCAGTTCAATATCTCCATACACTTATTCTAGATGATGGCTGTCTGTATGGGGGAAATACATTGTAGGAAACGAACTCGCATGCACAAATCACATATGAATGTTTATTGTTTTATGGCGCATCGACAGCTAAGGTCATTTAGCGCGCAATTAAATATAATTATTCATGATCCCTGGGTAAACAAACCAGAACTAGGATAGAAGATGTGCCTTGCCCAAGGGCACTTCACCATGACCGAATTGACGCGACTGGGGATCGAACCCTGTTTCTAAATCCCCGACGCTAACCACTCGACCACAGCGGATTCCACAAACAAATCACATGTACACACGGACATATGAACATACCCTAAATACAAAACATGCATGAAAACAACCCTTGATGTTTGTCAACGTATACATTTCCCCAAAAATATACGTTGACAAACATCACATGACATTCTCCTTCAGTTCAATCTCTCCATACACTGATTCTAGTTGATGACTTTCTGCATGGGGGAAATGGATTGTAGGGCACGGTCTCGATTGAAATTATCACATGTACACACGTACATATAAACTGACATTAAACGCATAATATATGCGTGAAAAAGACCCCTGATGTTTGTCAACATATAAATTTCACCCAAAATATACGTTGACAAACATCACATGACATTCTCCTTCAGTTCAATCTCTCTATACACTGATTCTAGTTGATGGCTTTCTGCATGGGGGAAATGCATTGTAGGGCACAGTCTGGATTGAAATAATCACATATATACACGTAAATATGAACTGACCTTAAACGCATAATATATGCGTGAAAAAGACCCCTGATGTTTGCCAACGTATACATTTCACCAAAAATATACGTTGACAAACATCACAGGACATTCTCCTTCAGTTCAATCTCTCCATGCACTAATTCTAGATTGTGCTTTGAATACATGGGGGAAATGCATTATAGGGCACAAACACGTATACAATGATCACAAACACATTAACATATGACCAGACCCAAAAAACATAGCATGCATGAAAACGACCCCTGATGTTTCTCAACGTATAAATTGCACCGAAGATATACACTGAAAAACATCACAGGATATTCTACTTCAGTTCTATCTCTCAATACACTGATTCTAGATTGTGGCTTTATGCATGGGGGAATTGGATTATTGTGCACAAACCAGACCCCAAATACATAGCATGCATGAAAACGACCCCTGATGTATGTCAACGTATAAATTTCACCAAAAATAAACATTGACAAACATCACAGGACATTCTACTTCAGTTCAATCTCTCAATACACTGATTCAAACGTCGAAAAGAAAGTTTGCCCATATGCGTGAAAACGACCCCTAATGTTTGCGAACGTATAAATTTCACCAAAAATATACGTTGACAAACATCACAGGACATTCTCCTTCGGTTCACTATCTCTATACACTGATTTTCGTTGATGGGTTTATGTATGAAGAAATACATTGTAGGGCACGAACACTTATAAAATGATCATATTTACACATATATGTACATATAACCAGACCCTAAATACCTACCATGTGTGAAAACGACTACTGATTTTTGTCAACGTATAACATGACAAACATCACATGTCATTCTCCTCAAGTTGAATCTCTCTATACCCCGATTCTAGTTAACGGCTTTCTGTGTGTGGGAAACGCATTGCAGGGCACGAACAAGTAGGAATTAATTACAAAGAAACATGTACTTATGTGTGCAAATGATCCCTGACGTTTGTCAGAGTATAAACACCAAAACATACTGTAACGGGAACGGGGTATAGGTTTAAATATCACTTTTACGGCTTTGTCGTAGAAGCCGGCTTTTATAGCAACGTTGGTAGAGTGGTATACCTTTCGTTTAAGTTAAGCAACGTTCATCGCAGTTAGTACCTGGATGGATGACCCGCGATGGCGTTAGGGCGGTGCACGTTACAATACAAAGACAAACATCACAGGACATTATACTTCAGTTCAATATATCCATACATTCTTAGGTTCTAGGTGATGACTTTGTTCGCGTATTCATAGGAGAAATGTATTGTATGGCGTACACTTATCAAATGTTCACATATAAACACATTCTGGTGAACATATCCCAAATACACAACATGCGTGAAAATGACCCCTGATGTTTGTCAACGTATACAGCACTCAACAATATACGTTGAAAAACATCACAGGAGATTGTACTTCAGTTTAAGCTTTTCGTAGATGGCTTTCTTCGTGGAGGAAATGTATTTAAGGGCGCGTACACGTGTGACATGATCACATAAACACACATACTAATGAACATATACCAAATTCATGTCATTCATAAAAAATGACCCCTTATCTTTGTCAGCGTATAACACCAATGATATACACTGGCAAACATCCCAGGATTTTTTACTTCAGTTCAATCTCTTCAAACACTGATCCTCGTAGATGGCTTTCTGCATTCGTATTGTAGTCCGCGTACACAAAGGAAATGATCACATTTATAAACATACCTATGAACATACCTATGAACATATCTTAAATACATCACAGGCGTGAAAGTTACCCGTGATGTTTGTCAATATATAACCCTCACCCAAAATATACGTTGACAAACATCACAGGACATTCTACTTCAGTTCAATCTCTCTATACACATGTTCTAGTTGATTGCTTTTTTATTGATTTGGGGGGGGGGGGGGGGGGGGGGGTTTACTGTAGGGCGCATACACGTATGGAATTATCATATCTACATACGTACTTGTACCCTAAATACATAACATGCGTGCGTAAAAAATACCCCTGATGATTGTTATGTCACCAAAAGTGTACGTTGACAAACATCACAGGACATTCTACTTCGAGTCGATTTCTCCAAACACATATTCTAGTTGATGGCCTTCTTCCCGGTGGAAATGTAATTAAGGGCGCGTACACACATATGAAAGGATCATATATATATATACAAAGATTCTGGTGAACAGACCCTAAATATATATCATGCAAAAAAATGACAACTTGTGTTTGTCAAAGTATAAAACTCACCAAAGATATACGTTGAAAAACATCACAGGACATGTTTCTTCAGTTCAATCTCTCCATACATAGATTCTTGTTGATGGCTTTCTGCATGGGGGAATTGTATTGAAGGACACGAACACATATGCAATGATCACATATTCATTCAAACTTGTGAATAGACCCCAAATTCTTTTTATGCATGACAATGCCCTCTGATGTTTTTCATGTGTAATGTGATGTTTGTCAACGTATATTTTGGATTGTGTTATACGTTGACAAAGTTCAGCAGTGATTTTCGTGCATGATATGTATTTAAAGTCTGTTCATCAAAATGTTTGAATTTGTGATAATTTCATACGTGGATATGCCTCATAATTCATTTGCCCTACAAAGAAAGCCATCAGCTAGAACCTGTGTATGGAGGGAGATATTGAACTAAATACGAATTTCCTCTGATTTTTGTGAACGTATATTTGTTGTGAGTTTATTCGTTGACAAACATCAGGGGTAATTTTCATGCATGATATTCGTTGACAAACATTAAGAGTCACTTTAATGAATGATATATATTTGGTATATGTTCCTTATTAGTGCGCGGCCCTTCAATATATTTCATCCACGAAGAAAGCCATTTACGAGAGTATGCTGATGAGGAACTTGAACTGAATTAGAATCTCCTGTGATGTTTGTCAACGTATATTGTTGAGTGTTTTATACGTTGACAAACATCATGGGTCATTTTCACGAATGTTATGTATTTACGGTCTGTTTATAAGAACGTGTGTATATGTGATCATTCCATACGTGTACGCGCCCTTTAATGCATTTCATGCATGCAGAAAGCAATCAAGTAGGACCTGTGTATGGAAAGATTGAACTGAAGTAGACTGTCCTGTGATATTATTTCAACATTCAAAATTTATACTTTGACACACATCAGGTGTTATTGTATGCATGGTACGGTTTTAGGGTCTGTTTACCCGAATATTTGTACAGGTGATGATTCCTACGTGAACATGTCCCAGAAAACAATTCCCGAAAGAAGAAGGCAATCAACTAGAATCTGTGTATGTAGAGAGAGATTGAACTGAAGTAGAATGTTCTGTGATGATTGTCAACGTATAGTTTTGATGAAATTTATTCGTTGACAAACATCAGGGGTCATTTCAAAGCTTTACCTAGAAACAGTGTATGAAGATATTCATCTGAAGGAGAATGACCTGTGATGTTTGTCAACGTATAGTTTTGGTGAAATGTATACTTTGACAAACATCAGAGGTCATTTCAAAGTTTTACCTAGAAACAGTGTATGGAGATATTGATCTGAAGGAGAATGACCTGTGATGTTTGTCAACGTATATATTTGGTTTACGTTATACTTTGACAAACATCATGGGTCATTTCAAAGCTTTACCTAGAAACAGTGTATGGAGATATTCATCTGAAGGAGAATGACCTGTGATGTTTGTCAACGTATAGTTTTGGTGAAATGTATACTTTGACAAACATCAGAGGTCATTTCCAAGTTTTACCTAGAAACACTGTATGGAGATATTGATCTGAAGGAGAATGACCTCTGATGTTTGTCAACGTATAGTTTGGTTTACGTTATACTTTGACAAACATCAGAGGTCATTTCCAAGCTTTACCTAGAAACAGTGTATGGAGATATTGATCAGAAGGAGAATGACCTGTGATGTTTGTCAACGTATAGTTTTGGTTTACGTTATACTTTGACAAACATCAGAGGTCATTTCAAAGCTTTACCTAGAAACAGTGTATGGAGATATTGATCTGAAGGAGAATTACCTGTGATGTTTGTCAACGTATATATTTGGTTTACGTTATACTTTGACAAACATCAGAGGTCATTTCAAAGCTTTACCTAGAAACAGTGTATGGAGATATTGATCTGAAAGAGAATTACCTGTGATGTTTGTCAACGTATAGTTTTAGTTTACTTTATACTTTGACAAACATCAGAGATCAGTTCCAAGCCAAGCTTTACCTAGATACAGTGTATGAAGATATTGATCTGAAGGAGAATGTCCTGTGATGTTTGTCAACGTACAGTTTTGGTGAAATGTATACTTTGACAAACATCAGAGGTCATTTCAAAGTTTTACCTAGAAACAGTGTATGGAGATATTGATCTGAAGGAGAATTACCTGTGATGTTTGTCAACGTATATATTTGGTTTACGTTATACTTTGACAAACATCAGGGGTCATTTCAAAGCTTTACCTAGAAACAGTGTATGAAGATATTCATCTGAAGGAGAATGACCTGTGATGTTTGTCAACGTATAGTTTTGGTGAAATGTATACTTTGACAAACATCAGAGATCATTTCAAAGTTTTACCTAGAAACAGTGTATGGAGATATTGATCTGAAGGAGAATGACCTGTGATGTTTGTCAACGTATATATTTGGTTTACGTTATACTTTGACAAACATCAGGGGTCATTTCAAAGCTTTACCTAGAAACAGTGTATGGAGATATTCATCTGAAGGAGAATGACCTGTGATGTTTGTCAACGTATAGTTTTGGTGAAATGTATACTTTGACAAACATCAGAGGTCATTTCCAAGTTTTACCTAGAAACAGTGTATGGAGATATTGATCTGAAGGAGAATGACCTCTGATGTTTGTCAACGTATAGTTTGGTTTACGTTATACTTTGACAAACATCAGAGGTCATTTCCAAGCTTTACCTAGAAACAGTGTATGAAGATATTGATCTGAAGGAGAATGTCCTGTGATGTTTGTCAACGTACAGTTTTGGTGAAATGTATACTTTGACAAACATCAGAGGTCATTTCAAAGTTTTACCTAGAAACAGTGTATGGAGATATTGATCTGAAGGAGAATTACCTGTGATGTTTGTCAACGTATATATTTGGTTTAAGTCATACTTTGACAAACATCAGAGGTCATTTCCAAGCTTTACCTAGAAACAGTGTATGGAGATATTGATCTGAAGGAGAATTACCTGTGATGTTTGTCAACGTATAGTTTGGTTTACGTTATACTTTGACAAACATCAGAGGTCATTTCCAAGCTTTACCTAGAAACAGTGTATGGAGATATTGATCTGAAGGAGAATTACCTGTGATGTTTGTCAACGTATATATTTGGTTTACGTCATACTTTGACAAACATCAGAGGTCATTTCCAAGCTTTACCTAGAAACAGTGTATGGAGATATTGATCTGAAGGAGAATTACCTGTGATGTTTGTCAACGTATAGTTTTGGTTTACGTTATACTTTGACAAACATCAGGGGTCATTTCCAAGCTTTACCTAGAAACAGTGTATGGAGATATTGATCTGAAGGAGAATTACCTGTGATGTTTGTCAACGTATAGTTTTGGTTTACGTTATACTTTGACAAACATCAGGGGTCATTTCCAAGCTTTACCTAGAAACAGTGTATGAAGATATTGATCTGAAGGAGAATGACCTGTGATGTTTGTCAACGTATAGTTTTGGTTTACGTTATACTTTGACAAACATCAGAGGTCATTTCCAAGCTTTACCTAGAAACAGTGTATGGAGATATTGATCTGAATGAGAATGACCTGTGATGTTTGTCAACGTATAGTTTTGGTTTACGTTATATTTTGACAAACATCAGAGGTCATTTCAAAGCTTTACCTAGAAACAGTGTATGGAGATATTGATCTGAAGGAGAATGACCTGTGATGTTTGTCAACGTATAGTTTTGGTTTACGTTATACTTTGACAAACATCAGAGGTCATTTCCAAGCTTTACCTAGAAACAGTGTATGGAGATATTGATCTGAAGGAGAATTACCTGTGATGTTTGTCAACGTATATATTTGGTTTACGTTATACTTTGACAAACATCACAGGTCATTTCCAAGCTTTACCTAGAAACAGTGTATGGAGATATTGATCTGAAGGAGAATGACCTGTGATGTTTGTTAACGTATAGTTTTGGTTTACGTTATATTTTGACAAACATCAGAGGTCATTTCAAAGCTTTACCTAGAAACACTGTATGGAGATATTGATCTGAAGGAGAATGACCTGTGATGTTTGTCAACGTATAGTTTTGGTTTACGTTATACTTTGACAAACATCAGAGGTCATTTCAAAGCTTTACCTAGAAACAGTGTATGGAGATATTGATCTGAAGGAGAATGACCTGTGATGTTTGTCAACGTATAATTTTGGTTTACATTATACTTGGACAAACATCAGAGGTCATTTCAAAGTTTTACCTAGAAACAGTGTATATAGATATTGATCTGAAGGAGAATTACCTGTGATGTTTGTCAACGTATATATTGGGTTTACGTTATATTTTGACAAACATCAGAGGTCATTTCAAAGCTTTACCTAGAAACAGTGTATGGAGATATTGATCTGAAGGAGAATTACCTGTGACGTTTGTCAACGTATATATTTGGTTTACGTTATACTTTGACAAACATCAGGGGTCATTTCAAAGCTTTACCTAGAAACAGTGTATGGAGATATTGATCTGAAGGAGAATGACCTGTGATGTTTGTCAACGTATAGTTTTGGTTTACGTTATACTTTGACAAACATCAGAGGTCATTTCCAAGCTTTACCTAGAAACAGTGTAAGGAGATATTGATCTGAAGGAGAATTACCTGTGATGTTTGTCAACGTATATATTTGGTTTACGTTATACTTTGACAAACATCAGAGGTCATTTCAAAGCTTTACCTAGAAACAGTGTATGGAGATATTGATCTGAAGGAGAATTACCTGTGATGTTTGTCAACGTATAGTTTTGGTTTACGTTATACTTTTACAAACGTCAGGGGTCAATTTCAATGCTTTACCTAGAAACACTGTTTGGAGATATTCACCTGAAGGAGAATGTCCTGTGATGTTTGTCAACGTATTGCTTTGGTTTACTTCATACGTTGGTAAACACCAGGGGTAATCTCCACGCATATGTTGTCTACTTAGGATCTGTTAATATATACGTGTGTATATGTGATCGTTTCATACGTGTTCGTGCCCTACAATGCATTTCCCCGATACAGAAAGCCATTAACTAGAATAAGTGAATGTCCTGTGATGTTTGTCAACGTATATATTTGGTTAACTGTATACGTTGACAAACATCAGGGGTCATTTTTACGCATTTTATGTATTTAGGGTTTGTTCATAAGTACGTGTCTATATATGATCCTTTTTCTACGTGTTCGTGCCTTATAATGCATTTTCCTCATGCAGAAAGCCATCGACTACAATCAGTGTATGGAGAGATTGAGCTGAAGCAGAATGTCCTGTGATGTTTGTCAACGTATATTTCTGGTGAAATTTATACGTTGACAAACATCAGAGGTCGTTTTCATGCATGTTATGTATTAAGGGTCTGGTCATAGATACATGTGTATATGTGATCATTGTATAACGTGTTCGTGCCCTACAATGCATTTCCCCCATGAAGAAAGCCGTCAACTAGTACCAATCAGTGTATGGAGACATTGAACTGAAGGAGAATGTCCTGTGATGTTTGTCAACGTACAGTTTTGGTTCATAAGTACGTGTGTATAATTTGGTGATCATTGTATACCTGTTCGTGCCCTACAAAGCATTGCCAACATACAGAAAGCCAACAACTAGAATCAGTGTATGGAGAGATGGGAGAGATTGAACTGAAGGAGAATGTCCTGTGATGTTTGGCAACGTATAGTTTTGGTTAACTCTATACGTGGCCAAACCGGGCAAACATCAGGGGTCATTTTCACGCATAAGTTATGTATTTAGGGTCTGTGAATATGTACGTGTGTATATGTGATAATTAAATACGAGTTCGTGCCCTACAATGCATTTCCCTGACCTTACTCTAGAATCAGTGTATAGAGAGATTGATCTGAAGAGAATGTCCTGTGATGTTTGTCAACGTATATCTTTTGGTGTATTTTTTACGTTGACCAAACATCAGGAGTCGTTTGTATGCATGATATGTATTTAGGGTTTGTTCATAAGTATATATGTGATCATCTCACACGTGTTCGTGCCCTCCAATGCATTTCCTCCATGCAGAAGGCCATTAACTAGAATCAGTGTAAGGAGAGACTGATCTGAAGAAAATGTCCTGTGATGTTTGTCAACGTATATTTTTGGTGAAATTTATACGGTGACAAACATCAGGGGTCGTTTTCATGCAAGATTTGTATTTAGGGTCTGGTCCAAAGTACTTGTGTATATCTGATCATTGTATACCTGTTCGTGTCCTACAATGTATTTCCCCCATGAAGAAAGCCGTCAACTAGTAATCGGTGTATGGAGACATTGAACCGAAAGAGAATGTCCTGTGATGTTTGTCAACGTATAGTTTTGGGTCATACATAAGTACGTGTGTATAATTATGTGATCATTGTATACCTGTTCGTGCCATACAAAGCATTCCCCCCATGCAAAAAGCCATCAACTAGAGCCAGTGTATGGAGAGATGGGAGAGATGGAACTGAAGAAAAAATGTCCTGTGTTGTTTGGCAACGTATAGTTTTAGTTAACTCTATACGTGGACAAACATCAGGGGTCATTTTCACGCATAAGTTATGTATTTAGGGTCTGTGAATATGTGCGTGTGTATATGTGATAATTTCATACGAGTTCGTGCACTACAGTGCATTTCCCAGACCTTCCTCTAGAATCGTGTATAGAGAGATTGAACTGAAGGAGAATGTCCTTGTGATGTTTGTCAACGTATATTTTTGGTGAAATTTATACGTTGACAAACATCAGAGGTCGGTTTCATGCATGATATGTATTTAGGGTCTGGTCATAAGTACGTGTGTATATGTGATAATGGTATACGTGTTCCTGCCCTACAATGCAACCCCCCCCCCCCCCCCCCCCCCCAATGCAGAAAGCCACCAACTATAATTAGTGTATAGAGAGATTGTGTTGTTTTGGTTAACTGTATACGTTGACAAACACCAGGGGTCATTTTTTTTACGCATATATGTTATGTATTTAGGGTGTGTTTATATGTACATGGTTATATGTGATTATTGCATATTTATGAGTGCCGTAGAATGAATTTCCCCCATGCAGAAAGTCATCAACTAGAATCATTATATGGAGATATTGAACTGAAGTAGAATGTCATGTGATGGTTGTCATCGTATATCTTTGGTTAATTGTATACGTTGACAAACATCCGGGGTAATTTTCACGCATGTTATGTAATTAGGGTCTGTTCATAAGTATGTGATACTTTCATACGTGAATGTGCCTCATAATTCATTATCCCAATGCAAAAAACATCGACTAGAACTTGTGTATGGAGAGATTGAACTTAAACAGAATTTCCTCAGATGGTTGTCAACGTATATCTTTGTGATATTTATATGTTGTCAATCATCAGAGTTCATTTGCATGCATGATATAATTATTTGCATCTGTTAACCAGTATGGGTGTAGGTGTATGTATACATGTATGCGCCCTACAGTACATTTCCCTCGCGGAGAAAATCAGCAATTATAACCTGTGAATGGAGAATACTGAGATATGGACTCTTAAACTCTAACCATAATTTATAAGTAAAGAAACAACAATGCAATACATGTAAGTTTAAACTTATTCATTTAACATCGATTGCGAAACAAGCTTTAAGCTCGGCGTCTGCTTCATGGATTCCTAACCAGGCCCTGAAACTATAAAACTTTTAAAACGTGCTCCATGCTCAGAAATGAACTCCATGCTCCAAATAAGGCTTTTGATTGGTCAATTTGGAGAGCGAATTTGCTTCTGGCCAAACAGATACTTGAGCACAAATTCTGAGCACAGATTAAAATTTTATAGTTTCGGACCCAGTACTCGCGCCGTTTGTGTGTAAAAATCCCAAACGCAGAACCAGCTCATCACGGGACCGTTGACGCTCTACCTCTGTGCCACGGTCTCCCAAACGTAAACATGTAGTATATATAAGCATGCACATTCGTACTCGCGCCGGTTGTGTGGAAAATCCAAAAGGCAGAACCCGCTCATCACGGGACTCTAACCCGGGACCGTTGACGCTTTACCTCTATGCCACTGTCTCCAAAACGTATACATGTAGTAAATATAAGCAAGCAAATTCGTACTCGCGCCGGTTGTGTGGAAAAATCCCAAAGGCAGAACCCGCTCATCACGGGACTCGAACCCGGGACCGTTGACGCTCTACCTCTGTGCCACGGTCTCCAAAATGTGTACATGTAGTATATATAAGCATGCACATTCGTACTCGCGCCGGTTGTGTAGAAAAATCCAAAATGCAGAACCGGTTCATCACGGGACTCGAACCCGGGACCGTTGACGCTCTACCTCTGTGCCACCGTCTCCCAAACGTATACATGTAGTATATATAAGCATGCAAATTCGTACTCGCGCCGGTTGTGTGGAAAAATGGAAAAATCCCAAACGCAGAACCCTGTCATCACGGGACTCGAACCCGGGACCGAATCGTACTCGCGCCGTTTGTGTGGAAAAATCCCAAAGGCAGAATCCGCTCATCACGGGACTCGAACCCGTGACCGTTGACGCTCTACCTCTGTACCACGGTCTCCCAAAACATATATACATGTAGTATATATAAGCATGCACATTCTGAACCAACGTGTGATGCGGACGCCAGGTTGAGTAGAAGAGCACTCATATTTTTGGATAAGTCATACTTAGAATGGATAACAAACGCACCAATATACTTTCAAAACATGTCAATTTACCAGGGCCGACCGAACCCGAGGCCGAACTGACCAGAAAATACATAAAACGAATAATTGCGGATAACTATTATGTTTAAATAGCTTGCTCTTCAGCACATCCACCCGCGATGGCGAGAATCCGTTATAACAAATAAGGGTGTCCCAAATAAAGGTAAAAGCAACGCCCTTTAATAGGTCCCGCCCACACCTCTGGTGTTTGTCCGAAAAATTACCTGCGATGTTTGCCATAGTATGTTTACCTGCAGTGAAGACTCAGGCAAACCTGTACATCCCCAGATGTTCACTAGAGCCCTCTAAATATAATTCTGTCCAATGAGCATATTTAGACTAGAACTGTAACCCCATTATTTTAACGCCAATTTACTTTATATGAATCAATAGGACGGTAATAAATCAGTAGACGCGACGGTTCATGTATCATGTAAGGGTGCAAATTAGCTTTTTGAAGTACGCATTATGCTCAACTAGTGATTGATGAAGACGGATAGTTAAAAATATGCACGCACTTCTACAGTAAAATTTGTAATATATGAGCGATGTCAATTAGCACTGATACATTATGCACAACAGAACGCACCTGGACTTCATTGTTTAAAACCAGATAATGTATCGAATCCTTAGACCGAAGATTAACCCTTTCCCACATACAACAAATCTGCAGCAGACGACTTTGAAAACATGGTGACAAAAACCTGAAAAATCTCCATAAAAGATAGCTTAATTGTTAAATAAAATTGAAAACATTGTGGCCAAAGAATAAATTGCTCATCATGAGCAATTTCACCTTTGGCCACAATGTTTTCAAACGTCGTCTGCTGCTATTGTGTCAAAATGCGTATGCATGAGGGAAAGGGTTAAAGAGTTTTAAATAATACAGAAACGGAGCTCTGCGAAAACCAACCGTAAGGCGTTCACGTCCGAAAGCTTCTGTCAATCAAGCAGAATATACGTATGTGGGTCCTTTAGCAAGGGAGGTAAAGCGTGTCTTTATCAACACGTGTAATAATTACCGTAACGTCGGGATTTTTTTATCATTGGCTGCTCTGGGTGTACACCAGTCGCAAACTCTTTACTGTCGGTCTTCACAGAGCACTGGCCGATCTGGAAGCACACTGGGCGCAAACGCCTTTCTGTTGGTTTTCACAGAATACTGGCGGATCTGGGTATACACTGGTCGTAAAAGCATTATTGTTAGTTTACGTAGAGGGCCGCTTATATATACGAGTTTGATCATCTATGCGTGATGTTTGTATCGTGTATAGCGGTGTTGTCCGAACGCTGTATATGTCAATGAGAAATCTTATTTGTCCATTTTACGACTTGACCAGATGACAAGACATTTACCATTACCGAAGAACGGTGCTATGCGAAGAACAACCTTAAGGATTTTGCGATCTGACTGTTATGTGGACTGTTTACTGTTATTTCTTTTATTTGTCGTATTATGTATGTATGTATTTACTCTTCATTTATGGAGGAAATAAAGAGATATCTATCTATCTATCTATCTATTATTTACTACAGTTGAAGACATTGCCAATGATGGGTAAAACAAATATGATGTGGATATTGCCTGATTGATGCTAAAACGTTGTTTTTAACAGTTTATCAGTTATATCATGATGGCTAGTTTACCCATCTATGTTGTTCCTGACTTTCTCGAACCAGTAGTCAACAAAACATTATTATAAGGCAACTAACAATCTTCCTAATAAGACTATTTTAGTAAATTGTTGGAATAATAATGACGCTAGCCGCTTTCACTTTTGTCAATTACTGACCTGGATCAATTGTCCGTTGTTTGATCTCAAACTGCTGGATTGATAGCCCTGTTCGTAAACGACTGAACTATTTTGACTTATGACAAACGGGTAAATTCCCCATAACGACCACTTTCTCCTTTAGAAATAGTTCCATAAAAAGATTGCACTTTTATGTATGGTCAATGTTTATAGTTTTGTTCAGATGTCGAATTCGTCTGCTGCAGATGTGTTGACTATGGGAAAGTGTCTAACGATAAATAGCGATCCGACAATAATGAGCGGAACGTCGATTTTCCTTTGGCGAAGTTGTAGTATGGTCCGGAGCATCTTCGCAAGCCAAGGGTAATTTGTCCATTAAGCTTTACATTAACATATTTACCCTTATGGGAATGCTAATGTACGAAGTAGCCTTAGCTAGCGAAGATGCTATATGAGGAGATCATAAGCTAACGACTGTCACATATTTATATTAAAAATCTATTTAATTAATAAACAACAACAGTTTCCAAAGAAAACAAGCACATTCAGAGAATTATGGTCCCCCGCTTTGGGGGTCTTATTGGTTGGGTTGCAACGCTTCCTGGCATATTGTAACTGTCTTTTCTGTCTAGAGAAGGCTTTATTGTTTATAGTAATATGTCACGATATGCGCATCTACACTTGGTGGTGATCCTTCCTATGAAGTTTCATAAAATTCCAAAAAGCGGTTGCAGAGAAATAGCCCGGAAATGAATTTAGTCATACATAGCCTGATGGTGGAGTAAAGGGCCATAACTCCGTGAAAAATAATCCAACCGGAACGCAAACACGATATGCGCATCTACACTTGGTGGTGATCCTTCCTATAAAGTTTCATCAAATTCCAAAAAGCGGTTGCAGAGAGATAGCCCGGAAATGAATTAAGTCATACATAGCCGGATGGTGGGGTAAAACTCCGTGAAAAATCATCCAACCGGAACGCAAACACGATATGCGCATCTACACTTGGTGGTGATCCTTCCTATAAAGTTTCATCAAATTCCAAAAAGCGGTTGCAGAGAAATAGCCCGGAAAAATGAATTTAGTCATACATAGCCGGATGGTGGGGTAAAGGGCCATAACTCCGTGAAAAATCACCCAACCGGAACGCAAACACGATATGCGCATCTACACTTGGTGGTGATCCTTCCTATGAAGTTTCATAAAATTCCAAAAAGCGGTTGCAGAGAAATAGCCCGGAAATGAATTTAGTCATGCATAGCCTGATGGTGGAGTAAAGGGCCATAACTCCGTGAAAAATAATCCAACCGGAACGCAAACACGATATGCGCATCTACACTTGGTGGTGATCCTTCCTATGAAGTTTCATAAAATTCCAAAAAGCGGTTGCAGAGAAATAGCCCGGAAATGAATTTAGTCATACATAGCCTGATGGTGGGGTAAAGGGCCATAACTCCGTGCAAAATAATCCAACCGGGACGCAAACACGATATGCGCATCTACACTTGGTGGTGATCCTTCCTATGAAGTTTCATAAAATTCCAAAAAGCGGTTGCAGAGAAATAGCCCGGAAATGAATTTAGTCATACATAGCCTGATGGTGGAGTAAAGGGCCATAACTCCGTGCAAAATAATCCAACCGGAACGCAAACACGATATGCGCATCTACACTTGGTGGTGATCCTTCCTATGAAGTTTCATAAAATTCCAAAAAGCGGTTGCAGAGAAATAGCCCGGAAATGAATTTAGTCATACATAGCCTGATGGTGGGGTAAAGGGCCATAACTCCGTGCAAAATAATCCAACCGGAACGCAAACACGATATGCGCATCTACACTTGGTGGTGATCCTTCCTATGAAGTTTCATAAAATTCCAAAAAGCGGTTGCAGAGAAATAGCCCGGAAATGAATTTAGTCATACATAGGGGTAAAGGGCCATAACTCGTCAGGGTCAAGGTCACAAGGTCAAAAAAATTGGTATTGATGGAAAGGGGTTGTCACAAGGAATACACATGTGAAATATGAAAGCAGTACCTATTACGGTTCAGAAATTATGACCAAGGTTAAAGTTTTTGTGACAGCGTGACTGACGGACTGACGGACGGACTGACGGACTGACTGACGAATGAGAAATAATAGTCCCCGCGCTTTCGCTAAGCGGGGGACAACAAGCACACTGAACCTCCTCCTTTTATGACCGAGATATGAAGATGACCTGTAGAATGACGGAAATGGACATGAAATGAGGTGAAATGAAAGTTGATCACATGATAGAAAATATATTGTCCTGCTTCCTTCTTATCCTGCAAAAATAGTGACAGCGTAACTGATATTACAATTTATTTCCTGTCACGTGACCAACAATCCCTGTTATACCAGACATGATTGCTAATTTTTGTGACAGAAATCTCTTGCCCTGACAAAATAGTGACAGTGTAACTGACAGTAATATTCACTTTCACGTGACCAGCAATCCCTGTTATAACAAACATGATTGCTGGTTTTGTGACAGAAAATCTCGTGTCTTGCCAAAAACGTGACAAAGTAACTGACAGTACATTTCCCGTCACGTGACCAGCAACCTCTGTTATAAAAGACATGCTTGTTGGTTTTGTGACAGGAAATCTCGTGTCCTGCCAAAATAGTGACAACGTAACTGACAGTACAATTTCCTATCACTTGACCATCAATCTCTGTGATAACAAACATCTAGTCCTGCCAAAATAGTGACAAGTAAAGTGACGATATTATTTCCTATCACGTGACCAGCCGTTATATATGAATGCTGGTGAGGGGTGAAATAAGTAAGAGGTCAGTGCAGTTGAATATTCTTTAGTTGGAGACAAACGGAGTTGGAGTAATTGCCCCAACTCTCAGTGATCTGTCGGTGCGTCCAAAACAAAGTACAGAGGTCATTCTCGTTCTCGTTCTTGACGTCTTATAACGCTTCTGAAGAGCTTTCATGTTCGCATCAAATCCATCTTTATTGGAAACTGATCTTTTGGCGATACCTGACTTAGCGTTCTCGACAAACATCTGTTACTGCAAGGCCTTCTTCTCCAGACAGACTTCTCTAGCAACAGAAAAGTTTTGATAGAAATACATGTTTAAAGTTTAAACACATATATATATATATATATATATATATATTAGTTATAAAAAATATCACATTTAAACAAACTGTATATAGATATATCAAAGATAAATATACATATATATATATATATATATATATATACCTTCTTACATTTACATGAAATTGTTTTGTTGGTTTTAAACTGTTTATAAGAAAATGTGCGAACATTTTTTTATATTATTAATAATTTTCTTAGACTAAATAAGTTACTTATATAAATGAAGTTATAGTAGGGATAATAGTGATTTAGCCAAAAGATCTTATCTGAAAACAATGGCTGACCAAAAGGTCCATGTCAAAAAGTCCTAGAATGTCCCAAAACGTCCGTCCAACCAATCAAAGACAACTACTTAATAGTGAGTGTAATCTGATAGGTGAATTTGTTATCGTTAGCGAATGAAATATTAATTTGAACGCAATGCTGATGGATTGGCGATACACGGCGATCTAAAGGCAAACAGGTTCGACAAAAATGCAAAATGGTTGATTCTCAATGAATACTTGACAGACGTGATACATAACAACTTACATGTACATGTATCTATAAAATAGCCGTAGCGTCGACACTACAAGTGTAGATAACGATCTGCATGTTCGCCCATGCTTTCGGAGCTAAATGGACATTGGTGTTCAAACGAGTTTTGAAGCCTCCTATGACTCATTGACGAACGGTGCATTATGAGATCAAACTTCGCCGGGTGTACAACGGTAGCAAATGGCTTAATATACGTTTTCCTGTGCGCTGCTTAAATGTCATTACTTGTGAAGGTACATGTTAGTCAAAATAAAAGTTATTTGTTCCCGTTGAAGCAGAACATTCATCACAAAAATGACTCCAAACAAACGTAACCCATTATGGTTACTAGATGTGATTATGCCGCTTTTGTTAACGTTGATTATATGGTCAGATGGAAGTAATTCATTTTCCATAGACAACCGTTATTGCATCGTGGGCTATGACTCTTACTCAACAACCAAGAAACCTTTATTTTAAGTAAACTTAATGCTTACACCCACCAAAAAGGCACAACAGATTTACAGGTGGTTTAAATCAAAGGTAACACTCATATCCAGCAGTGAATGTTACTTTCAATTCGGAAAATACAAGTTGTTTTAAAAGTAAATCAGTCAGAGGTGGTTCTACTTTTAATATATAAAACTCTTTTAACTTTCATCAAAATCATTATTGTCCAATGGGAGCCAACTTCATTATTATATATTTATCTAAAATCCCTTGCACAAAAATTAACTTCCCGGCTTGCCGATCTGAATTGTTCCTCGTTGACCATATAAAACAAAGTTCATGTACCTCTTTCTGTCGGTCTCCTAAGAGGCGTCTCCATTTCTTTACCAACTCTTCTAACCTCTTTGCGTCAGACAGCACGGTCCGCTCAAAAGCTGATTTTAGGCCCTGAAAAAAAGAATCAGGTTTCAAAATTTCCTTTTTCTTTCGTGCTTTTCAGTGATTTAGGGACACATTACAGTTAAATATATTTGAAAATAAAATACATTATCACACAATTACGTGTTGTTTATATTATACTTTTAATAAACGGTTCGGCATTATCAGTAGATACAATAAACAATATAAAGAGGAAATGACGTCAACGTTATACTGTTTATAACGTTAGGAGACTTCCGCATTCCTCCCTTCCCCCGAGAGGTCATAGTTTAATAACGTTGTACAAGAATCCTACAATGAGTTGTCGATACATATTTGAATTCATTAAAGAAAGCCATGCAAATCGTTTTAAACATTAGTTAAATATCTCTTGGAAGGATGATCTCAATTAACTGGCGCCAAATTTTGACAGGAGTGGGGCATTTAAAATGGTGACATATGAGCCGTTCCACGAGAAAACCAACAGTGTGGACTCTGCGATAAGAATCAAGTGTAAGCATGCCGCGCAGGCTAATCCGGACAAACACGTTTCGCCTCCTGTGAATTTTCTGTTTCAGGAATCAATACTCTATACACTTAGCCCCCTGAGACGGAATGATTAGTCTGCGCGGACTGCGCAGGCTGATCTGGGTCGATATATAACGCAGAGGCCATAATGTTGGTTTTCTGGTGTGACGGTTCCTATCTTTTAAAGGATATAACATCATGCTAATCAAATATTAACGCGACATGTTTAACCCTCCATTTCCCACAAACATTATACTGACTGCAGCAGATGACTTTGATCAAATTAAAGCAATCATGTGGAAAATGTCCATTAATATGAGCCTAATCATTGAATAAAGTTGAATTCATTGTGGCAAAAGTGGAAATTGCTCATCATGAGCAATTTCATCTTTTGTCACAATGTTTTCAAAAGTCGTCTGCTGCAGAGGCGTCAGAAAGCGTCCGTATGTGGGAAAAAGGTCATTGTATATGAATTGAAAGTCACTTGCTTAACCCATGCCCCAAATATGACAAATCTGCAGCAGACGACTTTAAAAACATCGAAGCAGAACATATGGAAATGTTCTATAAATGTAGGTAGGTATTAAAGTAAGGGTTGTAAATTCTATGACAAAGGAAGATATTGCTCATTACGAAAAAATTCTCCTCGTGTCACAAGATTTCCATAACCTGTCTGCTGTAGTACATGCATCAAACTTCGTATGCACGTGACAAAGGCTTAACCCCTTCCCACATACAACAAACGTAAGCAGGCTATTTTGAAATCATCTAGGCAAAAATAAGGAATATTTCTATAAATAATAGTTTAATTATTGAATGAAGTTGAAAACATTGTTACAAAAGAAGAAATTGCTCGTGGTAGTGTTTTTAAAATTCGACTTCTGCAGGTGCGTGGGAAATACGTAAACATGCGGGAAAATGTTAAGAAACGCATTGATGAGACAGTAGCCTATCATCGTTCTGAATACCAAGGTCTCAACTAAGGTTATACTTACATCAACAAACCTGTGTCTGACTGGGGGACATGCCGTGCTTGGAGGCCGAAGTTCAACATCAAAGGATACGCCGCCATACCTTGTCTTCAGGTTGGCCAGTTCTCCTATTAAAATAATTTAAAATAAAATGAGACTTGATAAACAAACAATTTATGAACGTCAAGGAATTTTAGGTTTGGATACACATCGGTGTCATAAAAGGGATGTTCTAGATCCGCAAACAATGAAGACGATTCCAACACTAAAACACCTTACATGCCTAGGAAAGACTAAAACAATTCGAGGCTGCCTACCATTACAATACAGACGATGCAGAGCCGACATGGTGGAAACATTCAAAATCTGAAACACGATTAATAACCAAAAACTATTTCCACGAAACTACAATAATACTAGAGGTCACATATTTTTGATATACAAAAGACACTGTCGTCTTATTACAAGAAAATACTCCTTTTCCCAAAGAATAAAGAGTTTGAATAGTTATAAAATATTTTAAATAAGACATGGCATAACTTATCTTTTAAATTTGTACCAAATATTGATGGACAGGAAGCGGGCTCGTCAAAACAACCATATGCCATATATGATATCATGACATCGACCAAAGAGAGGCGAATGCGTAATTAAAAGGTAAACAATGTATAGTATGCAATACGAATAGTCTTAGATGTGACTTTAAGAACTGTGTCCCCACTTGTTTCACTCCTTATCTCTATAGTTAGATAATAACAAATAACCGTTTCCCAACTGTAGACGCATTTTTGACACATCTGTATCAGACGACTTTTGAAAACATTGTGACAAAATGAGAAATTGCTCAAAAGGAGCACCAGCCAGTCAGTCGTAATGCTAACCCCGCAACATCTGAGCGCCAAGGAGGACAGCCATTACTATGAGTTATAAAGTCCTTGGTATGACCCGGCCGGGGATCGAACCCACGACCTCCCGCACCCGAGAAGAACAAGCGAATCAAAATGAGAAAGGGTATTCAGAAGAGAAAACACGCTCCATAATATAAACATAATCAAACACGAACTCACCGTGAAACCGGACAAATAACAGACGTAAACAAGCCGGTAGGCGATGTGGGATTCGCCTTGGTTATTTTCGCCTTTGCATAGAGTTATAATTCCTGTACACTGCTTTACCATTGTATGAAGTTTTATTAGATTCCATCTAGAAGTGTTAAAGTTATTCTACGCACAAGAAAAAGTAAGAAATGGCATTTATAAGATTCCATCCCGCAGTTATTAAGTTATTCCCCGGACAAGAAAAGAAAACAAATGGCAATAACTCTGTAATTAGGTAAAATAGAGTTATGGTTCATGTACACTGCACTTTCTCTCAATGTGTTGTATCATAGTATAAAGTCTTATCAAATTCCATCTTGAAGTTTTAAAGTTATTCTACACCCAAGAAAAAGTAACAAAGGGCTATCACTCTTTAAATAGCTAAATTAGAGTTATGGTTCTTGTACACTGCACTTCCTCTCATTGTGCTCTACCATTGTATGAAGTTATATTGGATTCCATCTCGTAGTTATTGTTATTCTCCGGACAAGAATAAGTAAGAAAGGGCAATAAGTCTGTAATCAGCTAAATAAGAGTTATGGCTCTTGTACACTGCACTTCCTCTCAATGTGTTGTATCATCGTATGAAGTTTTATTAAATTCCACACGCACAAGAAAAAGTAACAAATGGCTATATCTTTTTAATTAGCTAAATTAGAGTTATGGTTCTTGTACACTGCACTTCCTCTCAATGTGTTCTACCATTGTATGAAGGTTTATTAGATTCCATAACAAAGGGCAATAACTCAGTAATTAGGTAAAATAGATACCCTATCTTTGAAAGGCTACCATTTGGAAACAAAGGCCTAAATCAAAAATCGTAACGGATACGTTTTTTTTTAAATATCTCGAAGTGTCTATAACCGAAATTTCAGCTTTCCATATTTAAAACTGTAGAAGAAGATAGATAAATGGTTTGGGTTTTTTAAAGCGTTTTTTTCTAGCTGCATAGCAATGGGTGGATCCTTATAGCAACGAAACTCACGCGCACCCTAGGCCCCTTTGGCACATGCTCACCAAGTTTCATCGGTATCGGCCCGTCAGTTTGGGTTGTGGAGCGTCGCTTTACAAAACATCTGGACACACAGACAGACAGACAAAAAGGCCTGACAATAAGGGATACGTAGCGAATCCAAATACGAGGGGGAAAACGAAAGAGGGCCACTAGCTTATATATCCGTTCGTGGGCGTATCTGGTCTTTACAACAATATGAACTATTATTGGGATTGTCATTGCCAAAAGAACACATTGGCATGTGTGAATTTAGTGTACCACCAGATCAGCCTGTACACCTGTTCAAGTTCAATTAAACAGGGTCTTTCAACATTTGTAAGACCCTGAATTAAAATAGACAAGACAAAACTCAATGTTTAAAAACGTCATTTGCAAGCAATTTGCAAAAAAGTGGCGGGGGGGGGGGGGTTATACGTGTGAAAGCTTGAGCCGAAGGCTCGAGCGAAGCACGCCTATAGGTTATACGTACGAACACATCATACGAGATCAAAACAACGAGAATTCAGTACAATCTTACTGTTTTTCACATATCAAATCTCAACCCCATAGCACTTTTTTTCGGCCATTTTGCTTCCGGTCTTACTGGTGAATGTAGAGCGCCTATGTAATAGAGAGTGAGAGCGCCTATGTAATAGAGATTGCCAAATGTGACGTCATTGCAACGAAAAGTAACGGGTGCATGGAAATACCGGAATGGACCGAAATGGGCAGGAATGGACCGAAATGGACCGGAATGGACGTATGGAAATACCGGAATGGACTTATGGAAATACCGAAATGGACCGGAATGGACTTATAGAAATACAGGAATGGACCGGAATGGACATTGGAAATACCGAAATGGACCGGAATGGACAATGGAAATACCGGAATGGACCTACTTGAAAGCATGGAAATACCGGAATGGACCTGTATATTTATACAATCATTTAACATAGAGTTTATTATTTGGTTTTCAATAGTGTACCTTTAAGTACATTTGGACATGTTAATGTGTTAAGTTGGCCTGACATAAGCCGTAAAACATTAGACATTTAAAAAAATGAATGTCTAATTAGACATTAGATATATGCACATTTTCATATCTAGAAGGCAAGTTAAATATTATATATTCAAAAACTCAAATGTCTTATTAGACATCAGACATTCAATTAAACATTCGCAAATTTTAATATCGGCAAATTAGACGTTAGACAATAGACATTAACAAAAAACACGGATGTCTAATTATACATTAGACATTAGGATTTCACATTCTTAAAGAATATCTAGAAGATAAAACAGACATTCAATTATTTCAAATTACTTAGTTAGACATTAGACATTCACAAATTAGAATATGTACAACCCAAATTCGACATAGGTCATTATACATTGAAAATAACGAATGTCGTATTGCCTAGCTAGTCATTAGACATTCGATAAGACATTAGCACATAAGAAGATCTAGAGTCCAAAATAGACATTGAACATTGTATGTTTCAAAAAACGAATGTTTAATTGGTTAGTTAGACATTAGACTTTCTAAAGTTTCTATCAGACATTAGATTCGATATTGAAGAGACATTTGCAAAATCTAGAACCCAAATTCGTCGAATGTCATTATACATCCAAAAATCGAATGTCGAATTGCCTAGTTAGACATTAGACATTCGCAAATTACCATATCTAGAACCCAATTTCTTCGTAGGTCATTGTACATGTAAAAAACGAATGTCGAATTGCCTTGTTAGATATGAGACATTGAATAAGACATTCGCAAGTTCGAAGATCTAGAACATAAAGTAGACGTTTAACATTTTACATACAAAAAACGAATGTCTAAATGCCTAGTTAGACATTAGACATTCACAAATAATAATAATTAGAACCTTAATTCGACGTAGGTCATTGTTCATGGAATAAACGTATGTCTATTTGTCTTGTAAGACATTCGATTAGACATTTGAGCAATCTAATAGCTAGAGCCCAACATAGACGTTTGGCACAGGACAATAACATCCAAATGTCTGATTTGCCGATTAAAACAATGAACATTCAACTGTTGTTTTAACATATGATCTTGATTAAGAGTTCTATGTCTCATGTATATGCTGAGGAAATTTCGGGTAAGTAGCTCTGCCAAAAAGGATTTTATGTGTGAAAGAAATTTCCGCGGCTACTTGCCTTGCCAATGTTCTAACCTTCTAATTTGTTAATGTCTAATTGAATGTCTAACTAGGCAATTAGACATTCGTGTTTTCCATGTACAATGACCTACGTCGAATTTGGGTTCTAGATCTTGTAATTTGTGAATTTCTAATCGAATGACTAATGTCTAACTCATCAAGTAGACATTCGTTTTTTTAACGTTCAACGTTCAATGTTCAACGTCTACTTTGGGCTCTAGATTTTCTTATTTGCGAATGTCTTATTGCATGACTAATGTTTTATTGCATGTATAATTTTGTTCAGGTGTGTATAAATTAATCATTCGGCCTTCGTGATTAATTACTATAAAACTGAACTCCAAATCGTGATATAAGAGCCGGTATATCACGCAAAATGAGATCTGTTTCCTAAATTTGCAAACGTCTTATGGAATGTATAGTGGCTTACTAGGCAATTAGACATTCGTTTTTTACATGTACAATGACATACGAAGAAATTGGGTAATTTGCGAATGTCTAACTAGGCAATTCGACATTCGTTTTTTGGATGTACAATGACATTCGACGAATTTGGTTTCTAGATTTTGCAAATGCCTCATTAATATCGAATCAAATGTCTGATAGAAAGTCTAATGTCTAACTAACCAACTAGACATTCGTTTTTTGAAACATACAATTTTCAATGTCTAATTTGGACTCTAGATTTTCTTATGTGATAATGTAATGACTTATCGAATGTCTAATGACTAACTAGGCAATACGACATTCGTTTTTTCTATGTATAATGACCTATGTCGAATTTGGGTTGTACATATTCTAAATGTGAATGTCTTATTGAATGTCTAATGTCTAACTAGGCAATTTGAAATTAGTTTTGTGAATGTCTATTTTATCTTCTAGATATTCTTTGCGAATGTTAAATTCTAATGTCTAATGTCTAATTAGACATTTTTTTTTTTTTTTTTTTTTTTAATGTTTAATTTGCCGTACATATATTAAAATTTGCGAGTGTTTAATTAAATGTCTGATGTCTAATAAGACATATGAATTTTTGAATATATAATAATTTTCTAACTTGCCTTCTAGATATTAAAAGTGTCTGATGTCTAATTAGACATTCATTTTTTAAATGTCTAATGTTTTAGGGCCAATTTCACAAATTAACATGCCAAGACGTACTTAAAGGCACTCATTGAACATCAAATAATAAACTCTATGTTAAATGTATAAAACAGGTCCATTCCGGTATTTCCATGCTTTTCAAATAGGTCCATTCCGGTATTTCCATTGTCCATTCCGGTCCATTCCTGTAATAGGTCCATTCCGGTATTTCCATGCACCCAAAAGTAACGTCATTGTAAGGCAAGTAATAAATAAATAACAAAAGGAAAACGACAGGAATGGTAGGAAAAGATAGTTTGACTCGTCACAAATGGATTTCATTCACTGGAAGGACTTTATGAAGGCTAAGTCGACTATTCTTTTGTACCTGTCATCATTATTTCATGTTTTTTATATCTTTGCAATATAGAGAAGCAATAAACACTTGAAAATGATTGTAAATAATTTCAACGGAAGTTATCGTTCGTTACACTGGCCTCGGATATTATTTTAACTGAAAAGGACGAACAATTCTGTTTCTGTATCGGCATAGCTTCATTTCAAGGTAAGCTATTTATTATATCAATAATTTGCTTAAAAATATAACTTCATTTCTAAATTATTTGTTATATCTGTTGGGAACGATCCACGATGCTTTCGTCACATCGCGTGACGTCACATGGTGTGTATCGTTTATGACTGTATCTGTCATTTGAAGCCGAAGCCGTCTTGTCAAATGTTGACTCCACTCAAGAAAATAGCTAAACTATCATATCTTCGACTGTCTAGTTGTATTGACTTTAAGACGTTTATCTATTTATTGCAGTAAATGTAGCAAACAAACAAAACTACAGTCAATTTCAAATTATTTGCCTTCAATTTACATTATGTTTTTACATTGTACAGTTTAACAGTTTATGTCTATGACCTAGTCTTTGTCAAATCATGAAAGTATGACCAGAATCAGTTCACCCTGATTTTGGGGTATACATAGTAAATGTCTTAATGTCTATATCCTCCAACCTGAAAGAGAGGAAAACACTTTCATGCCTTCAAATGAGTCTATTGTTTTAAAGAAATGATGTTATATGTGGACTATCAGTAAAACACATAACTTTTCTTTCAATAGGCTGAATTTCTAGTAGTTTCATATTTTTTTTTATCCAAAATTTGTTTATTGATCAAACTCAAATGAGTCCATTGTTTTAAAGGAATGATGTCATATGTGGGCTATCAATAAAACACATTACTTTTCTTTCATCAGGCTGAATTTCTAGTAGATTTATCTTTTTTTTTATCCAAAATGTGTTTATTGATCAAACTCAAATGAGTCCATTGTTTTAAAGAAATGATGTCATATATATGTGGACTATCAGTAAAACACATTACTTGTCTTTCAACAGGCTGCATTTCTAGTAGATTCATCTTTTTTTTAACCAAAATGTGTTTATTGATCAAACTCAAATGAGTCATGATTGTTTAAAAGAAATGATGTCATATGGGGGCTACGTATCAGTAAAACACTTTACTTTTCTTTCAACAGGCTGAATTTCTAGTAGTTTCCTTCTTTTTTTTTTTATCCAAAATGTGTTTATTGATCAGATTGGACAAACTTGGTACTAAGAATTTAAACATTATTTTCACTAGGTTATTTAAAATACTCTGCATGTATGTATTCAAACAATATTTGAAAAAGATTCAACATCTATTGACAGCACTATTTTCATACTTGGGAGCACAACAACCAATGATGTCATAGAACTCTTCAAATTGAAGAGCAAATGCAAAATAAAAGCCTTTTACAGTCACCGATTTAGGTCCGTCTATGAAACAGGGCAATGTACACTAACTATATCAAACTCAAATAAGGTAAAAACAAACTGAGCATTGAAATCTGTAGATAAAGAGGATCAATCTCTTTTTAAATTCAACAAACACTCAAAATACTTTTTATTCAAATAAATTTGTATAAACATTTTGGTTGAACAATAAAGAAAACGTAATCTGTTTTTCAACAGAAAAAGGCTATAAGGCAGTTCATAATTAATGTCAGTTATGTTAGTCACCCAGTGACCTCACATAAGTGTTCTGTCCTCTGATATAACTGAAATACCACAGAAATGTATCTGTTTTCTATGTAATTTATTGTGAAATCCATTTTTCTGTGTGAAATTGTATAATCTATACAATAGAAATGGTAAAATTTAAATTGGTATACATTCATTGTAACAAAAAAATTCTTATACTTTACTGGTAATAAAAGTACACATATTTTCATGAACTGCTGCTCAAAATAAAAACCTATACTGTAGTTTAATGGTAAAACACCTGGTCTAACAAGAGTTCTAAGATCAAATCTCAGCAGGTACATGTTTTGAAAGAGGCAACTAAACTTAACAATGTATACATGAAACAATTATGTTGTGGGGAGTTGTCTTACTTAAACACTTATTACATTTTTATCCAGGCTTCTAGTGAAAATAGTTTACTCCCTGTACCCTTTTCAAAAGCTTTTATAATTGAGCAATAACAATTAAAAAAAGGAATGGTTATCAACATTGATAACTCTGAGAATCTGTACATGTTCAAGGATTGATCCAGCTTTGATAACCGTTCTAATATCAAAGTTTTAACGAAATTTATACATCATATTTTTATAATAGAGCAATTTTAACATGATCACTAACAATGTTAAATTATTGCAAATTCTTCTGGAAAATCCATTTCTCTGTTTGTACTTTTTATAATTTCTTTATTTGCTATAAACATACTGTTTATTGTTTTATGCAATAAAATGTAAATTGAATATATTGATCAGATCTTATATTATCCATTTTTTTTTCAAACAACATATTTCAGATACATGTATATATATTCAGTAACTGTTGTTGACACTAAGTCTGGTACTTATTAACAAATAATCTGATGCTGTTTTCATGTTTTACAAATTAAAAACCAGAAAAGGAGATAGGTGTTCAAAGTGAAAATGTTGTTGAATAGGAACATATTGTTCATTTTGGATATGTTCATTTTGGATCAATTACACCATTCCGACAATGTATTCGGATTAGTCACAGAAATCAAGTAATTTACATCAGACAAGGCCGGCTAAACTTTAACCTTTCCAACATACATCATTATAAATGGGACTTTTGAAAATATTTGTCAAAAATTACATTTTTCTCAGTCTGTATGCATAGTGTTCTCATCTTAAATTGTCTCAAGATTATACATTCAGCCAGATCATGCAAAGTTAGCCATCTGCCTTGTAAGATTGTTGTGTGGAGTAATGTTAAGCGCAAGTCATTCAATCAACCATGGTAAGAGTCAGTTTTCAATTATATGTATTACTAGTTTACAAATAACTGGCATTTGTAAAAATAAATCAGAACATTCTTCAATGCCTTCTAGTGTTGTTTTCCATCAACATCCTTGGAAATCTTACAGTCTATTAAAATCCTGACCTAATAAAAAATAAAACAGATATATATGTACAAATTAAACTTAAATGCATGCTAAGTTTCGTTTTTTTCAATATGTTTTTTCAAATTCTGTTTTTGTAACTTAAATTTCTACAATTTGCCTATTAATTTGTTTCTTGTTGGGGGACAGACAGTGCTTAATTAATTGTTCTTGCTTTCACACGACCTAGGCTTTGCCTATTAACATATTATTTTAGTATACGTTTGTTGTGTTGTACACATGTCACTATAACAAAAGATTTACTCACTTACTTACTTCCTTACTTACTTACTTGTTCATACAATCCTTGTCGTTCATTTTTAGTCCTGTTGGTGATGTAAAAGTAAACATGGGTAGGAAATCGATTATTAATTGATTTTAGCGTATTGAAACCTAATTAAGTTTGGTTTTGTTGTCATTTTAATTTGTGACCCTGTTTCTCTGCAGACTCGTTCATTTCTTAGCTGTGTCTTAAGCACATCATTTGTCTCAGAAAGAGGTAAACAACGCTATTGTCATCAATTTTCGCGTATCGTACCGAACGGAGAAACATTAAACAAAAGAGTGAAGTCGGTACTTAATGTCTACGTAACATTTTTCCTGACACAGACGACATTTGACATGTGGGCAGAAGAGATACTCAAAACAAACAAATGTGAGATTTCGTTCGTTATGAGCAAATTACCGGAGTTCCGGAAAATTAACCATAATAATTTATAGATCGGTTGTGATCAGTGTCACCAGAAACATTAAAAATACAGAAATTGGCAACAGCACAAGATTAGATAATGGAAATCTCTTAGCCCTATCCCACATACAACACATCTGCAACAGAAGACTTTGTCAATATCACGTCCAAAATATAAAATATCTCTATAAATAAATGATAGTTTGATTAGTGAATAGAGATGAGCAATTTCCCTTTTTGCTACAATGATTTCAAAAGTCGTCTGCCTCAGAAGCGTCAGAAAGAGTCTATGTGTGGGAAAGGGTTGAAAAGATCAAGCAGAGGCTTGGCAACAGTTTTAAGCATCTGCTGATCCCAGATAAATAAGTAATTTAGTCCAGGTTTCTGTACTCTGAATGAGATATATTGTAATACTGGCGAGCATTCCATTTTTGTGTTGACCCTAAGGTCCTAATGTCATTATTCTCACACTTTTCTCACTTGACTTTGTTTTAGCAGTCAAACTATTTTCTGATGTCTTAACCCTTTCCCTCATATAGACGCTTTCTGATGCCTCTGCAGCAGACAGCTTTTTGAAAACATAGTGACAAAAAAAGAAATTGCACAAAACGTGCAATTTCTCCTTTTGACACAATGTTTTTTTCACTTTTTATCATAGGTTATCCATTCAATTATGGAGATTTTCTATGTTTTGACAAAATACTTTCAAAGTCGTCTGCTGCAGATGTGCTATATAATTATGTGGGAAAGGGTTAAAGATAGTCCTACCAGGTGTTTTTTTCAATGCAAAGTCTCACAAACTTTTGATACACAAGTTAATATGTTATATACTAATTACTTTCAGACTCTTCATGATTATCTCCCCCTTAGCATTTAGATTGTTAATATAAATTAATACAATAATTTTAAAGTAAACTAATTTCTAACCAGTATTTTAGAAAATTTAATCCACAAATGAAACAAAAGAGTGCAACCAATCAGGTATATTCAATAAAACATTAATAATCCATAAAGCAACACCTTTGTATGCGAATGGCAACCATTTTTCTTGTGTTCCATGATCGCTCCATCTTCTTTCTGTGATGGCACATTATGGGACATGATTCAACAAGTACTTTTGGCAGTTCAAAACATGTGTTTGTTATAAGTAACACAAATTAGAAATAACAAAATGAAGGAAACTTAATTACTAAAAACTAATTTTGACATTACAGAGTTCATGTTAGAAAATTAACAGACTGTCGATTGGATGCAATGGGTAGTTGATAATTTTCATATTTGTTTGTGTTTTTAGATCACCTGTGTCGAAGGCTCAAGGTGATCTTTTCTGATCACTCTCTGTCCGTCGTCCGACGTTAACTTTTAGCTTTAAACATCATCTCCTCCTAAACCACATCAGGGACGTTATCTACGTCCCTGACCACATGAACAATTTCCACAAAACATCACATGAATGTTCCTTTGGCTGTTCTCTTTCAAAATTGTTCAAAGATTTAAATTCCATTGAGAACTTAGGTTGCTGCGGCATCAGAAAGGGGGCAAAATGTCCAAACTTTAAAAATCTTCTCCTCTGAATCTGCTCATCAGATTCTAATACAATTTGGTAGAAATGTTCCTTGGGTGACCCTCTACAAAATACTGATTGGTCGAAAAAAAATGGCAGTCAGGCGGCATCAGAAAAGGGGCAAAATGACAGAATTAAAAATTAAATTTTTATGAAAGTGCTTGTCTGATTTTAAGAAAATTGAATAGGAATCTTACTTCAGTGATCCTCTACTTAATTTGTTCAAGCTGTATTGATTGGTTACACAATCATAGAAACCAGGCGTCATCACAAAAGGGGTAAATTGAACTTTTAGCTACAAATGACAACTCCTACCATTCCACTGGACCAATTTCAACTTGACTTCACAGGAATGTTTCTTTGTTGGTTCTCTTTCAAAATTGTTCAAAGACTTACATTCGTGTAGAATTTTGGTTGTTGCGTCATAGGGACATGAGAAAAATGCCAAACTTTTCAAAATGCTTTTCCTTCATAATCTGCTTGTCCGATTGCAAGATAATTTAAGAGAAATGTTCCTTGAGTGACCCTCTACAAAAACTGTTCAAGCCATATTAATTTTGTTGAAAATCAGAGCAGCAAGGCGGCATCAGGAAAGGCGCAAAATGACAAAACTTTATAATTCCATTCTTGTTTAAGTTCTTGTTAGATTTCAAGAAACAAATGGCCTTTACTGATAAGCTATTTCTTTAACAGTGTCCACTCCTTGCAGTTTCATTTGCACTCCTGATAAAAAAAATCCCTGATATTTGCAGTTAAATATTTGCTATTAATTTAGTTTTACTCTCACTCAGGTGATCAATTTAGGGTCAGCTTGGCCCTCTTGTTTTCTTAGTTGTAGGTCAGTTTTGGCTCTGATTACAAGCAGTCACCCAATATTGTAAAATCTCATCAGACTGTATAAAGAAACAAATATCGTTTGATCAAAGATCGGAGTGAATCATTGAGGATACAACCATGTAAATTATTGCTGCCTTACTATCAGAGATGTCTGCCTGCTGATAAATTAGATGATTTGAAAATGTTGTGTGTATCATGAATCCTAATTCTTTCAGTAGATTTGAGCCACTTTGATCTTGCATTCTTGTATCCTCATCTAGGTCTCTTGCATTTTTGTTTACATAATTACATAATTATATCATCTACTTTCAGGAAATTAGGATCTTCTTTTACGAAAACAATTATTGTTTGATGATACAAGATTAAATAAAGGAGAGATGGGTTCAGATCAGAGCACTCAGTTACCTGCCGGGGCCCCGGGAAGCAACATTAAATCCCAGCGAGATGAGGACATACCCTACACGTCATACTCCATCAGTAAACCCATATCAGGAGGTAACTGTATATAATGAAAGTCGAGGGCTTTGTGTGAAACGGTTGTAACTAAAAGCCCATTTTGAAAGCCCTGGTTTAGGGGCAATTTTGACCCCTTTGTAAACAATGCAAATTTAGGTGCCATTGCTCAGAACGAGCAATGGCACCTAAATTTCCATTGTTTACCAAGAAAATTGATTTAACGCTTATAAAGACTTTATAGGGAGGTGGTTTACCTTGGTAAAAAAAATACCAATATTAGTTACAACCGTTTCACACCAAGCCCTCAAAGTGTTCAATGTGGTGGTAGAGCATCAGCCTCTCGTACCAACGGTCTCTGGTGTTTGTTTTGCAATCAATGTAAAATAAGTATTTTTAACTCCCTCAAATAGACACTTTCTGAATCCTCTGCTGCAGATGGCTTTTTGAAAACATGGTGACAAAAGAAGAAATTGCTTAAAACGAGCAATTTCTGCTTTTGTCACCATGTTTTCAACTCCATTCAATTATTGCACTTTCGTTTAAAGTGAATTTCCAAATTTTCATGGGTATGTTTTCAAAGTCGTCTGGTGCAGATTTACTGTATGTTGGAAATGGTTGAACAGTATCAGAGGCCTAGATACGGAGGAGTAAACTGGTCTCTGCCCCGCAAAATCTCACTTGTTTTAAATCTATGTTGTAGGTGCTTAACCCTTTCCCACATAATTAGTGTCTTACCTCTGGTAATTATGTTTCCTCTCTGTCTGCTTAATTGTTGAAATCTAATTACCACTGACTTAATTAACTATACTAATTTTTAATATGTGTTGTAAAAGGATTATTTTTCTAGGTTCTTAGAGATTTGTTTTTCCACATACATGTATTCCAGTTGTAATACTGGTTGTTTGTGGTATGCAGTCTCATCAGTCACGAGATTTCACTTATCTGAAGTAGAATGACAAAGATGGAGAAGTTTAGCTCTGCTGGATTTTCTGCACTAAAACTTGAAATAATGTCACAGTGTTTTACTTCAAATCTGCTTATAGTACATGTACTTTCAATTTTTTCTCTCATAGATTCACCCAGAAGTTCTCCTCGTAACCAAGGAAACCGACCCAGATCGGCCACAGTTCCAAATATGAGAGAACCACCTGGTAAAGAAGGAACTCCTAAACATGATATTGTTGTTGTAGCAGATGGACACACAGTAATTAAAGGTATTATAATAGTTATTTATACTCCAATATCAATCTAATTAACACCAGAGCTTAGCTTCGCTGCAGTAGCAAACGCTCGTATATATCTGATGACTGACTATTACAGGTCTTCTCAGATTGACCTTCGCGTCAGCCAACCAAATTGTGGCCTACAAAAGCAGTAGGGATCAACAGGGGAGACAACCCATATAAATAAATGAGGAAGAGAAGCCATGATGGCCGAGTGTTCCAATTTGATAGTAACAATTTTGATAGCTGAACCTAGAGTTGGTTATATCGTGTGATTTCATTGGATTGAAAAACCAGTACCTGCACATAAAAATTTGAATGTATAGGGTCAATTTGAAATCACCTTTTATGCGGTGCAGTCAGATCCGTTATAATTTTGGTCTAATTTCAATGAGATGGCACCCACATAGGAAAAGTACACAATTCCAATCCGAATTTGATTTGGGTACCTGTAGACTTATATTTTTGTTCACATCAAGAATCAGACGTTAAAATTGATTAAAACCTGATCTTGCTAAATGCGACTTTAACACTCAGTTTTCCTTTGAAACATTCACCAATCAGTTGGATAAAATAATAAAGGACTTGTTCGGTTGATTTAATAGCCACTTACCCACATGCAACAAATCTGCAGTAAATGTCTTTGTCACTGAAAAAGCTCTTTTAATAAAAGTCTCATATTTAAAATGAGTAAAAAACAATGTGGCAAAAACTGTCTGTTACATATTATATGCTTCAAAATGCGTCGGAAAGTGGGAAAGGGTTAAAATGACACTGATTTTATGTTTGTCTTCACCCTTTCCACTCATAGACACTTTCCAACGCCTATGCAGCAGACCACTTTTGAAAAATGACGAGCAATTTCTCCTTTTGCCTTTTTTTTTTTAACTGTATTCATCAATTATACATTTTTTTTTTAGATCTGCCATAAAAATATAACACCTGGAATTTTTGGAATGATTATTTCTTTATATCATTTGGAGCAATCTCTCCTTTTTTCCTCAATGGTGCCAAATGATCTCAGTTGCAGAGGTGTCAAAAGTCTTGTGTATCGCAAAATATTTATACAATGTAGAAACCTAGGCTTTTTACTGACGCCTCTGCAGCAGACAACTTTTTGAAAACATAGTGACAAAAGAAGAAATTGCTCGAAACAAGCAATTTCTCCTTTTGCCACAATGTTTACCACTTTTAATCATAGGTAATCCATTCAATTATAGAGATTTTCTATTTTTTGACAAAATATGTTCAAAGTCGTCTGCTGCAGAATTGTCGTATGAGGGAAAGGGTTAAAGCAGACGGCGTTTTGAAAACATAGTGACAAAAGAAGAAATTGCACAGAACGTGCAATTTCTCCTTTTGTCACAATGTTTTCAACTTTTAGTCATAGGTTATCCATCTGACAAAATACGTTCAAAGTCGTCTGCTGCAGAATTATCGTATGAGGGAAAGGGTTAAACATATACACTAGTGCGTCGTCTTGTGAGTGGGAGACCAGGGGTCTTATCACCCTTTAGGCCGTACAAAGAACTTTAAAAATGCTAGTTATGGTTTCCCTCCTTAGTGCTCAGGGATTCGGGGAAAGCATTACGACTGATTTATTGTAGTCAGGATGAAATCATACCGGTAGTACTGGTGGATTACCCAGGGAATACAGACTGAAATACTGTTGAAAAGCGGTATTAAAGGGACTGAATCCCATATGAGAAAAAAGCAGAAAAAAAAGAAAATTGTTAGAAATTGCTATTACCTTGATGTTTTTGCATGTAAGGCATTGAGATTTGCTGACTGATGTACTACAATATATTCACACTATTAATATTGCGGAGATTTTCGTTATTTTGCATTGTAAAATCTACTGGGTTAGTAACCCAGTAAATCTAAAAATATCGCTGTATATTTATCACGTGATCACTACAACCGAATTGACAATCTCCTTCCCAGAGTTGTTGTTCCTTACACTCACGCATACATGAATGTAATGAGTCGATAGTGTTAGAGAATGTCGAATTGAATCCACAAATTCAAATGAGCAAGAGGAAATATCACGGTATTTTTAAACGGGAAAACACGGAGCGGACGTTTTTTTAATTGCTTATTTCCTATGTAATAATGAAAAAGAAGACTTGTACGACCTTCTACAACATTCCGTTACATATATATATAGACGTATTTTGGATTAATTAGAATAAGTATAAAATATAACGATTTTGGACCATTATGGTGTTCAGTCCCTTTAACCCTTTCCCACATACAACAAATCTGCAGCAGACGACTTTGAAATCATACCCGAAAAAGATTAGAAACTATCTTTTGATGAAAGTACAGTAACTGAAAAGAGTTGAAAACATGGTGACAAAAGGAGAAATTGCTTGTTTTAAGCAATTTCTTCTTTTATTGCCATGTTTTCAAAGAGCCTTCTGCTGCAAAGGAGTCAGAAAGCGCCTATATGAGTGAAAAGGGTGTGTGGTGTCCAGGTAAATCCATGCTTAAAGGTAAAATGGTTTCTACTTTCAGAAGTGTCTTTAACTCTTCTTTGACTTATCGGCAAATAGTGCAGATCCTGATCAAGCTGCTTGAATGCACAGGTTGATCTGGATCTAAGCTGGTAACAAATGCCCTAAGAATAAGTTTTGGCAGACAGCTATTCAATTGGTGAATTTAAACATTCTTTAGATCCAGATCCGGAGCTGACTAGGTTGAATACCATTCCCATATTTTATCCAATAATGAGAGGATCGCTTAATTTACCTACGAGTTCCCGTGATCCGACAGACAACCTCCTAGATAGACTCGATCCCAAGACAATGCTACATTTGTGTATGAGGTACCAGGAACATTTAAAACAACTGTCCGAGTCTGTGGCGTTTGATCAGAATGCTCTTTGTATTAGAATTAAAGAGGTAAGCCAGAGAAGATGAACTTGATAAGAATTAAGCTTTCGTTCTTGTAATGCTTATCCTATGTCACTGAAATTGAATAAAATATATGTTTAGATTAACCCTTTCCCTCATACAATTCTGCAGCAGATGACTTTTTTCAATAAATAGAAAATCTCTATAATTGAATGGATAACCTATGACTAAAAGTGGAAAACATTGTGGCAAAAGGAGAAATTGCTTGTTTTAAGCAATTTCTTCTTTTGTCAATATGTTTTCAAAAAGCCGTCTGCTGCAGAGGCGTCAGAAAGCGTCTATATGAGGGAAAGGGTTAAACAACTTATTATATGAATAATATACCTATCCCATTAAGGGATACAAGTTATTGATTGTGATCTGCAGCAAATTTGATCCTTAAATTACAAAAACCAAAAAGACAAATCCTTGAAAACAATACTGAAATGTTATCAGTATTTTAACTATTTTTACATTCAGTAACAAGTATCAACTACATTGATTTATGCATGTCATATGTAAATATCAGCAATAACTTCATAGCATATACATTGTTTTCCACTTTGATAATCCTTAAATGTATGTTTTATGTCAGTAATTCATGATATATGGCCTCATGGGAGATTACTTATAATAACTAAATGACTCTGCAGCAAACGGCTTTAAATCCAAAGGCGGATGGGATATTGCTTTCATATTGTCCATCCGTCCGGAGTCATATCTTAGTCAGTGTTGGATGGATTTGATTAACATTATATGGACATTTTAACCATCATAGGGAAATGTCAACGACTAGTTTCACTAAGATTACCTGAAAAAACACCAGAGTTATGTTTGTTTGATCTTACATTGTGTATGTACTGTCAGAGACATATAAACACATGTGTTTATATGTCTCTGGTACTGTATATCATGATGTATACCACAATTATCTTTTGAACACACTACAGACCACATAGACCTTCCAATCTTCATGAAAGTTCATCAGAATACATGTATTCATCTCCATCAAATCTCGGTCAAACTCTAGACTGGGTCACATGAGGTAAATAATTAGGTCACAAGGTCAAATTTGAGAAAAAAAAATATAAACACTCGAGAAGCATCATTTTTCATCAAATCATCATAAGGGTTCATCAGAAGAATCATCTCCATCCAACCCAAGTCAGGTTCAAAACAAACTTTAGAAAAACCTTGTGAACACTTTATGAGGCCACACTTTTCATTTTTAATCTTCATGAATAATCATCAGAACATTCACCTCCATCAAATTCCAGTCAGGTCAGTCGAAAATAAGGTCACTAAACCGAATTTCAGAAAATCCTTGTGGACACATTAGAGGCCACATATGTCATACAGTATTTATGAAAAATCATCAGAGCATTCATCTCCATTAAATCTCAGTCAGGTTGGAAACTGGGTCATAAAGTAGGTCAATAGGTCAAATTTTAATGACAAATCTTGAGAACACACCAGTTAACCCTTTCCCTCATATAGACGCTTTCTGACACCTCTGCAGCAGACGGCTTTTTGAAAACATAGTGTTAAAAGAAGAAATTGCTCAAAACAAGCAATTTCTCCTTTTGCCACAATGTTTTCCACTTTCAGTCATAGATTATCCATTCAATTATAGAGATTTTCTATTTTTTGTCAAAATATGTTCAAAGTCGTCTGCTGAAGAATTGTCGTATGAGGGAAAAGGTTAAATGTATATTATAATACTAAAGATTTGTTGAAAGAACCTAGAACCCCTGGCCTACGTACAATGCGTTTGGAAAAAGGTGTACTACAAATCTTTACATGAACTTTATTCTATAACTTTTCCAGATAGACTGTGCAATACAGAAGATAATGAACACAATGACAGAAAAACAGAAGAAATATGCCAAATACGCAGAACAGTTCCAGAGAACGTCAGAAACTGTGTCTGTGTTAAATCGTGTCAAAAGTTCAATGGATGACATAATTCCAAAAATGGAGGCATTGAATAAGATGTTGCCTCCTGGTGAACAATTAGAACCTTTCCAAATTAAAGATAGATAGATATGTTCAGACATAGGAAAGTTTATTTCTAGGAGCCTGCTTTAAACCTTCTGTACATACAACCAATGCGTAGTAGACAATTTTGAAAACAGTTGTAACTAAAAACCTATTTTGAAAACCCTGGTTATGGGGCAATTTTGACCCTTTGTAAACAATGCAAATTTAGGTGCCATTTTCCATTGTTTACCAAGAAAAATTATTCAACGCTTATAAAGACTTTATGGCGAGGTGATTAACCGTGGTAAAAAAATACAAATTTTACTTACAACTGTTTCACGCCAAGCCCTCGAAATGAAAGTATAATTATTGAACCAATTGAGTTGAAAACATTGATGAAAAAGGAGAATTTGATAAATTTTTTCTTCAAATATGTGTTTAAATAAATTGCATAATTGGGCTTGTAATCAAGTCCTTATTTGAACATTCATGATTCTTGGAATTTCTCATATTCATGTGACATCATTGAAAAAATGATGCTTTTTAGACAGATAATCATTTTGACGTCACTCATGAAATGAGAGAGTGCCTGAGAAAAGGTACAAGTTGGCTTTAGGGATCAGTGCAAAACCAGATCAGCCTGTGCATCTGTAGTCTGATCAAGATCATCACTAATCACATATTACTTACACAAGCTTGTAAGAAGCTTCTGGCAACTTGTTCAGATTCTCTTTAGATGGAGCAGATGTACAGGCTGATCCGAACCTTAATTGTATGGAGTATGGATGCGATAGAACCAGAAAACACATAGGTGAACTGGCTGCCATATGTTTTTTCTGAGCTGAAAAACCTGTCTGAAACAGGGATGTTGATCTAGAGGTCAGACGTTTGAATCCCTACTCAGCATACAGATTAAAGACAAAAGTTAACATGATTAGGGTTATCCACTTTATACCTATTGGCTTAACCCTTTCCCTCATACGACAATTCTGCAGCAGACGACTTTGAACATATTTTGTCAAAAAATAGAAAGTCTCTATAATTGAATGGATAACCTATGACTAAAAGTGGAAAATATTGAGTCAAAAGGAGAAATTGCTCATTTTGAGCAATTTCTTATTTTGTCACTGTTTTCAAAAAGTTGTCTGCTGCAGAGGCGTCAGAAAGCGTCTATATGAGGGAGAGGGTTAAAAGTCTATAGGAGAAGGAAGCTGGTGTGAGAAAGACTAGGCACATGTGAGAATATGAACTGAAATAATGGTGAAACATCATGTAATATTCCAGTCAATTAGTAACGGGCCTCGTTTTATTGTTGTTGTTGTATGTCTGTGATATTAATGTTGTCAAATAAACATTTTTGATTTGATGAATTTTCTTTGTTTGAAGCAATATTCCATTCAACAAAGTATTGCTGTGGTAGCTCTGTTGGTTTTAACCCTTTCCCTCATACGACAATTCTGCAGCAGACGACTTTGAACATATTTTGTCAACAAATAGAAAATCTCTTTAATTGAATGGATAACCTATGATGAAAAGTGGAAAACATTGTGTCAAAAGGAGAAATTGCTCGTTTTGAGCATTTTCTTCTTTTGTCACTATGTTTTCAAAAAGCCATCTGCTGCAGAGGCGTCAGAAAGCATCTATATGAGGGAAAGGGTTTAACACAGCTCAGTCATTCAATTCTTTCCGTAGATTGTCAAAAATCGTTAATCTTCCACCAGTCGCTAAATATTTAGCCAGTTGCCTAGAAATTATTTGGTGTCGAGTACTGGAGCGAAATATACTGTATGCTTTGGTGAAGTGGCCCCACTGATCACAGTGAAATATACTGTATGATTTGGTGAATTGGCCCCACTGATCACAGTGAAATATACTGTATGATTTGGTGAATTGGCCCCACTGATCACAGTGAAATACTGCTGAAACCAGTCCCACATACAACAAATCTGCAGCAGACGACTTTGAAAACAAAGTGACAAAAACCTGAAAAATCTCCATAAAAGATAGCATTATTGTTAAATAAAGATGAAACCATTGTGGCCAAAGGAGAAATTGCACAATCATTTAGGACTTGTATGAAAACCAGAGGTTTAGATTCAGAACTTTTTTCATTTTCTCAAATCTTACTTGACATCCGAACTCTACCTTTGCATTGGTACTCAACAGTAATCATCTCACTGCGGCATTATTTGAGCCGTCCCACGAGAAAACCAACATAATGGACTCTGCATAAAGTATCGACCCAGATCAGCGCAGGCTAGCCTGTACAGACACGTTTCGCCTCCTGTAGATTTTCTGTTTCAGGAGACTTGGTTATTCTATACCTATTTCCCCCTGAGATGGAATGTGTCGTTCATTTTCTCGTGGATTTGCTCATTTAAGCTCCACAAACTAGGGTATAGTAAGGTAATAAGAAAGATTGTATGATATGTTACGCCACTTTAAACACAAAGTTACCAGTACTGAAGCCAGGTCAACTAAACATGTACTGTATATGTATGTATCTAGTGTCAGATTTTTATGTGGGGGACTCAGCTATGCTGAATACCTCGTATATTGTCATACCCAGCTTTCAGGAAGTGTAAATTTGTAAAAATGTTGTGCTGCCCTCTGTTTTTACAAAATGGACAAATTTTCTTGATTGTCCAGGGATCAGTTAAATACGTTTCACAACAAGCTAAACAGTATGCACATTATACAAAGTAAACGTATACAATGTAAAGTTTTAATCCATAAAGTTGTATACATAATTTAATAATTTAAGTTAGACATAAGGATCTTAAATGTTTCTTTTAAATATATGGAAAACGAGTAGCTTGAAAGCAGGTAGCTCAAAAACCTTTTGAGAAAATCCCTGCAAAGGTAAATACTGCTGTCGTACATCGTCAACATTTGCCCTTGTTAAAACTCTACAGGCTTTATTTTGCATCAAATCTTCATGAAAGTCTATCAGAACATTCATCTCCATCAAATCTTGGACAAGTTCGAAACTGGGCCATTTGAGGTCAAAAACTAGGTCACTAGGTCAAATTGAAGGAAAATCTTGTTAACACTTTAGCGGCCACATTTTCAACTTGAGCATGTTGAAACTTTATCAGAATGTTTGTCCTGATGATGCAAGTGAAGTTTGAACATGAGTCATGTCGGGTTAAAAAGTAGGTTACAATTTTTGCTTCAGCAGTTTGAAATTTTGTCAGAATGTTTGTATTAATGATTTCTAGCTCAAGTTCGAAAATGGGTCATATTAGGTCAGAAACTAGGTCACTAGGCCAAATTGAAGTAAAATCTTGTTAATGCATTTTTTTTACTAAGGCAGCTTTAAATTTGGTCAGAATGTTTATCTAAATGATATCTAGGCCTAGTTCGAATATGGGCCAAGCAAAAACTAGGTCACTAGGCCACATTGAATGGAAATATTATTAACACTTTGGAGGCCTTATTTTCAACTTAAGCATGTTGAAACTGTATCCGAATGTTTGTCTTGATGATATGTAGGTCAAGTTCGAACATGGGTCATGATGGGTCAAAAGGTAGGTCACTAGGTTAAATTGAAGGAAAAGCTTGTTAACACTCTAAGAGGCCTCAATTTTTGCTTCAGCAGTTTGAAATTTGGTCAGAATGTTGGTCATAAAGCTATCTAGGTCAAGGCCAAATTGAAATCTTGTGTATACTGTAGAAGCCACATTTTTGCTGAGGCAGCTTGAAATTTGGTCAGAATGTTTATCTATATGATATCTAGGCCAAGTAAGAATATGGGTCAAGCCGGGTCAAAAACTAGGTCACTAAGCTTAATTGAATGAAAATCTTGTTTACACTCTAGAGGCCTAATTTTCCACTTGAGCATGTTGAAACTTTATCAGAATGTTTGTCTAGAAGATATGTAGGTCAAGTTTGAACATGGGTCAGAAAGTAGGTTACTAGGTCAAATTGAAGAAAATCTTGTTATCACTCTAGAGGCCGCAATTTTTGCTTTAGCAGTTTAAAATTTGGTCAAAATTCTATCTAAATGGTATCTAGGTCAAGTAAATTCTATCTAAATGGTATCTAGGTCAAGTTTGAATATGGGTCATGCTGGGTTAAAAACTAGGTCACTAGGCCAAATTAAAGGAAAATCTTGTTAACACTTGCATTTTTAGCTTGAGCATGTTGAAACTTTATCAGAATGTTTTGCTTGGTGATATCTAGGTCAAGTTCTAACATGGGTCATGTTGAGTCAAAAAGTAGGTCACTAGGTCAAATTGAAGGAAAATCTTGTTAACACTCTAGAGCCAACATCCCCCGCATTTAAGTACTTTCAGTACTTTGATTAAACCGGCTATCTTGACGACATCAAATGTAGAATGGGTAAAGTTGACTCGGGGGAGGGAGTATAGGTGTGTGGATAGATTATAGGTACATGGCTAGGGTATATAGTATGGCTGCGTGGATGGTTGGAAAGAGTATAACTGCCTGGATGGAGTATAGGTGTGTGGATTGAGTATAGGTCTGTGAATAGAGCATAGGTGTGTGGATAGAGTATAGGTGTGTGGATGGAGTATAGGTGTGTGGATTGAGTATAGGTCTGTGAATAGAGCATAGGTGTGTGGATTGAGTATAGGTGTGTGGATAGAGTCTAGGTGTGTGGATTGAGTATAGGTGTGGATGGGGTATAGGTGTGTGGATTATGCATAAGTGTATGGATGGAGTATAGGTGTGTGGATAGAGTATATGTGTGTGGATTGAGTATAGAGTGGATGGAGTATAGGTGTGTGGATTGATTATAGGTGTGTGGATGGAGTACAGGTGTGTGGATGGAGTATAGGTGTGTGGATGGAGTATAGGTGTGTGGATGGAGTATAGATGTGTGGATAGAGTATAGGTGTGTGGATGGAGTATATGTGCGTGGATGGAGTATAGGTGTGTGGATGGAGTATAGGTGTGTGGATAGAGTATAGGTGTGTGGAAAGAGTATAGTTGCGTGATGGATGGAAAGAGTATAGCTGCATGTATGGAGTATAGGTGTGTGTATGGATAGAGAATAGAGTATAGGTGTGTGGATAGTGTGTATATAGAGTATAGGTGTGTGGATTGAGTAGGACTATAGGTGCAATGAAGTCAGGAAACGCGTAAAGTGAACTGTCCGCTGTGACATAACTGAAATACTTTTCATTTTGGATATGTATAAAAAGCAGACGTAAAACACAGATTGAAAATTATTGTCGGCTTTTTAATCTTTTTTTTTTTTTAAATCGGTATTTTGGGTATGTATAAAATGAGCAAAAAAACACGGATTGAAAATTATTGTCGTCTTTTTAATCATTTTTTTTTATAATCGATATTTAAGATCATTTAAGTGCTGTGTTATGTTGGAATTAACATTTGTACGAAAAGTTAAAAATAAATGGAAATCTGTAAGAAATATGTTTTCCCGTTCGTCAAAAAAAACGACAGCATTAGCCTTCTACGCCCGAAACATAATTTTGACTGTATCGTCGCCAAAGAAGGACGTGACGTCATTTCCGTTACACTTCATTTTGGCGTAACGTCAATGGAGCGACGTCGTTTCCCGCAAAAAAATGGTATCAACATGAAAAACCCCAAATTCCTATACATGAGCTATTGACTCACTCATTCAAAGTATAATTATTTATCAAACATTGTGGCAAAATGATAACTTTCTCATAAGAAGCAATTGTTCTTGTGGCGACAATCTTTTCCTAAATCGTCTGTTGCATAGGCCTCAGAAACCGTCTCTAATAGGTAAAGGGTTTAGCAGAAATGTGACCCCTTACATAATTTGTGAAAAAGGCAGTCGCCAGGTGGCATCAGAAAAGGGCTGATCTATTTGCATCTTTGCCATAATGCAAGTGATCGATTAAGGATCATCTTGGCCCTCATGTTTTAACCTCGTTCATTATAAATGTACTCCTTGATTTTCTGAAAGTCTTTACTTTATTATTTTCTGTTCAAATAATAGACAACAGCAATACAAATTCCAAATATGTTTTAATAATGCAAGAAACATGACATTAACATTATTATTGTCTAGTCAATTACTTATAAATCCTTTTTTATGGCCAAAGTATGCTCTTTAATTTTTGTTTATAATTATCTTGCGTTTTTTTCGTAAATAGGTAGCACCTATAGATATATTACCACCTTCATCGACATATTACAATATATTTTAACAGTTTTTTGTATTGTTTTTGTACTTATCGCTAAATAGTAAAGTTAGAGTGGCATAGGCTAAAACGCAAATAAATAAATAAAATCGGCTCACGAAAACAGCATGACTGTCACGAAAACAACTTTTTGTTTGACAATAAAACACACATAACCATATTTTTTTCTAATTATTAATTCAAAAGCACATGCACAAATACATAACGATAAATTTCGAAAGTATGTAATCGTTTTTTTGTACTACTAACACGAAATAGAAACAAGAGTACCGCAAACGGTACATAATACGCCCGTCAGGAACTTCTTTGTAAGTTTCCTCTTTGTTTTGATATATTGTTTGTTTGTAAAAAGTTAATAAAGTCGTTCAGGAATAATTTGTTAAAGAATAATGGGAAACTATGAAAAATGCAGAAATTGACAAATATTCTAAGTGCAAAAAGGGGCATAACTCGTTCAAAAATTGACGAAATCCGAGGAAATCTGAACTTGATCTTTGACACATGATTACAAAGCAATATACAAAATTTCAGGTCAATAGCTCAAAGTATGTAGGAAAAAAGTGCGGAAAACCAATATTCCAGGAAATATGAACTTGATCTGTGACACATCACTACAAAGCCTTATACAACATTTCAGCTCAATAGCTCAAAGTATGTAAGAAAAAAGTGCGGAAAACCCGAACGGACGGACGGACATGACCATACCATAATATGTACCGTTTTTAAGAAACGGTCGTATCAAAATAGAGAGTGGCATAGGCTAAAGGGCTGCCAGAAGATTCGACCCCACGCGGAATCAACCCCAGTTTACTCAGAAGAATCGACCCCAATTTCAGTCAACCCCGTTATCGGTTTTAATAGGTGTGAATGGATAATGGTTCTGTTGTTGTATAATCACTACATTTTAAGAATGTATTTTAACATTTTAAGAATTTATTTTAACATTTTAAGAATGTATTTTAACATTGTAATAAAAATGTATGTTAACATTGTATTAAAAATTTACGTTAACATTTTGATAAAAATGTTGTATAATGATTGTGCTTTTGTATGTTTTAAAATTGGTAATTAATAAATTAGATTTTTTTGTTACTTGTGTTAGTATGAAAATGTCCGATTTGTGTATTGAGTGTTGTGACCCTGTTCGTCCACTACAGCATGGCATCACATGCGATGTATGTGATAGATGGCAGCATCGAATATGCAATACCGGTAAGTACCATTACAAAATATATTTTATGCCGTATATTAATTTTTACTTAAAGTGCAAGCCTAAACATCTTGTATGATTTCTCGTAGTGCTGCACACGTGCAAATTCACATTTAAAATGTCCCCCTTTCTCACAATGTTTTCAAATTATGCAGCTTACCTTCATGTAAAATTTCCCCGTTTCTCACCATATATGTACACATGTCCACCTTTCTCACAATGTTTTCCAAATTATGGTTTTCCGTTTCAAAGTATGTTTGATAGAGGACATATCTCCTTTTCTCACAATGTTACTAAATTATCCAATATCATGGTTTCAAAGTATGCCGAAGTTTTGCATTAGTGTTTGATAGAGGACATTTCTCCTTTTCTCACAATGTTACTAAATTATCCAATATCATGGTTTCAAAGTATGCCGAAGTTTTGTAATAGTGTTTGATAGAGGACATTTCTCCTTTTCTCATAATGTTACTAAATTATCCATTATGCCAAAGATGTGTACTTATGTTTGATAGAGAACATATCTCCTTTTCTTACAATGTTACTAAATTATCCAATATCATGGTTTCAAAGTATGCCGAAGTTTTGTAATAGTGTTTGATAGAGGACATTTCTCCTTTTCTCACAATCTTACTAAATTATCCAATATGCCGAAGATGTGTACTACTGTTTGATAGAGGACATACAGTTAGTGTGTGAGTTCTGGATCACTAACGAAACAAATTGTGATAGTTTGAATAAATGAAGTAAGAATTTAAAAATACTTTCGAGGTAACGGCATAATATCCCACCTTTCATCGCATATTTGTTTTTTTTTCACACACATGAATATTACTGTTTCTGAACTGATTCTATTTACTTGGGTTTTTCAGGTAGTTCCGAATCAAGTGAGTGTGTTTTGGATCACATGATTTGTTACTGAATAAAAATAGATTTCTGAGATGCTGTAGGTCATGGGGCATCTCAAAATCTATTTTAACTGTCAAAAAAAAAAGAGAAAAATGCAGCTGTCAATCGTGTACGTGGCTCATAATTAGGAAACAAACCACTAAAACAGAAACTAAAATGAAAATAACTTTTATGGATAATCTGTGTAACCTCCATGGTCCATCACAATATTAACATAAAGTAAAATATATCTATCACAAGGAAGTCAATAAAATAACTCCCTAAAAATTATGCTGCTAATGCAACTACCTTTTATAACCTTTGTTCAAATGCAACAATCCCCTGAAAAATAATAATTTTAACCCTTTCCCACATACAAAGAAGAAGAATAGTAAGACATATTAAAATATTATTATCAGCTGATCCGAAACTGACATATATACAGGATGATGCATTAACATCATTTTCTCCAGATAATCTCCATCTTCACAAAATCTGCTTTCCAGAAACTAAAATTAAGCATCAATTTATAAGACAAACAAATTCATACCACATTTTTCAAAATTTATCGTGCAAATGTATGAATTCATTGTCTTTGATTTACGGAAAGCGTTTTTCGATAAATGGTGTGTTGTTAAAATGTCGCCTGCGTAAATTTTACGACTGCATGAATTTCGAGAAAAACAACAGCGATTTTAAAAAGGAACAATAGTTTTTCAATGGAAATTGATTGAATTTTCTAGATATACAAGGTATATTATTTTGTAAACATTACTTCTGTGGATGTTTTATTAAAAGACAATGATCTGATCGGGAACTACCAGTGATCCGGAACTACCACACTAACTGTATCTCCTTTTTTCACAATCTTACTAAATTATCCAATATCATGGTTTCAAAGTATGCTGAAGTTTTGTAATAGTGTAACTGTTTGATAGAGGACATTTCTCCTTTTCTCACAATGTTACTAAATTATCCAATATGCCGAAGATGTGTACTGTTTGATAGAGGACATATCTCCTTTTCTCACAATCTTACTAAATTTTCGAATATCATGGTTTCAAAGTAGTCAAAATAAAAAATCGCATTCCTTGTACAGAAAACTGGACTAGGTTCGAATATCATGGTTTCAAAGTAGTCAAAATAAAAAATTGCATTCCTTGTACAGAAACCTGGACTAGATTTCAAAGTATGCCGAGGTTTTGTAATAGTGTTTGATAGAGGACATTTCTCCTTATCTCACAATGTTACTAAATTATGCAATATGCCGAAGATGTTTTTTTTACATTGTCATGACTGTTTATTACACTTAAACCCTCCATTCACACCTAAAACCGATCCATTCACATCTATTAAAACCGATAATGTGGTTGACTAAAATTGGGGTCGATTCTTCTGAGTAAACTGGGGTTGATTCCGCGTGGGGTCGATTCTTCTGGCATATAAATAAAATCGGCTCACGAAAACAACTTTGTATAGGACTATTGATCTATGCCACTCTCTAAAATTTCACTGACATCGACAACAATAACAACGTTTCACCACAACAACAATCCGGATCAAAGCACATCTGGTACTTATAATCAAGGAAGAGCGAATCAAAGTACCCGAACCATCTCCGCAATGGGAAATACTTAAGTGCAGCGTGAATGCATACATGTTTTTATGTATCATAACATTTGTATAAGTCTGCTTTTCCCCTCCAAGCTCCACAGCTCTGCGAAATGCGTCTGCTTTATATACAGAGGTATTATTTTTAAACCATCTGGAAGTTACACATATGCCATTAAATATCTTTGTAAAAAAGCATTAAAAGCAACTTTTTGTTGTAAAAAAGCATTAAAAGCAACTTTTTGTGTGAGAAAAGCTTTGTCAACAGATAATATGAATGTGCAACTATTTTTGAAAATGTATGAACATTGCATCAAACCAATTTTACTGTATTGTAGTGAATTGTGGTGTCTAGACAGTATTATAGTTAACTCAACAGTCACAGTCCTATAACATAAGACTCTGTTGACAAGCTCGAGCTTGTGAGAGGTCATATATTATAGGACTAACTCAACAGTACCTGTAGAGAGTCGATATGAAGCTTTCTTACCAGAAAAAATACAATTAAAATTCTGTAAATTTTTACTAGGAGTATACATAAATCAACAGTTAACAATGGTGTTATATAGAGCAGAACTTGGTATCTTTCCTTTAGCTATTTTTGGTTTAAAGTCAAGTATAAATTTTTGGAACCATGTAATTACAGCCAAAAATAACAAATTGGTTAAAAAGGCTTACAATGACAGTATTCTTTTACAAAAAGGATTTGGAGCTAACTTAAAATTATTGCTACATAAAATAGGTTTTAATCATGCAATGCATGTTTGGAACAACCAAAGTACCTTTTCAAAACAAAATGTAAACTGATAATTTCAGTTACTGAAAAGTTGAAACAATCTTACATGTCTTTTTGGAAAAAATCAATATTTGATGATAACAATAATTTGGTAAATGGTAATAAGTTAAGAACTTATAGAAATCTAAAAATCTTCCTATGAACTAGAAAAGTATTTATTGACCAGTGACAACCACAGACTAGAAGTTTCAACTTTTGTAAAAATAAGAATAAGTGCCCATAAACTGTTTATTGAGGAAGGGAGATACACAAAAACACCTCTTGAACAGAGAATTTGTAGGTTGTGCAATTCTAGTGTTGAGGATGAAATCCATTTTACTGTAAATTGTTGCAAACTAGATATAATTAGGCAAACATTCTATGCTGAAATGACTTCCATTTATCCAGATTTTCACATAATAAATAATGATGATAAGTTTACATTTATAATGAGTAGTCATGACTATGATATAAATAAGATGCGCATAACATTTATTTTTAAAATGTATGAGTTAAGGCAAGGAATTCTGATGATCGAAGGGCTAGAACACTTTAAGATTAGACAATATTCATTTAAATACATATATTGATTTTATTTGTATTGTATATATGTCTGTATTGTATGTATGGTGACAATCCTGTCATTGGATTTTATGCCAATAAAAGATATTTGATTTGATTTGATTTGATTATACAGAACCCCCCCCCCCCCGCCCCCAAAGAGTCAAAAGTAATGTTACAAACTATCTAATGTATGCTTAAGGGATTGGGGTAGGGAGTGTATGCTAATAGAAAGGGAGTGTATGATCACGGTTGTTTTTGATTTCAGAAGCAAGCTTTTATTGACACAAAGGAAAAGATAAACTGTGATGTCATAAGCGTCAATCAAGACTGGAACTGAATGTTGTGGCTGTGATATAAAAGGTATAGTCTACAGGATCGAGTGAACCAAAGGACACTCCATCATCTCCATGAGAAAACTAGTGATATAGTCTGTGTCTCTGAGGACTAGATAAGAGGGAGTGAAGAGGTATTTTCCCCACACTATTTCTCTCATTACTCAACCAAATCCTATGTTGTGTGTACCCACATCATAGGGTTTGAATGTGAAATAAGGATTTTAGAACATGAAAAACACCTGTTATCTAGAGCTCTGGTGTCACGTCGTTTCGTGCATTTCTTTATCATTCTAAATATGCTCGCTCATTGCTAAAATTAATATAGCACTATTCGATCACCATCATGATTTTCGCTGGTAATTTTTTAAGCCAGAATTTGTAAAGTAAATCAGGTAAAATATGCTATATCCCTTCGTCTCATCGTTTCGTGCATTACCATTCAACTTGTGCATTTCTTTATCATTCTGATTATTCTCGCATTTTGGTTATAACTATTTCACGATCTGGATTTTCTTTCAGCAATTTTTCAGCAATAATTTGCGATGTATTAAGGGAAAAAACATAATATGCTATATCCCTGTGTCTCGATCATCGTTTTGTGCATTCCCATTCTAATCATGCATTTCTTTATCATTCTAAATATTCTTGGCTTATAGCACTATTTCATGCTCCGGTGTTCCTCTTGTAAATTTTTCAGCGACAATTTGTGAAGTAAATAAGGGAAAAAACAGGTAAAATATGCTATATCCCTTTATTGAATCATTTCGTGCATTTCCATTCTTATTGTGCATTTTTTGTTATCATCAGAATTTCTAAATATTGTCGCACATTGCTAATGGCACTATTTCAAGATCTGGTGGTGTCTCATCGTTTCGTGCATTTTTTGTTATCATTCTAAATATTCTCACGCATTTCTTATATAGATCTATAGCACTTTTTTACGATCTGGTATTCCTCTTGTAAATTTTTCAGAGAAAATTGGCGAAGTAAATAAGGAAAAAAACAGGTAAAATATGCTATATCCCTGCGTCTCATTGTTTCATGCATTCCATTTCGGATTGTGCATTTTGTTATCATTTTTCAGCAACAATTTTCATAGTAAATAAGGGAAAAAACAGGTAATATATATTCTATATCCCTGTATCTCATCGCTTCATAAACTGCAATTCTAATCATGCATTTCACTTTGGAAAACATTCTGACCAAAGTAGAAATGCTCAAAAGGAGCAATTTCTCCTATTTCCACAGTCCTGTTTTCAACTCTTTTCAGTAATTATACAAACATTTATAGAGCTTTTCCGTGTGTTTGCCTGGGTACTTTTTAAGTCATCTGCTGCAGATTTGTTGTATGTGGGAAAAGGTTCATTTATTAAAAAAAAAAAAAAATATCAGATACTTATCAATTATTTTATTCATATATCTCACCCTTTATGTAAGCTAAAGGAAAATGATAAAAAAGTGGGTGTTTTGAGCAACTTCCCTTTTTGCAAGTTGTCTGCACAGGTGCAGTCTCGTTTAAAATCTAAAAATAGCCATTTACTATACAGTAAAAGGCTATTTTTAGATTTTAAACGAGACTGCACCTGTGGTTGTCTGCTGCAGATTCTTCAAATGTTTTTATCACTGAAAAGAAATGTTTAAAGTTGATGAAAAGAAAGCATGAAACTTTAATTGCAGGTAGCTAGATGTCACTATGCCACGATTCAATCCTTTGGTTCCGTCATGGACTCCGGCTACACGATAACCCGGCTCTCCTAGAGGCAATTAAAAATGGCGGAAATTTCTATCCAGTGTTTATTTTTGATGGTGAAGTGGCTGGTGAGTGTTCAGTTTTAAGCCCACTGTCCATTGTCTGTCTGTTCACAATTTCCTTCATACAACCTCTCTTTTCATTTTGTTTTCTAATAAATGGATTCTGTTAAAAACTTTAGGCGCTGCTGCATCAGAAAGAGGGGGAAATGCCAAAACTTTAAAAATCTGATTTGGCACAAATGTTCCTTGAGTGACCCTCTTTCAAGATTGTTCAAATTATTGGAATCCGTTGACAAACAGGGCCACCAGGGGGTGAGGCTAGTTTTCCATTTATGTAGTATGTAAGAACATTGAAAACTATTCAAATTCTTTTAACCCTTTCCCTCATATAGATGCTTTCTGACGCCTCTGCAGCAGACAGCTTTTTGAAAACATAGTGACAATTATGGAGATTTTCTATGTTTTGACAAAAAACGTTCAAAGTCGTCTGCTTCATAATAGTCGTATGAGGGAAAGGGTTAAATCAAGTAAGCCACATAGAACCATCATGATCCTCTTGTATTGTTTTTGCAAAATTGTGTTTTGCTCTAGACTTTACAATAATGATTGTTTTTAGGTGTGTTTAGTGAGAAATAATTCTGAAGTTTTGGTTTATAACATAACATTGTTAGATATGCCATTGTAAAGATTTGTTTACCAGTAATCCTTTCACATATATACAAAAAATAAGCAGCTGAACAGCGAGGTAGTATGCAAGTCCCTTTATATGTATTTGTTGGTATCATACACTCTCCTGCCTAATTTGAAATTTGTCATTGACTTAGAGATCTGCCAAGGATGCGTTTTTGCGACATTGGCGCAGTATTATTGAGAATGGAGCAGCAAAATTCCCAGAAATTTAAATTTGACTTCCTTGAGACTTATGATGCTGTGAAACAATCCTTTAACAGAGGACTAGATAAGAGGGAGTGAACAGGTCTTTTCCCCACAATATTTCTCTTATTATTCAACCAAATCCTATGTTGTGGGTACTCAAAAGAATCATCTCACTGAGATGATTCTTTTGAGTACCCACAACATAGGATTTAAATTTCAAAAAAGGATTTTAGAACATGAAAAATACCTGTTAACTAGCACTCTGTGTAATGATCTCAATGTTTATTCAGGCACGAAATCCACAGGGTTTAATCGCATGAGGTTCTTAATTGATGCATTAGAAGACTTGGACAACAGTTTTAAAAAAGAAAATGGCCGATTGTTTGTTTTTTTGGGTGATCCAGTAAAGATTTTTAGAAGCCTGTTTCAGGTAAGCTCTGCTGGTTTTATTTTAACTTTCCCACATGCATTTGTAGCAGACATCTTTATAAAATAGTGTAGCAAATGGAGACATTTCATCATTTGCAACAATGTTTTCAACTCTGACCAATAGTTATAAGATATAGTCCATATTTTTAATTCAATTTTTTTAAAGTCGTCTGCTGCAGAATTGAGGCATGTTGGTAAATATTTATCATGATATAACAAATTTCAAATTCTTACATTTATTTCTTTGTTAGTGTCCAAGGGAGGATCATTAATTTGTATACTGTTGCTGCAATTATACCGGAAATTTTGTTACACCGAGTTAGTCGCCAATGAAAGAATAAATACTACCTTCTACATGATTTGTCTAGATTTTTTTTCTAGAGCCATTGGCTGAAAGCCTGTTTTGCTCATGACATGGTAGAATCCTCTCAAATTGTCTCAATGCCCTTTCCCAAATACAATAAATATGCAGCAGATGACTTTAAAAACATCGAGACAAGATTATTGATTATTGAAAATTTCTTGTAATGAATGAAAGGTTAATTATTGAGTAGTGTTAACCCTTTCCTACATACAACAATCTGCAGCAGACAACTTTGAAAACATAGTAACAAAACCCTGAAAAAGCTGCATAAAAGATAGCTTAATTGTTAAATAAAGTTGAAAACAATGTGCCACAAAGTTTTCAAAGGTCAACTTCTGCTATTGCTTCAAAATGTGTCTTCATGTGGGAAAGGGTCAGAAACATTTTTTTCAAATGTTGTTAGCATCAGATGCCTCAATATGCGTAACCTGTAGGGGTAACCTTTCTTCAAATATATTGGATCAATGCAGAATTCTGGTTGCCATGGTAATCAGATTTTTTTTGTAACCCTTTCCCAGATACAATAAATCTGCAGACTTCATTGAAAAGATTGGTGCAAAAATGTGAAAAATCATCATAAATAAGAGTTAAATCATGAAATAGGGTTGAAAACATTGTGGCAAAAGAAGAAATTGCTCATGTGTGGGTAAGGGTTAAAAAACCTCTCCAAATATTTTTGGCTGATTTTCAAATAATTTTGTAAACTGCTCTATGGTTGTTCCTTTTAAACAGATTTGTTCAAGCAATGTCAATTTCAAAAAGAGCATGCCTGCTAGGGGCCAAGGAAGTACCTTTTGTGTCCAAATTTTCAAATTATAGCATAGAAATGTTTCTATGATGTCTCTCTACCAGATTTATTAAAGCCCTGATGATTTGTAAAAAAGCATGACAGCTAAGGGGCAGGGTTTTTTAACTCTTTATGCCTAAAGTAAACACTTTTGCCACAATGTCACATTCCTATTCAAAGAATATAATTTCATTTGTTCAGATTATCCATAGTTTTGTCTAGGTGTTTTCAATGCCACCTGCTGCAGGTTTGCTGTTTGTAGGAAAGGGTTAACCCTTTCCCTCATACGACAATTCTGCAGCAGACGACTTTCAACGTATTTTGTCAAAACATAGAAAATCTCCATAATTGAATGGATAACCTATGACAAAAAGTGGAAAACATTGTGGCAAAAGGAGAAATTGCATGTTTTGTGCAATTTCTTCTTTCGTCATTATGTTTTCAAAAAGCTGTCTGCTGCAACGGCGTCAGAAAGCCTCTATATGAAGGAAAGGGTTAACCTCTGTAATTGTATTTATAGGAATGGGGTATCAAAATGCTGGCATTTGAACAGGATCCAGAGCCCATCTGGCAGCCCCGAGATAATGCTGTTAAGAGACTGTGCGAGGAAATGGGTGTTGAGTGGGTGGAGAAAATATCCCATACACTCTGGGATCCACTAGAGTGAGTTAATTATGCCGCTTGCCTATAAAGCAAAGAGGCACAAAGGGATTGCTTTTATGCCATCTTTAAATTCTTGACATAACTGTTTCTGCTTAACACTTTCCCACCTGCAGACGCATTTTGACGCAATAGCAGCAGACAACTTTTGAAAACATTGTGGCCAAAGGTGAAATTGCGCGTGATGAGCAATTTCTCCTTTGACCACAATGTTTTCAACTTTATTTAACAAAAATGCTATCTTTTATGGATATTTTTCAGGTTTTTGTCACTATGTTCTCAAAGTCGTCAGCTGCAGATTTGTTGTATGTGGGAAAGTGTTAAGGGATTACTTTCAGCTTGCAACATTGAAATGTTTTTTGAGTGGAAGCAAACTATACAAGAAACTTTTCTTGTGTGTCTTACTTTAGATCACCTGAGTGGAAGGCTTAAAGTGATCTATTGGGATCATCACTCACCATCTATATTTAGCTTCAAATGACATCTTCTCCTAAACCACTATGTCAATTTCAAACAATATTCTCTGGAAAACCCTGGTCCTCTTTCAGAAGTGTTCATTTATTTCAGTTATTTAAAAATTATTATTATCATTTGCTGTGACATTTGCTAAACAAAAATTGCTCAAGCCAGATTGATTGGTTGAAACACATTGATGCAAGGCTAGCTACTCTTGGTAGTAAAATGTACAGAGATGAATATGTTTACCCTTTTCCACATACAACAAATCTGTAGCAGACGACTTTTAAAACATCTTTTAAAAAAAGTGAAAAATCTCCATTAATGCCTGTTTAATTATTAAACAGAGGTGAAAACATTGTGACAAATGGTAAAATTGCTCATCATGAGCAATTTCACCTTTAACACAGTGTTTTCAAAAGTTGTCTGCTGCAGAGGCGTCTGAAAGCGTCTGTATGTGGGCAAGGGTTAATATAATACTGTTAAAAATTAAAAATCAATATTACTGCATTTCCCCATACTAAATGCCTTAAGAAATAGTGTAGGAAGAGGTCAGCTTGCTAGGACTTTCAAAATCCAATCAAAGTAATATCTAATACCTTTTATATTGATTGTTGTAGATGATGACAATCAGTATCACCTATTATTTTGGTAAATTAACATGAATTATGGTTGTTTTTGAGAATTGGACATAAGTTTTAATTTTTTTTTGATTGATTTAAAGTTTTGCTCACACATTTTGTCTTTGGACTTTTACATTTGCAATGAGGATGAAAGCGGGAAAAAAAATATCGAGGCATAAAATTATGCTTAACACTCAACAATTCTACAGCAAAACACTTTGAAAATATCTCGATAGAAATATGGTAAACCTTTTGAAACGAAAGTTATTATTGAATATGTGACAAAAAGAGGAATTGCTCTTTATGGACTATATCTCCTTTAGTCACAATGTTTTCAAAAATGATCTGCTGTCAGAAAGTGTCTGTATGTGGGAAACCAGGGAAAGGGTTAATGCTTGTTTTCCCCCCGTAGAGCGGCGTATTTTATCAAATGAGCGAGTGAGTGCATGAGAAAATGTACAAGTTGGCATTTCTGAACAGTTTCGGTTCATATTATCTTGTCCATTTGCTCAGTCTGATCAGCATCTACACAAGTTCACAGAACCTTCTGACAAGCTTGTGTAAGTAATGATAACAGTATAGATCTTGATTTGACTGCAGATGCACAGGCTGATCTGAATCTATCACAAAATCCAACTTGTTCCTTTTCTCATACATTGGCTCAAATGTTTACAGGATCCTTGAGAACAATGGAGGGCGTGCCCCGCACACCTTCATGCTGTTTAACCAAGTAGCGGGTACCTTAGGGGATCCACCTAGGCCAGAGGAGAATCCAAACTTTTCTAAAGTCACCTTTCAAGTGCGAGATGACCATGATAATCGGTACAGGATTCCTGATCTTCAAACCTTTGGTAAGATTAACCCTTTCCCACCTGTAGACGCTTTTTTGATGCCCCTGCAGCAGATTACTTTTGAAAAAATTGTCAAAACGAGCAACTTCTCCGTTTGCAACAATGTTTTGAATCTTTTTAACCCTTTCCCTCATATAGACGCTTTCTGACGCCTCTGCAGTATACGGCGTTTTGAAACATAGTGACAAAAGAAGAAATGCAGCGGTGAACAATTATTGAATAAAGTTAAACACACAATGAGCAATTTTTCCTTTCGTCACAATGTTTTCAAAAGTCATCTTTTGCAGAGGCTTCAGAAAGAGTATGTGGCTACAAGTGGGAAAGATTTAATTAATTTTTCGATATATACATGTATTTTCTTATATTCTTTCAAAGTCGTCTGCTGTAGATATGTTGTACGTGGGAAAGGTTAAAGAATCGTCTCCTCTGAGACTACAGGTCAGCTTCTCTTTGTCTTACCCAATTGCTAATATCATCATGGTACATTGAAAAAAACATGAATGCCACATATGAATATGGCTTCTTTTTAAGTCCTTTAAACCTTTCCCACAAACAACAAATCTGCAGCAGACAACTTTGAAAGCATATGGACAAAATTGTGGTAAATCTCTTTAAATGACATTTTGATCATTGAATAGTGTCAAAAAGAGAAATTTGCTTGTTTTGAACAATTTATCCTTTTGTCACAAAGTTTTCAAAAATCGTCTGCTGCAGAGGCATCAAAAAGTGTCGTTATGAGAGAAAGGTTTATGTATTTGAAACCTGTCAATTTTCTTATTTGTTTTATATTTTTTTTTTTTTAAAGGAATAGCTCAGGAGGATGCCAAACAGAAATCAAACAGCTGGAAAGGGGGAGAATCCCGAGCCCTGAAACTATTTAAAAGCAGAATAGAAGTTGAGACAAAGGTTTGTTTGTGAATGAAGAGGATACATGTATGTCAATGTAGAACTTTTAACCCTTTCCCTCATATAGATGCTTCCTTGGCCCCTAGCAGGCATGCTTTTTTGAAATTGACATTGCTTCAACAAATCTGTTTGAAAGGAACAGCCATAGAGCAGTTTACAAAACTATTTGAAAATAACTAAAAATGTTTCGAAGAGGTTTTTTAACCCTTACCCACATATAGATGCTTTCTGACACCTCTGCTGAGCAGACGACTTTTGAAAACATTGTTGCAAAAGAAGAAATTGATTATCATGAGCAATTTCTTCTTTAGCCACATGTAATGTTTTCAACTCTATTTTATGATTTAACTCTTATTAGTCCCCTACCGGCGTGCCGAAGGGGACTATTAGGTTTGCACTCCGTCCGTCAGTCCATCTGTCAGTCAGTCAGTCAGTCAGTCCGGCAAATCAGTTTTCCGCACTTTTTTTCTACATGCTTTGAGGTATTGAGCTGAAATTTTGTATATGCCTTTGTAATCATGTGTCACAGATCAAGTTCGCGTTTCCTGGGATTTCGTCAATTTTTTAATGAGTTATGCCCCTTTTTGGACTTAGAATATTCGTTTTCCGCACTTTTTTTCTACATGCTTTGAGGTATTGAGCTGAAATTTTGTATATGCCTTTGTAATCATGTGTCACAGATCAAGTTCGCGTTTCCTGGGATTTCGTCAATTTTTTAATGAGTTATGCCCCTTTTTGGACTTAGTGCAAACCAGTAGGGGACTATGGTATTGCTTGCAATCCAGTTACTTGTTAATGATGATTTTTCACATTTTTGCACACATTTCTTTCAAGGTCGTCTGCAGATTTATTGTATCTGGGAAAGGGTTAAGAAAAAAATCTGATTACCATGGAAACCAGAATTCTGCATTGATCCAAAATATTTGAAGAAAGGTTACCCCCTACAGGTTACGCATATTGAGGCATCTGATGCTGACAACATTTGAAAAAAATGTTTTTAACCCTTTCCCCAATATAGACACTTTTTGATACCTCTGAAGCAGACAGTTTTTTGAAAACATAGTGACAAAAGAAGAGATTGCACAAAACGTGCAATTTCTCCTTTTGCCACAATGTTTTCCATTTATTGTCATAGGTTTTCCTTTTAATTATGGAGATTTTCTATGTTTTGACAAAATACGTTCAAAGTCGTCTGCTGCAGAATTGTCGTATGAGGGAAAGGGAGCACCAAGTGATCAAGGTGAGCTATCGTGATCACCCTGTGAATTGAGTAGGCATGCATCGTCAGTCAAGCAATGTCAACAACAGTTTCTTAATAACACCTCCTCTTAAACATTTTCTTGCACTTCTGCAGCAGACAACTTTTGAAAACATAGTGACAAAAGGTTGCTCAAAATGAGCAATTATTGTCATTTTTACCACCCTGTTTTTAACTCTATTCAATAATTACACTCTCTTTTGTAGAATTTGTCCATATTTGGGCCAAGTTGATTCGAAAGTCGTCTGCTGCAAATTTATTGTATGTGGATAAGTGTTAAAAGGATTCATCCTTACCCACATATACCGAAAAAAAACCAGCAACAGATGACAAATTGGCAAAAATACGGAAAAATCTATATAAATGAAAGTATTATTATTAAATAGAGTCGAAAACATTGTGATTAAAGTCATCAAAATTTGTATGCATATTGGAAAGGATTAACCCTTTCCCTCATATAGACGCTTTCTGACGCCTTTGCAGAAGACAGCTTTTTGAAAACTTAGTGACAAAAGAAGAAATTGCTCAAAACAAGCAATTTCTCCTTATGCCACAATGTTTTCCACTTTTAGTCATAGGTTATCCATTCAACATTACGCCTTCAAAATAGTTACTTTCATACACCCAAGTCTTTAGACTCCAATGCTTGGGATTTAGGCTATTCTGTGGAACAAGTCAAATGGATTCAACCCCAGAGAAGTTACAAATCATGCAATGATTATAATGCTTCCTTGTTTGCAAATTCATATGAATTACCTTTTTTGGTACAGATGTGAATTTACCCTTTCCCCAAAAAAAGATGACTTTGAAAACAGTTGGGAAAATAATGTTAAGTCTGTATAAATTAATTGAAAGCCGAGTCCCGGTAGCTCAGTCGCTAACGACGTGGGCTGTCAATCCAGGGGTTGTGAGTTCGAATCCCGGCTCAGCCAACTTTCTTTCCGACGTTTGACAAAAGTCATTGATACATGCTTCATTCGTCTTCCACCAATGGGCTAAGTCTGTGTGAAAAAGCAGCCAGTTGCTTGGGAAGATTGTTGTGTGGAGTACTGGTGTGAGAAAACCAGGAAACATATGAGTAAGTGAACTGGCCGCCGTGATATGACTGAGAAATTGTTAAAAACGGCGTTAAACCCCAATCAATCAATCAATCTTAAATTGAAAACATTGTGGATAAGCCACATGCTGAAGATGCATCACAATGCATCTGAAAGTGTGAAAGTGTCAACAACAGCTAGATAACTTTTGCAAACATGGTGGAAAAGTGGTTGATTGGTTGAAGAGGCATGAAAATTCGTCTCTATCAGGGTAATAGGTAAAAACATTCCTGGGTCCAATTCCACCAACCTTACTTAGCATTAATTTATACTTAAAAACATTAAGGCATATTTCATTAATTTTGTTGGCCGGATTGCTCCAGCAATTCCGGTCTATAGATTGGCGATGTCCATCTGTCTGTCTGTCTGTCCGTCAACATTTTGGTTAAAGTTTCAGGTTGAGGCAAAATCTCAACACTGGAAACCTGAAACTTTGCCTGAAGGTAACCAGTAACAAGTTCTATTGATTTCTATGGTTACTTTGACATTGACCTTGGTTTTTCGATTCTTAAGGTCAAATTGCCGACAATCCAGCCTTACCATCTCCAGCAGTTTCTTGTTTCCCTTATATTTCGTCAAACATGATTGGTGGAATGTTTTAAGTACATGACTAAGTTGACATAAATAGTTTCCTTGCTGACTAACAATACTTGTTAAGAAATAAATTATGTAGGCATTATTTTTATAATGAAAACAAAAATGGTGAAATGTGCTTTTTAGATTATAAGTATTACTTTGCACTAAGTAAGGTTGGTGGAATTGGACCCTGGTCTACTAAGTGTAGTATACAATGTCGGCTTCATGCAATATGGTTGTAACTAAGTCCTATCACAAGAAGTTGTTACAGCTGTTTTGCGTGAAGTCATAATTAGGTCCACTTTTGGTTTCTTTTAACATTTCAGGCATTCACCAAAGGACGCGTCATGCAAAATCAAGCGCAACCAGATCTGGTCGGTGTCTCGATGAGTCTGAGCCCACATCTTAGATTTGGATGTCTGTCCGTCAGAAAACTTTATTGGGCCCTTAGAGATGCTCATGTAAAGGTAAATTCTAATAAAAAACAACAGAAAACAGATTTCCCTTTCCCTCATATAGACGCTTTCTGACGCCTCTGCAGCAGACAGCTTTTTGAAAACATAGTGGCAAAAGAAGAAATTGCACGAAACGTGCAATTTCTCCTTTTGCCACAATGTTTTCCACTTTTTAGCTCGCCTATTCGAAGAAATAGGGGAGCTTATGTTATCACCCCGGCGTCCGCGTTGGCGTCCGCGTTGCCAGCTTGGTCAAACCTTTGCGTGCAAGGCCTTTTCTCAGACACTGTGTATGCTGTTGCTTTGAAACTTCACACACTTATTCAGGATCATTAGGGGACCTTGTATGTCAAGTCCCATAACTCTGGAATGGATTTTGACTGAATTGTGCCCCTTTTTGGACTTAGAAATTTGGTCAAACCTTTGCGTGCAATGCCTTTTCTCAGACACTGTGTATGCTGTTTTCAAACTTCACACACTTATTCAGGGTCATTAGGGGACCTTGTATGTCAAGTCCCATAACTCTGGAATGGATTTTGACTGAATTGTGCCCCTTTTTGGACTTAAAAATTTGGTCAAACCTTTGCAAGCAAGGCCTTTTCTCAGACACTGTGTATGCTGTTGCTTTGAAACTTCACACACTTATTCAGGATCATTAGGGGACCTTGTATGTCAAGTCCCATAACTCTGGAATGGATTTTGACTGAAATGTGCCCCTTTTTCGACTTAGAATTTTGGTCAAACCTTTGCGTGCAAGGCCTTTTCTCAGACACTGTGTATGCTGTTGCTTTGAAACTTCACACACTTATTCAGGGTCATTAGGGGACCTTGTATGTCAAGTCCCATAACTCTGGAATGGATTTTGACTGAATTGTGCCCCTTTTTCGACTTAGAATTTTGGTCAAACCTTTGCGTGCAAGGCCTTTTTTCAGACACTGTGTATGCTGTTGCTTTGAAACTTCACACACTTATTCAGGATCATTAGGGGACCTTGTATGTCAAGTCCCATAACTCTGGAATGGATTTTGACTGAATTGTGCCCCTTTTTGGACTTAGAATTTTGGTCAAACCTTTGCGTGCAAGGCCTTTTCTCAGACACTGTGTATGCTGTTGCTTTGAAACTTCACACACTTATTCAGGATCATTAGGGGACCTTGTATGGCGTTGGTATCAGCGTTACCAGGTTAAGATTTGCATGCAAGTATTGAAAATTTGTGATATCTTGCAATAAATAATAGTGTGTGGTTTTATCTGATACTGATACTGTAAGTCTTCGGTATTATGTTCACTATTGGCATACATCGTATATAAACCAATTTACAGATTTAAAAGGCCTGTATGGATTTGGTTAACATTTGCATGGAAGTATTGAAAAGGTGTATTATCTTGCAATAGGTGATACTGTGTGACTTTACCTAATGCTATAACTGTTCTGAAGTAGGCCCTGATAGACGATGGCCCTGATAGGCGAGCTATATTGTCCTCCGACAACTCTTGTTGTCATAGGTTATCCGTTTAATTATAGAGATTTTTTATGTTTTGACAAAATGCGTTCAAAGTCGTCTGCTGCAGAATTGTCGTATGAGGGAAAGGGTTAAATAAGCTCCTCAGCCCAGCATACAATCTTGATTCTCCAGAGGCATCAAAAAACGAAAGTTTTCTGGTTTTACAGATTTTTTTAAATTGCTTGACCATTTTATAGCATAAAACCTGAACCTTACAGATGCAATAAGACCACAAATCACAACATGCTGTTTATATATATTCGGGGGATAGTATAGTCAAAGCTTTAAAACTTGATACAAGTTGTCTTGAAATATTAGAATCTTAATTCTTGGATAATAATTTCACGTTCCAGTACAATAAACATCTTAATATTGACTGTTTATGCTTCATTTTTACTGGGTAGACATACCCAGGTAAGCCAAATTGTGTACATTTAAATGACTTTCTATTGACTGTTTTTCAGCATTTACTGCCAAAATTGTTTTCAACTATTTATTACTTTTTTGTCATTATAAACAATATTTGCAGAATATTTGCAGAAATTTCTACATCTTGAAATTTTTATCTCCATCTCCAGGGCTTGGCGTGAAACGGTTGTAACTAAAAACCTATTTAGAAAACCCTGGTTTATGGGCAATTTTGACCCCTTTGTAAACAATGCAAATTTAGATGCCATTGCTCAGAACGAGCAATGGCACCTAAATTTCCATAGTTTACCAAGAAAAATGATTTAACGCTTATAAAGACTTTATGGCGAGGTGATTAACCTTGGTTAAAAAAACAACAATTATAGTTACAACCGTTTCACGCCAAGCCCTCGAGATTCTGGTGTTCAGCGGCTTTGAATCTGTCTATGTAAATGTATTGTATACCATAAACAGTTTGAATTAACTGTGTGTTACTTTGACAGCACAACCCTCTTAGACCATTCACGATATCTGTGGTTGGACAGTTCATGTGGAGGGAATACTTCTACACCATGTCAGTCAATAACATCAACTTCAATAAGCAGGAAGGCAACGACATCTGTTTGCAGATAAACTGGTACTCTGACCCTGAAAAGCTACAAAAATGGAAACAGGTCAGAAATCTAGCCGTCTTCAACCCCTACCCACAAAACAAAAACAAAAAACTAATCCGCAGCAGATCACTTTGAAATCATCTAGGCAAAAATATGGAATACCTCTGTAGATGAATGTACAATTATTTAATAAAGTTGAAAACAATGTGCCAAAAGAAGAAATTGATCATCTGGTGCAATTTCTTGTTTTGCCGTCTGCTTCAGATTTGTGATTGTGTGTGTGCATGTGGTTTTACCAACTATATATCTCTTTTTACACAACCCTATGCTGTAAGTATTTAGGGATGAGAGAATTCTTTTGAGCACACAAGAGCCATATATCTTATATGTATTACAGAACATGAAAGGAGCTCACAGTTATTTAGAGCTTGGCAAAGTTTCAACAACTTCACTGTTTGCCATATCGAGGGCTTGGCGTGAAACGGTTGTAACTAAAATAGGTATTTTTTTACCAAGGTTAATCACCTCATCATAAAATCTTTACAAGCGTTAATTCATTTTTCTTGGTAAACAATGGAAATTTAGGTGCCATTGCTCGTTCTGAGCAAGACCCGGCCGGGTAGCTCAATTGGTAGCGTATCTGACTCGTGATCTGGAGGTCACGGGTTCGATACCCGGTTGCGGCGACATTCTTTCGGGCGATTTTTCATCGCCTCTCACCTCTGATCTATGTGAGAAAGTAGTCAGTGGCTTCGAAAGAATGTTGTGTAAGTACTGGTGTAGGAAAGCCAGGAAAACATGGGTAGGTGCACTGACCGTCGTGATATGACCAAAGCTGTTGAAAGCGGCGTTAAACTCCAAACAAACAAACAAATCGTTCTGAGCAATGGCGCCTTAATTTGCATTGTTTACAAAGGGGTCAAAATTGCCCCTAAACCAGGGTTTTCAAAATAGGTTTTTAGTTACAACCGTTTCACGCCAAGCCCTCGATATATAAACAAACAAATCTGCAGCAAATATTTTTGAAAATATTTAAAATATGCATAATCTGTCAAAATCTATTTTGAGTATAATTGAGTGGCGGCACAGAAAAGTTAACATTAACCCTTTCCCACACATATATACTTATGAAAACATTATGATATACTTTTTTGTCAATTAAGAACAATTTCATATTTTGCCATATTCAATAGATATTTGCTGCAGAAATTGCATCAAAATGTGTCTGCATGTTGGAAAGAGATATTTCAAAATTAAGAGACAGGACATTATTTGTACTTTTTTTTATATGACAGGGAGAGACTGGATACCCATGGATTGATGCCATCATGAAACAGTTGATACAAGAAGGATGGATTCATCACGTGGCACGCCATGCTGTCTCCACATTCCTGACACGTGGTGACCTTTGGATTAGTTGGGAAGAGGGTCTAAAGGTAGCTAACAACTAATTACATACTTTTAGAAGGATTATCAAGAATTAACAGTGGATTATATAGTTATAAACTCACAGTTTCAAACTGCAAATTAGTATATCAATGTTTTATTTCACTGCAGATGTTCAACCCTTTGAAAAGCTCTGTCATTTGTATTAGATAAAACTCTGTGTAGAAATCAAGTTTTTTCGGTTTTTATCTTAACCTTCATTTTATTGACAATTGATTCCATGCTTAACTTGCATCACAACATCTGAGTGATACTCCAAGTACAACAACCTTAAGTCATTTGTGACAATTGTTGATCAAGGTCAGCTAGCACATCTGTGCAGTCTAATCTGGCTCAGCACTGTTTGCCAATTAGTCATAGAAGGTTTTAAGAAACATTTGTAAATCAGTAACCATTTGAATCCTTTAGCATGTATTCACAGCCAGTCCTGTTTAATATACATCTGTAAAGTTAAGCATTTATGCACAGACAGCTCTGTTTAATTAACATCTGTAAAGCTGTAACCATTTGAATCCTTAAGCATGTATGCACAGACAGCTCTGTTTAAGAAATACATGTACCTGAAAAGCAGTAACCATTTGAATCTTTTAGCATGTATGCACAGGCAGCCCTGTTTAATTAACATCTGTAAAGCAGGAACCATTTGAATCCTTAAGCATGTATGCACAGGCAGCCCTGTTTAATTAACATCTGTAAAGCAGGAACCACTTGAATCCTTAAGCATGTATGCACAGGCAGCCCTGTTTAATTAACATCTGTAAAGCAGTAACCATTTGAATCCTTCAGCATGTATTCACTTCTTTTATCCAATCCTATTTCTGATCTTTGAAAATTGTTTACTTGATAATGATTGGTTAGTTTCTTACCCATTTCATCCAATCCAATTTCAGTTTTTTGACAAATATTTGATTGATGCTGATTGGTCAGTGAATGCAGGGAACTGGATGTGGATGTCAAGCTCTGCCTTTGAAAAAGTACTACAGTGTCCAAAATGTTTTTGTCCGGTTAGATACGGACGTAAAATGGACCCTCAAGGAGAATTTGTCAGGTATAAATCCTTTTCCACATGCAAGAAATCTGCATTGTAACACTTTGAAAACATCTTTGCAATAATAACGAAAATATCCATAAATGAAAGTGTATGTACTGAATTATTGCCACAATGTTTTCAAAAGGTGTCAACTGTAACCCTTTACCTGGTCTGTATGACCTTACATACCTCTGCAGCAGATGACAATTGGAAAATAAGAAGTTGCTTACAATGAGATATGTTTCTTTTTTCCATATGATATGTCTACTAAAGTACATCAAAATGTAGTATACGGTCAACCCTTGGTGTTTATGCTAAGAAAGTATTTAGCTCACATGATCAAATGTGCTGGGTGAGCTATTGTGATCACTCACCATCTGTCTGTCCATCTGATTCCTTCAAAAAAATTCTCATCCTAAACCAATGAACCAAATTCATAATAATTTCAACTGAATATTCCTTAGGTGGTCCTCCTACAAAAAAAAGAATTCAATTCCTTTGAGAACTTGGGTTGCCTTGGTAAAAGAAAGAGGGAGAAGCGCCAAAACTTTAAAAATGTTCTTGTCCAAAAGTACAGGCTTGATTTGAAAATTATTTTGCACAAATATTCCTTGAGTGACCCACTATGAAGATTGTTCAAATTATTCTGATCTGTTTGAAATCATGGACGCCAGGGGGCAGTGCTTGTTTGTCTTATATGTGTATAGTTAAAATTTAAAAAATCTACTAGCGCAAAAGTACTTTCCTGATTTGAAAATAAAGTGGCACAGATTTTTCTTGGGTGACCCTCTACCAAGATTGTTGAAATGATTCTGATCCGATGACAAACATGACTGCCAGGAGATGGGGCTTGTTTTCCTTATATTATATGCAGTGTGAAAACTTTAAAAATCTTCTTGAACAAAAGCACTGGCTATTTTACCCTTTATGCCCAAAACTTATAGGGTTTACCGTTATTATACGCCTGTTTTGAAAAAACGGAGCGTATTATAGTTTTACCTACGGCGTACAAGCGGGCAGGCGTGCTGGAGGCGTCCAGTATGTTGTCAGCTCAATAACTTTAGAAGTCTTTGTCCAATCATCACAAAATTGTATTGGGATAATATCTCGGACAAGTTCAATAACTAGCCATATCGCTTTAGTAAATTGAGAGTTATCGCCCTTTAATTATAGAAATTACCCAAAATTTGTCTTGTCAGCTCAATAACCTTAGAAGCCTTTGTCCAATCATCACCAAATTTAGTCAGAATGTGTATTGGCATAATATTTCGGACAAGTTCGATAACTATCCATATCGCTTTAGTCAATCAAGAGTTATCGCCGTTTAATTATAGAAATTACATAAAATTGGTCTTGTCAGCTCAATAACTTTAGAAGCCTTTGTCTAATCATCACCAATAATATCTCGGACAAGTTCGATAATTAGCCATATCGCTTTAGTCAATCGAGAGTTATTGCCCTTTAATTATAGAAATTACCTAAAATTGGTCTTGTCAGCTCAATAACTTTAGAAGCCTTTGTCCAATCATCACCAATAATATCTCAGACAAGTTCGATAACTAGCCATTTCGCTTAAGTCAATCGAGAGTTATTGCCCTTTAATTATAGAAATTACTTAAAATTAGTCTTGTCAGCTCCATAACTTAAGAAGCCTTTGTCCAATCATCACCAAATTTAGTCAGAATGTGTATTGGCATAATATCTCGGACAAGTTCGATAACTAGCCATATCGCTTTAGTCAATTGAGAGTCTAGCCATATCGCTTTAGTCAATTGAGAGTTATCGCTCTTTAATTATAGATAACTTTAGAAGCCTTTATCCAATCATCACCAAATTTGGTCAGAATGTGTATTGGCGTAATATCTCGGACAAGTTCGATAACTAGCCATATTGCTCCAGTCGATAGAGAGTTATTGCCCTTTAATTATAGAAATTACCTAAAATTGGTCTTGTCAGCTAAATAACTTGTGAAGCCTTTATCCGATCATCACCAAATTTAGACAATATGTTGATGGGCAGAATATCTTGGTCAGGTTTGATAACTTACAACGTTATCTTAGTCACTACATAATTATGTCCCTCGAAATGGCCAAAACTGTACTAACAGTGTCCGCTCTCTAAGTTTGGCTGATTTACAACCAATTATCACTATACTTGGTCTCAAAAAAACAGGACGGGCGTATTTTATGACATTTGGCGCTCTTGTTTTAAAAGTTATCTGCTATTTGGGTCTTCATTTGGGAAAGGGTTCAAAGTTGGTATAAATGAAAATGTCAAATATTTAGCTTATTTCATATGGACAATGCATTATTTGAAAGAATGTGATATGTTAAAATTCCCCGCCAAAAACAAATCTCAAGTTGACAACTTTAACCCTTTCGCTTTTAAGACAATTCTGCAGCGGACGACTTTGAACATATTTTGTCAATAAACAGAAAATCTCTATAATTGAATGGATAACCTATGACTAAAAGTGGAAAACATTGTGGCAAAATGAGAAATTGCTCGTTTATATGAGGGAAAGGGTTAAAAACATAAAGTAAAAGATATGACAAATATCAATCTCATTAAAATCAAACCAAACTACGTCGCTGAACGTATATTGGATCCGACTACACCGCATAAAGGGTCGTCTAAAATTGACCTTAGTCGTGCACTTTACCCTTTCCCTCATATAAACGCTTTCTGATGCCTCTGCAGCAGACGGCTTTTTGAAAACAAAGTGACAAAAGAAGAAATTGCACAAAACGTGCAATTTCTCCTTTTGCCACAATGTTTTCCACTTTTTGACATAGGTTATCCATTCAACTATGGAGATTTTCTATGTTTTGACAAAATATGTTCAAAGTCGTCTGCTGTAGAATTGTCGTATGAGGGAAAGGGTTAAATACTGCTGAGCGCTTGCTTGATTTATGTCCAATAAAATTGCCTGATACAGCAAATGCCTGTACCATACAATCTGAGAACTTGACAGTCACCGCTTCACTATATCCTTCGATTTATATGGACGTCTTACCTATTTTACTTCTAACTATTTGGTAAGCAACACTTTGATAGGCTGACACAAAGGTCCATCTGAGATGACTTGTATGGGGCCGTCATCAGATCTATATACGAGTAAGTTTTTATTGAGATTGGACAAATATTTACCAATATTTCAGGCGTTTCTTACCTGTTCTGAAGGACATGCCCCTGCGTTATCTGTTCGAGCCCTGGAAAGCCCCACGGGCCGTTCAGGAGACGGCTAAGTGCATCGTTGGTGTGGACTACCCAGCACCCATTGTTGACCATAATGAAGCTTCTAAAGATTGCTATTATAGAATGATGGAGGTGAAAAATAAAGTGACAGCCTCGGGAAAAGGTAATGTGCTAGCTTACCATTTATTCAGATTTACCATAGTGTTGATGTAGTTTGGATTAGACTCTAACGCCATTCTCACCAGTGTTGCAGTTATATCATGGTTGCCAATTCATCATACATGTGTATTCTAGTTTTTATACGCCCGGTTTGAAAAAAAGGAACGATACTAATTTTACCTGCGGTGTATGGGCGGGCGGCGTCCAGTATGTTGTCAGCTGAATAACTTTAGAAGCCTTTGTTCAATCATCACTAAATTCGATCAGAATGTGTATTGGCATAATATCTTGGACAAGTTCGTTACCTAGCCTTATTGTATACTTTGATATTGTTCCTTCTATTTTCCATTTGGTAAAAGGATTCAATATCAGTTGATATTGCACGCATTGATATTGCACCCAGATCTTTTTCATGTGCTGCTATGGACGGAACTATTTCCATACAGTAACGTTACAAAGCGCTCTCATCCAACCTTTGATGATTTAGAGACCACTTAACTTTTGCTTCTACTTTGTTCGAAGCTTAGTGCATCACAGGCAAGTGAAGACATCAAAATAGTAAAAACAACTAATTAAGTATATTTACAAATAAAAATTAAATAAAAAAACATCTGTGTTGGTTTAGGCTGTATATCAATGCAGACGGGACTTGAATCAGTCCTCCAGGAGGAAGAGGGTTCCCGTCTCTGATAGTCCCAGGTAAAAACTGTGCAAATACTGTTCGTAGTACATGTACATTGTTTGGATGAAACGTACGTAGTGAAAAATCAATAGACATACAAAAAACCAAATCTGGTCTATTTATAGCTTTAGCTGTCTTTGTAAATAACTACGTAGTTTCTGACATAATAATGTGACGTGAACAGAAATAATATTGCTCGATTGTAAGGATGTACGCTATAAAGTTGTTTTGATTGTTGTTTACAATCTATTATAAGTGTATACAACAAATAAAGAGGGCTTCATAACTGCTAGGATGAATAAGCAAATGATTGTCTTCAGATTTGTTTTGTTATCCTCCGATGTGAAGTTTATCAACGCAGTAGACCTATAGAAGACGTGTGTTTGCTTTACTGAACATACTGCGAGGTCAAAAGGGGCATCTAAATCGTAATAAAAAACACAAATATCCAGGTGTAAATATCAGAATAGGAGAATACATGAGTCAGTTCCTAATAGAAAACACTGTTAGAAAAGGGGTTACACATCATTTTGTCGACGATTCAATTTCGAGTCGACAACGATGGCGGTAAATTATATTTTCCACGACCCTAGCAATCATCGGAAAGGAAAGTATAATTGCGCGATATATCGTTAATGTAAATTTATCTAAACAATCCAAAACGAGTGTTTTTAGCTCATCTATGCACGAAGTGCAAGGTGAGTTCTTGTGATCACATTTTGTCCGGCGTCCTTCCGTCGTGCGTAGTGCGTCGTCAACATTTGAGCTTGTTAACACTCTACGGACAACATTTTGCATCCAATCTTTACGAAAGTTTATCAGAAAGTTCATCTCCATAAAATCTTGGACAAGTTTGAAACTGGGTCATATGAGGTCAAAAACTAGGTCACTAGGTCGAATTGAAGGGAAATCTTGTTAACACTCTGGAGGCCACATTTTCAACTTGAACATGTTGAAACTTTATCAGAATGTTTGTCTTGATGATATGTAGGTCAAGTTCGAACATGGGTCACGTCGGGTCAAACAGTAGGTCACTAGGTCAAATTGAAGGAAAATCTTGTTAACACTCCAGAGGCCGCAATTTTGCATCAGCAGTTTGAAATTTTGTCAGAATGTTTGTCTTAAAAATATCTAGGTCTAGTTCGAATATGGGTTATGCTGGGTCAAAAACGAGGTCACTAGGTCAAATTGAAGGAAAATCTTGTTAACACTTTGGATGCCGCATTTTTTGCTTCAGCGGCTTGAAATTTGTTGAAAGAATGTTGAGCTGAATGATATCTAGGCCAAGTTCGAATATGGGTCATGCCGGGTCAAAAAATATGTCACTAGGTCAATTTGAAGGAAAATCTTGTTAACACTTTGGATGCCGCATTTTTTGCTTCAGCAGCTTGAAATTTGGTCAGAATGTTTGTCTAAATGATATCTAGGCCAAGTTCGGATATGGGTCATGCCGGGTTAAAAACTAGGTCACTAGGCAAAATTGAAGGGTAATCTTGTTAACACTCTGGTTACTGCATTTTTAGCTCACCTGAGCTTTGCTCAAGGCGAGTTATTGTGATTGCCTTTTGTCCGGCGTGCGTCGTGCGTCAACTTCTTCTCCTCAGTAACCAGTAGGTCAATTGGGAGGAAACTTCACAGAAAGCATCCTCTCAATGACCTCACCAGATTTCCTTCAAATTTTTGGGATCCATGCAGAATTCTGGTTTCCATGGCAACGAAATGAAAAAAACTTCAAAATTCTTCTTCTCCCAAACTGGTTGGCAGATTTTCAAATAATTTTGTAGAAATGTTCCTTGGATGACCCTCTATATGATTCCTTCAAGCCATGTTGATTGGTCAAAAAACATGGCCGCCAGGGGGGGCGGGGCTATTTTGCCTTATATGGCTATAGTGAAAACTTAAAAAATCTTCTTCTCCGAAAGTGTCTGGCCGATTTTCAAATAAATTTTTAGAAATGTTCCTTGGATGACCCTCTATCAGATTCCTTCAAGCCATGTTGATTGGTCAAAAAACATGGCCGCCAGGGGGGGCGGGGCTATTTTGCCTTATATGGCTATAGTGAAAACTTAAAAAATCTTCTCCGACGAAAGTGTCAGACCGATTTTCAAATAATTTTGTAGAAATGTTCTTTGGGTGACCCTCTATCAGATTCCGTCAAGCCATGTTGATTGGTTGAAAAACATGGCCGCCAGGGGGAGCGGGGCTATTTTGCCTTATATGGCTATAGTGAAAACTTAAAAAATCTTCTTCTCCAAAAGTGTCAGGCCAATTTTCAAATAATTTTGTAGAAATGTTCCTTAAGTGACCCACTTTCAGATTGCTTCAAGCCATGTTGATTGGTTGAAAAACATGGCCGCCAGGGGGGGCGGGGCTATTTTGCATTATATGGCTATAGTGAAAACTTAAAAAATCTTCTTCTCCGAAAGTGTCAGGCCGATTTTCAAATCATTTTGTAGAAATGATCCTAGGGTGACCCTCTATCAGATTCCTTCAAGCCAAGTTGATTGGTCAGAAACTATGGCCGCCAGGGGGCGGGGCTTATATAGTTAAATTGGAAAAAAAAAATCAGGTGAGCGATCCAGGGCCATGGCCCTCTTGTTTGTTTTTGGAAAAGGGTTTACCCATCATTTTGCACATTTTTCTTATGCTTTCTGACACCTTTGCAGCAGACGACTTTTGAAAAGTTTGTGACAAAAGAAGAAATTGCTCAAAACAAGCAATTACTCCTTTTGACACTGTTTTCTATTCTTTTCAATTAGTATGTCTTCATTTAAAGAGAGCTTCCATATTATTGCTCAGATGTTTTCAAAGTCGTCTGCTGCACTTTTTTTTGTTTGTGAAAAAGGGTTTAACCATATTGCACAATTTTTCTTACGAATTCTGACACCTTTGCAGGAGAAGACTTTTGAAAAATTGTGGTAAAAGTAGTAAAAGTTGCTCTTAACCCTTTCCCTCATATAGACGCTTTCTGACACCTCTGCAGCAGACGGCTTTTTAGCTCACCTATGCACAAAGTGCAAGTGAGCTTTTGTGATCGCTCACCGTCCGTCGTCGTCGTCGTCGTCCGTCCATTCACATTTTCCTACAAACGACTTCTCCTCCTAAACCAATTAACCAAATTCAAAATAATTTTACAGGATTGTTCCTTGGGTGGATCTCTTTCAAACTTGTTCAAAGAATTCTATTCCATGCAGAACTTTGGTTGCCACGGCAACAAATAATTTTACAGAATTGTTCCTTGGGTGGATCTCTTTCAAACTTGTTCAAAGAATTCTATTCCATGCAGAACATTGGTTGCCACGGCAACAAAAAAGGGAAAATTAACCAAAACTTAAAAAATCTTCTTGTCCAAAAGTACTGGCCCGATTTGAAAATTATTTTGCACAAATGTTCCTTGGGGTACCTTCTACCAAGATTGTTCAAATATTTCCGATCCGTTGAAAAACATGGCCATCAGGGGGCAGAGCCTATTTTCATTATATGTGCATTGTTAAAACTTTAAAAATCTTCTTGTCCAAAAGTACTGGCCCGATTTGAAAATTATTTTGCACAAATGTTCCTTGGGGTACCTTCTACCAAGATTGTTCAAATATTTCCGATCCGTTGAAAAACATGGCCGCCAGGGAGCGGAGCTTGTTTTCCTTATATGTGCATTGTTAAAACTTTAAAAATCTTCTTGTCCAAAAGTACTGGCTCGATTTGAAAATTATTTTGCACAAATGTTCCTTGTGGCACCCTTTGACAAGATTGTTCAAATATTTCCGATCCGTTGAAAAACATGGCTGCCAGGGGGCGGACCTTGTTTTCCTTATATGTGCATTGTTAAACTTTAAAAATCTTCTTGTCCAAAAGTACTGGCCCGATTTGAAAATTATTTTGCACAAATGTTCCTTGGGGCACCTTTTACCAAGATTGTTTAAATATTTCTGATCCGTTGAAAAACATGGCCGCCAGGGGGCGGAGCTTGTTTTCCTTATATGTGCATTGTTAAAACTTTAAAAAATCTTCTTGTCCAAAAGTACTGGTCTGATTTGAAAATTATTTTGCACAAATGTTCCTTGGGGCACCCTTTGACAAAATTGTTCAAATATTTCCGATCCGTTGAAAAACATGGCCGCCAGGGGGCGGAGCTTGTTCATAGACTCATATAGGGAAAAACCTTTAAAAAATTTCTTGTCTAAAAGTAGAGGCCTTTAATATTTGGTATGTAGCATCATCTAGTGGACTTCTACCAAGATTGTTCAAATTATAGCCCTGGGGTCAGAAAATGACCCCTCCCCTGGGGTCTATTGTTTTACATAGACTCATATAGAGAAATTTAAAAAATCTTTTCTGAAAGTAGAGGGCCCCGGCCTTTGATATGTAGCTTGCCTATTGGACCTCTACCAAGATTATTCAAATAATAACCCTGGGGTGAAAAATGAGCCCATCCCGGGGGTCACTTGTTTTACATATACTCATAGAGGGGAAAAACTATAAAAATCTTCTTGTCTAAAAGTTTAATATTTGAAATCTAACTTCATCTAGTGGACTTCTACCAAGATTGGTCAAATTATTATAGCCCTGGTGTCAAACATGGCTCCACCCTGGGGATCACTTGTTTTACATAGACTTGTTAAGGTAAACAATTTTAAAATATTCTTGTCCATTTGCCATGAATGTTCTTTGGGTGCCCCTCTACTAAGACTTCCAATTATTTTGATAGGATGATAAACATGGCCACCAGGGGGTGTTGTTTGTTTTCCGTATATATGTGTAGACAAAGAACAATGAAAACTGTTTAAGTTTGATTAAATCAGGTGAGCGCTATAGGACCATCATGGTCCTCTTGTTGAAAACATAGTGACAAAAGAAGAAATTGCACAAAACGTGCAATTTCTCCTTTTTCCACAATGTTTTCCACTTTTTGTCATAGGATATCCATTCAAATATGGAGATTTTCTATGTTTTGACAAAATGTGTTCAAAGTCGTCTGCTGCAGAATTGTTGTATGAGGGAAAGGGTTAATGCGAAATTTCACCTTTTGCCAGTGTTTTCAACTCTTTTCAGTAATAAATAACACTTACAAATCTAGAGGTTTTTCTATATTCTTGCCTAGATCTTTTCAAGGTCATTTGTTGCTGACTTTGTTGTATGTGGATTAGCCTTTAACCCTTTCCCTCATACGACAATTCTGCAGCAGACGAATTTGAACGATATTTGACAAAACATAGAAAATCTCCATAATTGAATGGATAACCTATGACAAAAAGTGGAAAACATTGTGGCAAAAGGAGAAATTGCACGTTTTGTGCAATTTCTTCTTTTGTCACTATGTTTTCAAAAAGCTGTCTGCTGCAGAGGCGTCAGAAAGCGTCTATATGAGGGAAAGGGTTAAATGGTAGAAACAGATTTTCTCCATGGAGCTCACAGTCGAAGTGATCATGATCAACCTTTCCGTTGCAATGATATAACTTAAAATGTGTATAAAACGGCATAAAACTCCAAATAAATATTGTAACCTCTGAAAGCATGTAATCAGAAGAGCCAAAACCTCTTTAAAACAACATTTTACCTTTCGTTCTAAATGCTAATCTCAATGTAATCTCTTTAATGCACTTCTTGTCTAGAGTAATGGTATTTCTATGGATTAGTCAGATATTGCTCTGAAGAGGTTATACTATGCTGTATAATATGATCAGCATGCTGGTTTTCAACATGATTAAGATTGTGTGCATCTGAAGTACAAATCATGTTGTATTTGCTCATATATCACTCCCTAATAAATGTTGGTGAACACAAATATAATTTCTAAATTATTGATAATTTCCAGATATCTCAATTTCTAAATTATTGATAATTTCCATTTCAGAAGTCATGCATTGTTCGGCAGCCAGCAGAGAAGAAATTCAATCGTTTGTATGGCTACCTTTGGGTCACCATGGAGACAAGATGGTTTCGGAAGAAGGCCTTTGTGATGGCTTTATTGGTCTTTAAAAGATGTTACACTCTGACAGTTATGCTGTTTTTAGCTCGCCTGTGCATGAATTGCTCAAGGTATTGGGAGCGCATTTTGTCAGTAGTGCATCATTTTTAAACAACATCTCCTCCTAAACCACTGTATGGATTGTTACTTAACTTAGTACGAAGGATCTTTGGGTGATCCTCTTTCAAATTTGTTCAAAGAAATTAATTCCATGCAGAACTGTTTAATTTTTTTTTTTTAAATCTTCTTGTCTGAAACTAAAAGGCCTAGAGCTTAGATAATTAATGTGTAGCAATGACTATTGGTCCAGTACAAAGATTTTTAGCTCGACCAGTCGAGCTTATGTCATGGCGAATTGTCCGTTGTGCGTGCGTGTGTTAACTTTTTCCTTTAAACGACTTCTTCTCACTAACCACTTGTCCAATTTGGTTGAAACTTCATAGGAAGCATCCTCTCAATGTCCTCTCTTAAATTCCTTCAAATTTTTTTGATCCATCGAAAAATAGTGAAAACTTAAAAAATCTTCTTCTCTGAAAGTGTCAGGCAGATTTTCAAATAATTTTGTAGAAATGTTCCTTGGGTGACCCTTTATTAGATTCCTTCAAGAAATGTTGATTGGTCGAAAAACATGGTCGCCAGAGGGCGGGGCTATTTTGCCTTATATGACCATAGTGAAAACTTAAAAAATCTTCTTCTCTGAAAGTGTTGAGCAGATTTTCAAATAATTTTGTAGAAATGTTCCTTGGGTGACCCTCTATCAGATTCCTTCAAGCCATGTTGATTGTTAAAAAAACATGGCCGCCGGAGGGCAGGGCTATTTTGCCTTAGACGGCTAAAGAGAGAATTAAAAAAATCTTCTCCTCCGAAAGTGTCAGGCTGATTTTTAAATAATTTTGTAGAATTGTTCCTTGGGTGACCCTTTATTAGATTCCTTCAAGAAATGTTGATTGGTGGAAAAACATGGCCGCCAGGGTCGGGGCTATTTTGCCTTATATAGCTATAGTGTAAACTTAAAAAATCTTCTTCTCCGAAAGTGTTCAGCTGATTTTCAAATAATTTTGTAGAAATGTTCATTGGGTGACCCTCTATCAGATTCCTTCAAGCCATATAAAAATATGGCCGCCAGAGGGCGGGGCTATTTTGCTCTATATGACCATAGTGAAAATTTAAAAAATCTTCTTCTCCGAAAGTGTTGAGCAGATTTTCAAATAATTTTGTAGAAATGTTCTTTGGGTGACCCTCTATCAGATTCCTTCAAGCCATGTTGATTGGTTGAAAAATATGGCCGCCATGGGGTGGAGCTATTTTGCCTTATATGGCTATGGTGAAAACTTAAAATATCCTCTCCTCCGAAAGTGTCAGGCCGATTTTCAAATGATTTTGCATAAACATTCCTTGGGTGACACTCTACAAGATTCCTTTAAGCCATGGTGGTTGGTAAAAAATATGGCCACTAGGGGGCAGGGCTGTTTGGAGATTTGATTTTTGCCTTATGGCCGTGGAGCGATACTGGCCCTCTTGGGCCTCTTGTTCAAATTATGCTCATGGGGTCAAAATTGGCCCCGCCCCAGGGGTCACCTGTTTTACATTGAGATATATAGGGATTCTTTTTGAAAATCTTCTTGTCTGAAACCAATAGGCCTAGAGTTTAGATTATTGGTGTGTAGCATTGTCTAGTAGTCCTTTACAAAGATTGTTCAAATTATGCCCCTATGGTCAAAATAGCCCAAAGGGTAAAACTTTGATAATCTTCTTGTCTGAAATGGAAGGGCCTAGAGCTTTACAAATATATGGTGTGTAGTATTGTCTAGTTGTCCTCTACTAAAATTGTTCAAATTATGGACCCATCCCAGGGGGTCACTTGTTTTATAAGGAGATGTGATATTGATTTGGCAAGTCCATCTGGTTGGAGTGATTTGATTAAAGCTATTATGAAAATGTTTACCTTCATAGGGAAAAGCCACATGGAAAGTATTACTAAGATTACCTCAGTTTATATTTTGTTCTACATATCATGTTTTTATTGAAATTGTTTTGTGTACAGTATACAGTCAAACTTGTGTTAGTGGTCATCTGTGTTTTGCAGTCAACTTGTATTAATCATCCTCTTGAAGATTAACAAAAACAACATTTACCTCTGTATTTGACTTGTATTTTTCCCACATACAGCAAACCTGCAGCAGAAGACTTTGAAAACATTGCGACAAAAACCTGAAAAATGTCCTTAAAAGATAGCTTAATTGTTAAATCAAGTTGAAAATATTTTTTTGCCAAAGGAGAAATTGCTCATCATGAGCAATTTTACCTTTGGTCACAATGTTTTCAAAGTCGTCTGCTGCTATTGCATCAAAAGGCGTCTGCAGTTGGGAAAGGGTTAAACAGCCACCTTATGTTGAGCAGCCACATTTTGAATCTCCTTTGGAGGGCTGGCAAAGACAAGTATGACTGTAGTCACATTACAGTCTATATATAGACTATACCCGGATTATCTGAAAATTCCCTACTTTCTTGTTGCTTGAGCTAATAATCACAAGACCATTAACATATCAGTGTTAATGATACCCAGGTGGTTTCTCAATTGATAGCACTGACCAGTCAGTCAGCAGGGGGTACATTTGCTGTACAATAAGTGTGTGATTAAGGGTATTACACATCCCGGAAAATATAAAAATCGCTGTTGTTGTAAATTGTGCATTAGTCTCTTTTTTATGATCTCTTAAACTGTCTCAGGGAGAATTCTGCCTGATGTGTTTGTTTTAAGCCGCTTACAACTTTATTTCAGTTATATCATGGCAACAGGTGAGTGATCCAGGGCCATGATGGCCCTCTTGTTTGGTTAGTTTATTTTGCAGATGCTGGCAAACTCGATTTGTCAATGAATGTGTATTCTCAATATTCAAATTATCTCTAATTGTTAGGTCTTTTTTAATTGACCGTTACGTGATAGTATAAGAAAATGTTAAATTAAGTGTTGGAGTCAACAGAAGCACTTGTGTAGAACTGCCAGTGTGCTTGCGTCTGACAGCGCGCTCCTGATCTACAGAATTCGCGCCAGCATCCAAAGCTATAAAGGACACATAAAAGCCAGTCTCTTTCTGAAGCCCTCACTTGTTAATTATCCCCCGCTTTTTCGAAGAAAAAAAGGGGGGTTATTAATTTCGGTTTGTCCGTCTGTCTGTCTGTCCGTCACACTTCGTTTCCGTGCAATAACTGCCACAAATGTGAACCGTTTTTTTTTCAAACTTGGTAACAAGGTCAAATGCCTTAAGGGCTAGGCCAAGTTCGATCGTCACTTTCGGCGGACTTTATTTAGTGGAGTTATGGCCCCTTATTTAACACAAAATGTCCTTTCATGCTGTTTCTGTGCAATAACTGCCACAAATGTGATTTTTTTTTTTCAAACTTAGTAACAAGGTTAAATGCCTTAAGGGCTTGGCCAAGTTCGATCGTCACTTTCGGATGACTATATTTGGTGGAGTTATGGCCCCTTATTTAACAAAAAATGTTGTTTCTTGCTGTTTCCGTGCAATAACTGCCACTAATGTGAACCGTTTTCTTTCAAACTTAGTAACAAGGTTAAATGCTTTAAGGGCTAGGACAAGTTTGATCGTCACTTTCGGTGGACTTTATTTAGTGGAGTTATGGCCCTTTATTTAACAAAAAAAGTCGTTTCTTGCTGTTTCCGTGCAACAACTGCCACAAATGTGAACCGTTTTTTTTCAAACTTGGTAACAAGGTTAAATGCCTTAAGGGCTAGGCCAAGTTCAATCGTCATTTTCGGCGGACTATATTTGGTGGAGTTATGGCCCTTTATTTAACAAAAAAAGTTGTTTCTTGCTGTTTCCATGCAATAACTGCCACAAATGTGAACCGTTTTTTTTCAAACTTGGTAACAAGGTTAAATGCCTTAAGGGCTAGGCCAAGTTTGATCGTCACTTTCGGCGGACTTTATTTAGTGGATTTATGGCCCCTTATTTAACACAAAATGTCGTTTGTTGCTGTTTCCGTGCAATAACTGCCACAAATGTGATTTTTGTTTTTTTTCAAACTTGGTAACAAGGTTAAATGCCTTAAGGGCTAGGCCAAGTTTGATCGTCACTTTCGGGGGACTTTATTCAGTGGAGTTATGGACCCTTATTCAACAAAAAATGTTGTTTCTTGCTGTTTCCGTGCAATTACTGCCACAAATGTGAATTTTTTTTTTTCAAACTTGGTAACAAGGTTAAATGCTTTAAGGGCTAGGCCAAGTTCGATCGTCACTTTCGGCGGACATTATTCGGTGGAGTTATGGCCCCTTATTTAACAAAAAATGTTGTTTCTTGCTGTTTCCGTGCAATAACTGCCACAAATCTGAACCATTTCTTTTCAAAATTGGTTACAAGATAAATGCCTTAAGGGCTAGGCCAAGTTCGATCGTCACTTTCGGTGGAGTTATGGCCCCTTATTTAACAAAAAATGTTGTTTCTTGCTGTTTCCATGCAATAACTGCCACAAATGTGAACCGTTTTTTTTTTCAAACTTGGTAACAAGGTTAAATGCCTTAAAGGCTAGGCCAAGTTCGATCGTCACTTTCGGCGGACTTTATTCGATGGAGTTATGGGCCTTTATTTAACAAAAAATGTTGTTTCTTGTTGTTTCTGTGCAATAACTGCCACAAATGTGAACCGTTTTTTTCAAACTTGGTAACAAGGTTAAATGCCTTAAGGGCTAGGCCTAGTTCGATCGTCACTTTCGGTGGACTTTTTCCAGTGGAGTTTTGGTCCCTTAATTAACAAAAAAAGTCGTTTCTTGCTGTTTCCGTGCAATAACTGCCACAAACATGGTAACAACCTAGGCCAAGTTCGTTTAATTTACCCTGTAATACATGTTCAATAAAAAGACTACTGACATGTTTAAACCTAACCTCAACATTTTCCTACAATATTTCCTGCAAGTGGGGGATATAAATTTCATGAATTTGCTTGTTAGTATTACGTGTCGAGGGTAAATACAAACAAAATCATCACTGCTTGATTAGTCGTCAAGTTGTTAAACAAACAGACACGCCAGCTGTGAGGTTTCAAATCCTGAATTAAAAGTACATGTATATTGTTTTGTTGTATATGATAATTTTATGTTGTTGACATCTTGCCATGTGTAGTATATGTAAATTGTTTGTATAATGATCTAGACTTATGAAAATGTATGTGTTTTTTTCTAGTCAATGTATATGTTCATTTGTTAAACTGTCATATAAATATGTTTGCGGTGATGTAAAATAACTTTACATGCTGAATAAATAAACTTGAAACTTGATCAGGTTCAAAAATGTTAAACTAGAGATACAACAGCTTGTAAACATTAAGATAGATCTACTCATATATTTTATTGTCAGTTTAAACATATTGATTTCCAACATTTACATACAAAATCAGGGGTGGCAAAATCCATTGTCCGTATTGCCCAGCTTGTCCAGAGCCTGTGCGGACAAGTGAAATTGTGTAGGGATTTACTATATAACTATCATACGGACAAGTGCAAAATAGCATTTGGAAAAAAACCGGACAAGTAAGGCAAAATCATATTTCGCCACCCCTGAAAATAATTATAATTACACACAAAATAATTATAATTACACTTTAATAAACTGGATTGGGACGATAGATTTAATCTTATAATGTCCCTCTCCAAATATTTTATTGTTGATTGTAAGAAGCTAACTGTTTATGACTGGCTCGACTGGGTCAAGGGTTCAGCGACTGTTCATTTGACTGTTCATCCCTGTTGCCACTGGTTAAATAGCTCTATGCAATTAGTTGTTGAATATATCTTATTAAAGCATGAATTGTAGTATAATCCTCAGACTTGCTTTTTTTTCAAACGGTATTTGTTAAATTGTTAAGAAGTGGAGGCCCACCCAACAGGTAACGGTATAGCGTAAGAGCGATAGATGTAATTTATAACTGAAAAAACCCAACATGTTTAGCTTTTTACCTGTGGCATGTCCCGTTCATACAGTGTGACAGTCTGGTTAAGTCTTTTGCAGCAGACGACTTTGAAAACATAGTGACAAAAACCTGAAAAACTATGTTGAAAACTTAAGAGCCATGTTTTAGGTACCCTGACAATATTCAGGAAAAGCCTGACATATCCACCGCTCCACAGTCATTAGAGCATTCATTTGAAAAAATCTTGGCCAAGTTCACGACTAGTGTATTAGGTCAAAGAAAGACTTGTTTCACTGATATATATGAAGTAAAAACTATAACAATATTCTTGTTCAACGTTACTGGCTTGATTTGAAATTAATGAGCAAAAAGTATTCAAATTATTTGGATTAATCAACAAAATAGGACGATATGGTCCTATATCGCTCTCCTGGCATACCCGAATTTTATGCACACAAGAGGATCAGTATCACTCCACTGCCATAAGGAAAAGAAATCTGACATATTTGTTTTCTAAAGTTTTCACTAACGCCTTATAAAGAAAAACAGCCTCGCCCCCTGGTGGACATGTTTTTTTTACCATTTCACATTGCTTGAAGGAATCTAGTAGATGGTCTCTTAAAAATTATTGTATTAATCGGCCACACACTTTTTGGAGGAGAATATTGTTTAACCCCTGACATTCAACATGCTTTAAAGGAACGATTTAGAGGGTGACCAAAATTATATTTCTACAAAAATTATTTGAGAATCGGCCAAATAATCTTGGAGTAGAAGATGTTATAAGGTTTTTTCTTTCGGTTGCCATGAACACTAGAATTGTGTTTGGATCTATTTCTAGCTCCACTGGCTTTCAGCCATTCAAGCTTAAATTTAAACATTACATAAATACATTATTTATTTTACATCGATTGCGAAGCAAGCTTTCAGCTTATATTAGTCACGCTCGATGTCTGCTTTCTGGAAACTTAACCAGTACTCGCGCCGTTTGTGTGGAAAAATACCAAAGTCAGGACCCACTCATCACGGGATTCGAACCAGGGACATTTGATACGAAAGGCCGACGCTCTACCTCTGCACCACTATCTTCCAGTCAAGCTTATGTCATGGTGAATTATCCGTGCGTGCATGCATCAACTTTATGCTTCAAACGACTTCTCCTCTGTTACCGCTGAGCGAATTGGCATACTTCACAGGTAGCATCATCTTAATGGCCTCTCATAAATTCCTTCATTTTTAGCTCACCAGAGCACAAAGTGCTCAAGGCGAGTTTTTGTGATAGCCTTTTGTCCGTTGTCCATCGTTCGTCGTCCGTTGTTAACAATAGTGGCAACATTTTGAATCCAACCTTCATGAAAGTTTATCAGAACATATATCTCCATCAAATCTAGGCCAAGTTCGAAACTGGGTCATGTTGGGTCAAAAACTAGGTCACGAGGCCAAATTTAAGGAAAATCTTGTTAACACTCTTGAAGCCGCATTTTTGGCTGGAGCATGTCAAAACTTTGTCAGAATGTTTGTCTTAGTGATATCTAGGCCAAGTTCGAATATAGGTCATGTAGGGTCAAAAACTAGGCCAAATTGAAGGAAAATCTTGTTAACACTCTGGATGCCACATTTTAAACTTGAGTATGTTGAAACTTTGTCAGAAAGTTTGTCTTGATGATATCTAGGTTAAGTTCGAATATGGGTCATGTCCGGTCAAAAACTAGGGCACTAGGCCAAATTTAAGAAAAATCTTGTTAACACTGGAAGCCACATTTTTGGCTTGGGCATGTTGAAACGCTGTAAGAATGTTTTTCTTAGTGATATCTAGACCAAGTTCGAATATAGGTCATGTCGGGTCAAAAACTAGGTCACTAGGCCAAATTGAAGAAAAGTCTTGTTAAAACTCTGGAAGCCGCATTTTTGGCTTGAGCATGTTGAAACTTTGTCAGAATGTTTGTCTTAGTGATATCTAGGCCAAGTTCGAATATAGGTCATGTAGGGTCAAATACTAGGCCAAATTGAAGGAAAATCTTGTTAACACTCTGGATGCCACATTTTAAACTTGAGCATGTTGAAACTTTGTCAGAAAGTTTGTTTTGATGATATCTAGGTTAAGTTCGAATATGGGTCATGTCCGGTCAAAAACTAGGGCACTAGGCCAAATTTAAGAAAAATCTTGTTAACACTCTGGAAGCCACATTTTTGGCTTGGGCATGTTGAAACGCTGTAAGAATGTTTTTCTTAGTGATATCTAGGCCAAGTTCGAATATAGGTCATGTCGGGTCAAACACTAGGTCACTAGGCCAAATTGAAGAAAGGTCTTGTTAACACTCTGGAAGCCGCATTTTTGGCTTGAGCATGTTGAAACTTTGTCAGAATATTTGTCTTGATGATATCTAGGTTAAGTTCGAATATGGGTCATGTCCGGTCAAAAACTAGGGCACTAGGCCAAATTTAAGAAAAATCTTGTTAACACTGGAAGCCACATTTTTGGCTTGGGCATGTTGAAACGCTGTAAGAATGTTTTTCTTAGTGATATCTAGACCAAGTTCGAATATAGGTCATGTCGGGTCAAAAACTAGGTCACTAGGCCAAATTGAAGAAAAGTCTTGTTAAAACTCTGGAAGCCGCATTTTTGGCTTGAGCATGTTGAAACTTTGTCAGAATGTTTGTCTTAGTGATATCTAGGCCAAGTTCGAATATAGGTCATGTAGGGTCAAATACTAGGCCAAATTGAAGGAAAATCTTGTTAACACTCTGGATGCCACATTTTAAACTTGAGCATGTTGAAACTTTGTCAGAAAGTTTGTTTTGATGATATCTAGGTTAAGTTCGAATATGGGTCATGTCCGGTCAAAAACTAGGGCACTAGGCCAAATTTAAGAAAAATCTTGTTAACACTCTGGAAGCCACATTTTTGGCTTGGGCATGTTGAAACGCTGTAAGAATGTTTTTCTTAGTGATATCTAGGCCAAGTTCGAATATAGGTCATGTCGGGTCAAACACTAGGTCACTAGGCCAAATTGAAGAAAGGTCTTGTTAACACTCTGGAAGCCGCATTTTTGGCTTGAGCATGTTGAAACTTTGTCAGAATATTTGTCTTGATGATATCTAGGGTAAGTTCGAATATGGGTCAGGTCAGGTCAACAACTAAGTCACTAGGCCAAAGTTTAGAACAATCTAGTTAACACTATAGAGATCGCATTTTTGACTTGAGCAGCTTGACATTTTGTCAGAAAGTTTGTCTTGATGATATTGCCATTGGCGCTGAAATAGTTATGTCTTAAATAGCCCATTCTCAGGTGAGCAATTCCAGGGCCTCGTGACCCTCTTGTTTTGTATCCATTTGGGTCGATTTCAAAATATGTCCATATTCAAGGTCGGGTATTATCAAAAAACCGAAATTGAGATTTTAAAGGTGTTATATCTTTATTGCCATAGCATACCTCTGAATATAAATGTAGAACTAGCCAACACTTAAACAATGACACGGTTAACACTTTTTTTTCGGCGATAGCTGATTAAAGTGGGTTTTGACCTAGATGTTAAACAAATGATCTCGATTGTAGACCAATCAAATGTTGTATTTAATGAAAAATGTCTAAGAAATAAAGGAAACATTTTAAAACTTCACCTTTGGGTTAGGTTTGATATAAATGAGAGAGAGAGAGAGCTTGCCTCTGGCAAAATTCAAAAATTATTAATATTTTACTATATTTCATACGTTTTCAGTGAATTTTTTTCTCTGAAATTTATTCTTAAGGAAAACAATCAAAGGTTAGTATGCAGAACATTCTCATTTATATCAACCCTAACCCAAAGTATATGTATTGACTAAAACATTTATAAACCAAATATTACATATTTAACGTTATTGTGTTCTGTCATTCTAATAAGTAAGATAAAATATTCTTAGTGTTTTCTCATATTGATCGCCGTTTATCTTTTTTAAAGATATTAATTGTTAACAATAATGTTGAGCTGCTACCTGCAGTTGACCATGGTGTTACCTCTACAAAAGTAGTTCCCAAATTGTGAAAAATAAAAATTTGTAATATTAATATTAATTTCGAAAATATAAAATATGCGTTATTTAATAATTTGGATGATTTGTTCGACAGTACTGTAGGATAAATTTAACTTTTTTATATTTGTCTGTCATTAGACAAACAGCATAATGATATGACAATTTTGTTCACATACAACTTCACATGAAAAAAAAAATCCACATGCATTGCATATCCATTAGACGATCCACAATGTCACTATACTTGAAAAGAGAACAATTAAAAAAAAAACAAGTGAATTTATATTGGTAACACCAAGGAAATCAGAGTTACTCCATGGACAGAAAAAGTAACGACAAGGACAAACAATGTCATGTATGTGTACTAACAAAAACAAAGCACTTGAAATAATGACCAAACCTGTCATGTTAAACTCTTAAACAGGTAACACATGTTTGGTTGATAATTGGAATTTCCTAGACGAGTAATATGATTATAATTTTTAGCAGTATCACCAAGGACCAAATGGTAACTACAAGGACGTATTTTTCAAGATTTCCTAGACATATATTTTCAATTGAATAATGAGACATTTTGAGAGAAGAATATTGATATACCATTCTCTTCATTAAATATAGTGTCTAAAACAACTATTTTCAAAGCTGTATTTAATCCTTTGCTACATTATAATTTTATTTGACTCTTCTAAACTGAAAGAATTTATTTTCCACTTATCAGCTATAATGGATGAATTATGATCACATTTACTGATAGAGTGAAACACAGTGCAGGAAGAGTTCAGAAACCTCGTAACGGGCATCCTGAACTTTTCCTACACTGTTCTCTACATTTCTAAGAAATTTCCATACATACATTGTAACTCTGGTATGTCACATGAACATTCCTGAACAACATCATGCAATCTTTTTCACTCTAGAATATTTGATTTGTGAAGAGCGCTCACGATAAATTGCATGTTTTCATGACTTTTAAAAGCGTCATACTTTTGGTGGTAGAACCCAGAATGGTCTCATCCTGCTGAACGTTGTGTAACTAATCTTTACACCTATGTTTTCATAGACCTTGTCAATTCTTTCAGTGAGAAATCTTTTTTGCTATTTAGTTCCATTTCTTGAGACAGTTTCTTTCTGCCTGATGTAATGCTACTTTTAAAATCATCTCATTCATAGAACGCTCGTACTTTATCTCTTAGTCTTGCTGTAAGTGAACTTTTCTTAGTACCAGTTCTTCCACCTGGTAACCTAAAATGTGTTGATGCTTTACTCAACAGTTTGAGCTTTCTCATTATATTTCCTCTCATAATCTCAAAAATACTCCATTTCTTTCCCTTGCGTAACAGTTGGTACTTTGAGATCGTATCTCTTCACCAAGGGCAACTTGAAAAGCGAGTGTTCTTTTTGTGGCTTTCTTCAAACATCTTCTTTCTTTGCGCGTACCTTTTGCTCGTTCGGTATTCCAGTTTCTCCGCAGCTTATTTGCCTTTGTTCTAGTTGTATCAGGACATTTCGATTTTGGCTGCATTTGTAAAAGTCTCATTCTGTATTTATATATCTATAACACTTAGCAATTCTTCTTAACAGTTATAAAAGTACTTATATTTGCAAAACCCCGTTGTATTAAGATGGAGATACAGAACCTGTGTATAAAGACCACCCTTGGAACACAACATTATGCTCTTTGTTCACAGGTGGTCATTTATTGCAGTGTCATTTCTGCAGAAAATGAGTAATGGGGAAATTAAAAGAAAAGTTGTTATGTACAGGGAATTGCTATTCCATGGTGGTCTTTAGAACAGGTTTGACTGTATATCTTAAAGTATGAAGTACTACATGTAATAACAAGAATTGTGCTTACACGCTAGCTTGTATAGTAGCCCAGTGATGTTATTTGTTTTTACATTATTAGCTCTTAAACTCGACTACCCCTCCTTGTCGGCCAGGGTTACGGGGGTTATCACCACGACCAACTAGCTGGTGTCATGATAAATTGACAAGTAGTACTGGTAACTTATCAGAGATTTGCCAAGATATAAATGGGAAATTGTATAAAACTGCGTAAAACATCAAACAATCAATCGTAAAGTCTACAATCCATATACATAAAAAATAATCAAATCCGTATTGCTTTGCTTTGTTTCGAAATAAACTGTTTCGGTTTTAAAATAAAAATTGTAATACTCACAGTGTTTGTCGTTTGAAAATGTTGAACTCAGTATCAAGTCGCAGTCACTTTAAATATATTACGTATAAAAGGGATTACAGAAGAAGTAGCAACATACGGGTTTATTGGTATGCTTCAGGAAAGCCGAGGTTTATTTAGATTGTCCTAACACAGTATGTGCTAATTACGTGCAATCAATTCAGAATCTAGCACATGTTCGAGTGCTCGGTGTGGTACGCCCCGCACATCAGGAAAGAGGCGACTGGTGTGAGTAAGCTGTATTGACCAATATAATCCATCAATCAATCAATGGACATTTGTTCTATAAAGGCTATTAGAAACGGTTCTTGACTGGATTGGCTGATTGTCAAAGACTGATCACGGAAACAACCGCCTTGGCAAATAGAATTGTGGTTGAAAGCAATATGAATGGTCTACCAGGGTGAGGATAAGTTGACCGATATAAATAGTAATTTACGCTGCAAATGCTACGTTTTGTGATGGAATAACGGTTAACAAATGCGTAAAGCACCATTCCTACAAAATAATCGAAACTTGTTTTGTGTTCTGAATAGCAATTGGAAACTGTCCAAAGTAATGCAACATAGAAAACAATAAAACCAATTAGTTGTGAATTACTTGCTTCCAGATTTGTTTTCAGATTTTCTTTCAGAGCGCATGGCGCGTTACGGTTCCTTCCTATATGGCCTCCAAAAAACACACCAATGCTTGAATTGTGGCATTATAAGACCAGCTAGATTCTCAAAAATAGTTTTAATGCATTCTATGGGAGCTTATACGTCTTTTAAAAATGTTTTCAGATTTTCTTACGGAGCGCGTGGCGTGTTATAGGCGAAAATCACGGTTCCCTCTATACGGCATGGGCCTGCCCTAAAATAGAGCAATATGTTGGTGTATATTCCAGAACAGCCGTTTTGTGCCAAACCTACCCAAAAAACAAATAGACCATATAGTCATGTAAATGTATGTAAATTCGACCGTACTATGTAAGAGGAATCAGCATGGATATAGAGGAATCACATCAGTCAACGCACCCACACCCTGGTCGCCATCTAGTCATACAAGCATCCAGGAAGCAGGGATCATGTAAAATTACAAAACTTTGAAATTGGACTCCCCGGATTTTAACATTATTTGGCAGAATTAGTCATCAAATGCCAGAAATTGTTCAAAACATTTTGATTTGGTCAAAATCGTAGCCGCAAGGTTTTATTTGCTGAAAATCAAAGCAGACAGATAGATAATTAGATAGAAAGAGTGAGCACGAAGTATTTGTGGACGAAACCATAGAATGTTATGCTCTTCTCTACGCGGAGATTATGCGGGAAATTCGATGCACTTTTGTAGAAAAAAATCGTACGTAAAACAAATAAGAGGAAGAAAAGCAAATGGACACTGCAGGATCCGTGTCAAAGGTTGACATTTAAACAGTTATCTTTATTTATTTACTTTGGATAACTATTTCAACGTTTATTGATTTCTGTTTACAAATTACATCAGTTTTCGTGAGTCCATGTATTTAAAATTATAAATATTATTCGTCATCCGACTTGGGATCAGGACACCAGTCATCGATCCCCGGTAAGGTCTTTAAACATAAAATATGATAGTAATTGCTTCTCTATTTTGCGCTCAGTGTTGCAGGAATAGCAATGAGCAATTTCTCCTTTTATTCTGTTCAACATTTTCAATTGAAACTTTATACATATGTTGTGACGCGTTGTGACGTCTACACAAACCTCGAACCCATAGTGGCGCGAATAGTTGATATCCGGAACCAGTCGATCTGGGGAATCATTCTCACTTCCAGCTGTCCTAGCGAATAGACGTAAAACCGAAACTCACTAAGAAGCGAAGAAGTAAAAGTAACAACCACAGGATTATACAGGTATAGCACCCTGTTGAGGTCCACCAATTCACGTAAGACCGTTACGGATCACTTCATTGGCGACGAGGATAATTTGGCTAGTTATTTTGCAGTTTTGAGTCTCTGTTCCGTAGTGTCATCGATTTTCGCGGGCCTGCGTCAGATTTTCAACTTAGACCCAGAATGCAAAAAATAGTCTTGTGAATTACAGTGTGGTTAAAGTTCATTAAAGAAAACATTTTGTTTGATTTAAGCCAGCAATCTTCCATAGGAAGAATACTTTTAGTGTTTAACTTAGAAGATTTCCATGAGTTGAAAAATATTTATTTTTTTCTCATGCCAGGAGTACTCTGTCAGGTCAAATAAAGTTTTTCCAGAGTATTTAAAGATATTTAAAGCAATCTTCCATAGGAAAAATACTTTTAGTGTTTAACTTCGAAGATTTCCATGAGTTGAAAAATAATTTTTTTTTTTCTCATATGCCAGGATTACTCTGTCAGGTCTAATAAAGTTTTTCCAGAGTATTTAAAGATATTTCAAAGTATTAAGTCTGCTTTTTAAGCACAGTTTACTTTTCAGAACAAGTTTATAAGTATTAAATCTGCTTTTTAAGCACAGTTTACTTTTTAGAACAACTTTCAAAGTATTAGGTCTGCTTTTTAAGCACGGTGTACTTTTCAGAACAAGTTTCAGAGCATTTTCGTTGTTTTTAAACACGATTTTGTATCCAAGAAGATAGAATATTGCCAGATATACTTTTTAAGTATAATATTGAGTCTTTCATTCCAAAGCTATGGCTCATATCAATATTAATTATGCATCGGAGGAGGAACTCCATCTTATCCCAGGAATAGGCACAAAGAAGGCCAATGCTCTCATTAAGCATAGGGAACAGTATGGCCAAGTGACAAAGCAAGCATTTTCGCTAATGCTTATGGGAGAGGTTCCCGATACAATCTGGGATATGTTGGACTTTAGTGTGCCAAAGTCTAAAGGTGCGGCATGTATGACTCCTATAAGTCAAGGATATACCAGTTCTTCAATGGACGCTTCTATGGTTTATTTAGAGGCTGAAATTGCAGATACGAAGAAGTCAATTCAGCGTTTACTGTCATACAGTGAACCAAAAGAGTCCGATTTAGGAAGTATAATTTCCAAATTGGCTACAACGCCTTCTTATCATCCATTAAGTATGCATGTATCAGGCAGTATCCCTAAAGTCAAAGCACCAAAAGCACAGAGGCAAAATGAAAGGCCTAAATTAATAAGACCAGAAATGGAAACCCCCAAGATAGTTAAATCTAAGCCTGCCACTTTTCAACATGACTTAGCATATTTAGAACAGTTGCAACAAAACACGCAACATCAAATTAATTTATTGCAACTCATGTTAGAAGAACAGCAGCAAATACAGCTTGCAATCAGGGAGTCTTTTAGATTCAACTCTGAAAATGAAATGGCCGCAGGTCAACAGTCTTTTAGACAGGACTTGGGTCATGCTGGTGAAAGGTTGGTTAATCAACAGTCTGATGCATGTGTTCATGTGAGCCCAGTTCTATCTCATGTTTCAAGGTCGAGATCAACTCGGACTAATATTCCATCTGAAAAGGTGTTTACACATAGAAATGGATACCCAAACTCATCAAGATCACGGTCGAGTTCTGAGTCATGTTCGCCCTACAAACATTCAAAACACTACCAAAATTGTCAAAGAAAGAGTAGTCGTTCTTCAACGAAGCATGATGTGTCTTTTAGACATCACTCCAATGAAAGACACGGAGATCCAAGGAGATTGCCAAAGAATCTCCGATATAACGGAAAAACTAGCTGGATTTCATTTAAGCCAAAGACTTTTTAAATCAAAGTAATAGCTGCCCTCCTTGGTGCTCAGGATTGTGGGGTTAGAATTACGACTGATTAGATGTTGTCAGGTTGTAAAAAAACCTCTTGAAAAATCTAAATGTTTACATTTATAAGGCCTAAAAAAAATATATGTTTGTTTCTGGTTACACGACCGACCCTGTTTTTCACCCCCTACCAGATTTTTTTGGGGAGGAAAACGATAAAATCTGACATTTTTTTCATCTGCGATAGGAAATCATTTTCATAGGAGGCATTTGACTGCAATGTCAAGCTCCTATTAGCAGTTTACAATCAAAACACTAGAGAAATTTGGATTCACATCCTTTGGGACCGAAAATGAAAATCCCTACCTACCGACCCATATTTATTTCAGGCCGTAACCAGAAACAAACCCATAATTTTGTTAGGCCTAAATAGTTCTATGATCATAAAATATATTATGATAATAAATTGATATATATACCTAAATTTTAAGTTTTTTAGCTCACCTGAGCTTTGCTCAAGGTGAGTTATTGTGATCGCCTTTTGTCCGGCGTCCGTCGTGCGTCAACTTCTTCTCCTCAGTAACCAGTGGGTCAATTGGGATGAAACTTCACAGAAAGCATCCTCCCAATGACCTCACCAGATTTCCTTCAAATTGTTGGAATCCATGCAGAATTCTTGTTTCCATGGCAACGAAATGAAATAAACTTCAAAATGCTTCTTCTCCCAAACTGGTTGGCAGATTTTCAAATAATTTTGTAGAAATGTTCCTTGGATGACCCTCTATCAGATTCCTTCAAGCCATGTCGTTTGGTCAAAAAACATGGCTGCCAGGGGGGGTTATTTTGCCTTATATGGCTTAATAGTGAAAACTTAAAAAATCTTCTCCTCCTAAAGTGTCAGGCCGATTTTCAAATAATTTTGTAGAAATGTTCCTTGGATGACCCTCTATCAGATTCCTTCAAGCCATGTCGTTTGGTCAAAAAACATGGCTGCCAGGGGGGCGGGGCTATTTTGCCTTATATGGCTTAATAGTGAAAACTTAAAAAATATTCTCCTCCTAAAGTGTCAGGCCGATTTTCAAATAATTTTGTAGAAATGTTCCTTGGATGACCCTCTATCAGATTCCTTCAAGCCATGTTGACTGGTCAAAAAACATTGACGCCAGTGGGGCGGGGCTATTTTTCCTAATATGGCTATAGTGAAAATTTAAAAAATCTTCTTCTCCGAAAGTGTCAGGCCGATTTTCAAATAATTTTGTAAATATATTCCATAAATGACCCACTTTCAGATTCCTTCAAGCCATGTTGATTAGTCGAAAAACATGGCCGCCAGTGGGCAGGGCTATTTTGCATTATATGGCTATAGTGAAAACTTAAAAAATCTTCTGCTCCAAAATTGTCAGGCCGATTTTCAAATAATTTTGTAGAAATGTTCCTAGGGTGACCCTCTATCAGATTCCTTCAAGCCAAGTTGATTGGTTGGAAACTATGGCTGCAAGGGGGTGGGGCTTATATAGCTAAAGTTAAAAAAAAAATAATCAGGTGAGCGATCCAGGGCCATCATTAATGTATTGCAGGGATGCTTTGCATTTAAAGGATTAAAGCAGGTTTGACATTGCTACATTTATAGCCCTTATCCCTTTCCCTCATGCCACGAATATGCAGCAGACAACTTTGAAAACATACCTGAAAACATTTGGGAACTCTTTCCCTCATATAGATGCTTTCTGACGCCTCTGCAGCAGACAGCTTTTTGAAAACTTAGTGACAAAAGAAGAAATTGCTAAAAACGAGCAATTTCTCCTTTTGCCACAATGTTTTCCACTTTTAGACATAGGTTATCCATTTAATTATAGAGATTTTCTATTTTTTGACAAAATATGTTCAAAGTCATCTGCTGCAGAATTGTCGTATGAGGGAAAGGGTTAAATGAAAATACAATCAGTGTTCCAGCTCACATTTTTTTTATAAGGGTAACCTTTACCCCTTGGGTTGAAAATCTGGGGGTAAGATTTAATTTCAGGGAGTATGAAAATTTGAAGGCAGATTTTTCATAATAAAATAGGATAAACAGCAACTGTATTACCTTCGATCAAATTCTCTGCACTGTAACACTTTTTAATCATGACAGAAGACGAAGTAACACTTATTCATAATTGTCTACATTTTACATTTATGTGAAGCCCTCTGTATGACCTCATCAATATCTATTAATTAGTTTGTTTAAATACGGCTGACATACTAGCTAGATGATTTTATCAAGTAAGTTTATTTCTAAACTTTTTAATCAACATTATCTAGACGGTTTTGTTATGCATTCTTTGTAAGTACGATCTTCAATTTTTCTTTCACATTTATCTGACCGGCGCGATCAACATTATCATGATGTTAACATCATAGATAGCTGTTGCAACGATTAAATAAATCATATTAAACATTGAACTGAGTCTCAAAAATATGCATCACTATGATCACATCAGCGAAAAATTGGAAATGTCCGCCATTTTGTTTTCTTCCAACACTCGCGTGGTTAAATTGACGAGACGAAATAGGTACTATACTTTCTTTGAGTTATTGTGATCGCCAGTTGTCCGTCGTGCGTCAGTCAACCTCTTCTCAGTAACCAGTGGATCGGTCAATTGGGATGAAACTTCACAGAAAGCATCCTCTCAATGACCTCACCCGAATTCCTTCAAATTTTTTGGATCCATGCAGAAATCTTTTAAAAAAAGTTTTCAAAACTGGTTGGCCGATTTTCAAATAATTTTGTAGAAAAGTTCATTGGATTGATCCTCTATCTGATTCCTTCAAGCCATGTTGATTGGTCAAAAAACATGGCCGTCAGGGGGTGGAGCTATTTTGCCTTTATATATATGGATATAGTGAAAAACTTAAAAAATCTTCTCCTCCGAAAGTGCGAGACCGATTTTCAAATAATATTGTAGAGATGTTCCTAGGGTGACCTTCTATCAGATTCCTTCAAGCCATGTTGATTAGTCAAAGACTGTGGCTGCCAGGTGGCGTTTTTTTGTCTTTTTGCGTCTTATATGGCTATAGTGGAAACTTAAAAAATCTTCTCCTGAAAGTGTCTTGCCAATTTTCAAATAATTTTGTAGAAATGTTCCTGTGGTGACCTTCTATCAGATTCCTTCAAGCCATGTTGATTGGTGAAAAACATAGCCACTGGGGGGGCAGGGATTTTTTGCATTATATGGCTATAGTCTTCTCCGACGAAAGTATCTGGCCGATTTTCACATAATTTTGTAGAAATGTTCCTTGGGTGAGTCTATCAGATTCCAACAAGCCATGTTGATTGGTCTTGAAATATGGCTGCCATGGTGGCGGGCTCTAAGCCGTATATTTACTTTAGTGAAAACTTTAAAAATCTTCTCCTCCCAAACTATTTGGCTGATTTCAAATAACTTGAAATGTTCCTTGTGTGACACTCTAGGAGATTCCTTTAAGCAATGGTGATGGATAAAAAAACATGACCACCAAGGGGTAGGGCTGTTTGGAAATTTAATTTTTGCCTAATGTCAGTGGAGCGATACTAGCCCCCTTGAGCCTCTTGCATTAGCTTACCTGACCACAAAATGAGTAAATGTGGTTTACTTTGTGGTTGGCATGACAAATCGCATTGCATAAGTCAGGTGAGTGATCCAGGGCCATCATGGCCCTCTTGTTGTATGAAAAAGATTTGTTTAATATTTGACTGGTTAAATATCATATTTGGCACCTGAATGTATATACAGTATGGTTTTTAGCTCTACTGGCCAAAGGCCAGAAGGGCTTATGTCGTGGCGATTTGTCTGTGCGTGCTTGCGTCCGTCCGTCCGTAAACAATTTCTTGTTAACATGATACAGTCTTCACTTTTGATTGTATCTCAACCAAACTTATACAGTAGTTAGATATCCATGAGAGCTCGGTTCCTTTCGAAAACCAGCCAGATCCGCCCATGCATGACTGGATTATGGCCCTTGAAATGGTCAAAATTGCTATAAAAGAGCTTGTTAACACGATAGTCTTCACTTTTGATTGTATCTCAACCAAACTTATACAGTAGTTAGATATCCATGAGAGCTCGGTTCCTTTCGAAAACCAGCCAGATCCGCCCATGCAAGACTGGATTATGGCCCTTGAAATGGTCAAAATTGCTATAAAAGAGCTTGTTAACACGATACAGTCTTCACTTTTGATTGTATCTCAACCAAACTTATAGTAATACAGTAGTTAGATATCCATGAGAGCTCGGTTCCTTTCGAAAACCAGCCAGATCCGCCCATGCATGACTGGATTATGGCCCTTGAAATGGTCAAAATTGCTATAAAAGAGCTTGTTAACACGATACAGTCTTCACTTTTGATTGTATCTCAACCAAACTTATACAGTAGTTAGATATCTATGAGAGCTCGGTTCCTTTCGAAAACCAGCCAGATCCGCCCATGCAAGACTGGATTATGGCCCTTGAAATTGTCCAAATTGCTATAAAAGAGATTGTTAACATGATACAGTCTTCACTTTTGATTGTATCTCAACCAAACTTATACAATAGTTAGATATCTATGAGAGCTCGGTTCCTAAACCTATTGTAAACCAGCCAGATCCGTCCATGCAAGACTGGATTATGGCCCTTGAAATTGTCCAAATTGCTATAATTGAGCATGTGAACACAATAGAGGCTCTATTTACTATCTGATCTTCACCAAACTTAGGTAGCAGTTAAATATTGATTAGAGCTTGGTAAACCAGCCAGATCTGCCAATGCAAGACTGGATTATGGCCCATGAAATTGTAAAAATTGCTATAATACAGCTTGTGAACACAATAGAGCCCCCATTTACTATCCGATCTTCACCATACATACATGCTCTGGATTGAAAATGACCAAAGAAGCATACCAGTAGAGCATAGGCCCTCATGGGCCTCTTGTTTATGTATATACAGTATGGTTTTTTACGCGCGATCTTGCATAGGCCTTAAATACATGAATGAAAGTGAATTTGTTTGCTCAATTTACGAAACATTTTATGTGAATGGGAACACTGACAATACTTGAATAAGAGTTGAAAACATGGTGATAAAAGGAGAAATTGCTTGTTTTGGTCAATTTCTTCTTTTATTGCCATGTTTTCAAGAATCTGTCTGCTGCAGAGGCGTCTATATGCAGGAAAGGGTTATTATGTCTCCCCCATACATGGGGGTGACATATTGTTTTTGCCCGTTCCGTCCTTCCATCTGTCACACTTGTTTCCGCTCAATAACTGAAGAACGCTTGGGTGTAGGAACTTCATACTTGGTATGCAGGTTGGTTATGACCAGTAGCTGACCCCTATAGATTTTAATGTCAGAAGGTCAAAGGTCAAGGTCATGATGACCTTGTGAGGTAAGAAATGGTTTCCGCTCAATAACTGAAGAACACTTGGGCTGAAAAGGTCACAGTGACAATGAGCTGAAAAATTGTTTTTGCTTGGGCCCAGGAACTTCATACTTGGTGTGTAGTTTGGTCACCACCAGCAAATGACCGGGTCACCCGGTTAATTTTGAGGCCAAAGGTCAAGGTCACAGTGGTCATGGTCAGGTCTGTCACACTTGTTTCCGCTCAATAACTGAAGAAGGCTTGGGCATAGGAACTTCATACTTGGTATGCAGGTTGGTCATGACCAGTAGATGACCCCTATTGATGTTGATGTCTGAAGGTCAAAGCTCAAAGGTCATGGTGATCTTGTGAGGTAAAAAATGGTTTCCGCTCAATAACTGAAGAATGCTTGGGCCGAGGAACTCCATTCTTAGTATGCAGGTTGGCCATGCGTCACTATGTCAAAGGTCAAGGTCATGGTTACCTTCAGCTGAAAAATGGTTTCCGCTCAATAACTAAAAAATGCTTATGTTGAGGAACCTCATACCTGGTGTGCAGGTTGGTCCTAACCAATAGATGACACTTATTATGCCCCCTTCGAAGAAGAGGGGTATATTGCTTTGCACATGTCTGTCGGTCCGTCTGTAGACCAAAGCTTGTCCCGAGTGGTCCTCAAACTTGACTTGAGGGTTGGGCCTGACAAGGAGATGAACCCTATTTATTTTGAGGTCATTGGGTCAAAGGTCAAGGTGACCTTGAACACAAAAACCCCTTTTAAAGCTTGTCCGAGTGATAACTCAATAATGCCTGGACCTATGGTCCTCAAAGTTGATTTGGAGGTTGGGCCTGACCAGTAGATGAACCCTATTTCTTTTGAGGTAATTGGGTCAAAGGTCAAGGTCACAGTGACCGTGAACACAAAAACCCTTTTTAAGCTTGTCCGAGTGATTACTCAACAATGCCTGGACCTATGGTTCTCAAAGTTGACTTAGACGTTGGGCCTGACCAGTAGATGAACCCTATTTAATTTGAGGTCATTGGGTCAAAGGTCACAGTGACTTTGAACACAAAAACCCTTTTTAAGCTTGTCCAAGTGATAACTGAACATTGCCTGGAGCTATGGTCCTCAATCTTGACTTGAAGGTTGGGCCTGACCAGTAGATGAACCCTATTTCTTTTGAGGTCATTGGGTCAAAGGTCAAGGTCACAGTGACCTTGAACCCAAAAACCATTTTTAAGCTTGTCCGAGTGATAACTCGATAATGCCTGGACCTATGGTCCGCAAAGTTGACTTGGAGGTTGGGCCTGACCAGTAGATGAACCCTATTTCTTTTGAGGTAATTGGGTCAAAGGTCAAGGTCACAGTGACCTTGAACACAAGAACCCTTTTTAAGCTTGTCCGAGTGATAACTCAACAATGCCTGGACCTATGGTACTCAAAGTTGACTTAGACGTTGGGCCTGACCAGTAAATGAACCCTATTTATTTTGAGGTCATTGGGTCAAAGGTCAAGGTCACAGTGACTTTGAACACAAAAACCCTTTTTAAGCTTGTCCGAGTGATAACTCAACATTGCCTGGAGCTATGGTCCTCAGTCTTCACTTGAAGGTTGGGCCTGACCAGTAGATGAACCCTATTTATTTTGAGGTCATTGGGTCAAAGGTTAAAGTCACAGTGACCTTGAACACAAAAACCTTTTTTAAGCTTGTCCGAGTGATAACTCAACAATGCCTGGACCTATGGTTCTCAAAGTTGACTTGGAGGTTGGGCCTGACCAGTAGATGAACCGGTTTATTCTCGATTGTCCCACATTTTGATTTTTGGGCTAAAAATCGATGTAGGACTATCGGGAAAAAATACAGGTAAGGTGTCGGCTAATCCCTGCCCGGGGCGAAGATATCACTACAGTTCGGTTCATTTAAAATTCCACTATATTGGTAACCATTTTTTATAAAACAGTATGTTACGAATTTATCAGAAAAAAGCTCTTGTTTGGTCCTCTTTTTGATATAACATAGGAATAAGGAAAATATCAAATTATTTAGAAAAACATATTTTTATTCAAATTAGGTAATTGAACTATTGTTTATAATACATACATTCAAATAACAAATAACAAATTAAACACATCATATAATCACATCGTCTGATCTGGGTTTTCACTGTTTTCAATTTTGTTGAATATTTACTCAGTTTATAAATGGTTACATATGTAGACAATATGTTGCTCTGTCCGCATACACAATTGCGCTAATGGCATCACGCAGGCGTTCCTTTAGGGATGCTAGTCGCGTGTCAATGTTTTTATGTTTCCTTCTCTTGGTTGGTCTTTTACCTCCTGTAGCATACTGAACTACCTTGATACATGAAAATGATTCAACTTCCTGGATAGTTCTAAGGATGGAAAATATGTTCGGATGTGAATGCTGAACAGCTTTCTTCAACATGCTATGCCAGCCTTCTACATTGTTTGTCGTCCTTGGACCATGGGTATTGAAGTGATTCCAAATATGTTTGTCGCTCTCAATCCAGTTCTCAGTTACATAGTCTGTGAATGTTTCAACTGCTGCAGGAAGCTCTAAAGTAGCAATGTCAGTGAGTGCTTCGAACCACACGTCTTCAACTGAGTTGAGACTTACATCCTTCAAAAGTCTTGATTCTTTTTACCAATTCAACAGATTGTTCATTCCAATCCCGATTTCTGAGAGCTGATACCTCTTCTTTGTAAATTGTTGGAATAGGCGTTGTTTCTTTTCGACACCGTTTTCGAATCTTCTGCATCACATTGTCTGTTTCTATATGGAAATTGTCAGGCTCGTGGATATGGTTAGCGTTATGTCTGACGAGAATACCTTCTCTGGTTGTTACTCGTGATGGACAGGCACGGTTAGAACAAGTCCAGTACACCCTCTCTTCCCGTCGGCTCTTGATAACAAATTTGTGGCCATCAATAACCAGACTCATTTCGCCGCGCTGGTTCTTCACAAAATCTAGTCTTACTTGGGCGTTAGCCATGTTTTCAGTATGATGTAAAAACAATAATGATACTTTTCCCCAAAATTTTCAATTCAAGAAATGCATCAACAGTTTGTTCATTTATAATTAAGAGCATATAATTATATAATTTTCTTTAATTTAATTGAATGTTTGTGCAAACAGTTCAGAAAGAAATGAAACAAAGGTGAAATTAATAAAGATCAAATATGAATTATAAGTGTTTTTTTTTGCAAACAAATGAAATTAATAAAGATCAAATATGAATTATAAGTGTGTTTTTTTGCAAACAAATGAAATTAATAAAGATCAAATAGTAAAGAAACCGCAATGAAACAAAGCAGAAAATACTGTGAAATTTACTATGTTTGTAGTGGAATAGGCATAAACTTAATTGAATGTTTGTGCAAACAGTAAACCGCAAATTTACTATGTTTGTAGTGGAATAGGCATAATAACAGGACTGTATTCTCACCTTTCCCTTACCTCTCTTTACCGCTCGTTATCCCACCGCATTAAGGGTAAATAGTAAAATCAAAATGTGGGACAATCGAGAAGACACCGATGAACCCTATTTATTTTGAGGGGGGGGGGGCATAATGTTTGACAAACATCTCTTGTTGATTTTGTGCTTAATAACTGTAGAATGCTTTGGCCATGGAAGTTAATACTTGGTGTGCAGGTTGGTCACCACCAGCAGATGACCCCTATTGAATTTTGATGTCAGTAGGTCAAAGGTCAAGGTTGTGGTGACCTTGGACTGATAAATGTTTCCGCTCAATAACTAAAGATTGCTTTGGCCCAGGAACTTCATACTTGGTGTGCAGGTTGGTCACCACCAGCAAATGACCCCTATTGATTTTGAGGTCACTAGGTCAAAGGCCAAGGAAACCTTCAGCTGAATGGTTTTCGCTCAATAACTGAGGATTGTCACTGTTGCTTCATCTCCAGTCCAAAACTACAAAATTCATCTCCATCATTTCTTTTCCTCACCTACGACCACACAAATGGGGAGACAAGCGCTTTTTCAAAAAAGCAATCTCAGATTGTTCTTTCTATGCTTTAATTGAAAATTCTGTGTACTGTTTCACTGCTTTGACTGTCAAAACATAGTACATGTACTTGCAACTGTGGAAAATCTCAATAAAGAATAATAATTTTAATTGAGTTTAAAACATTGTGGCAAAAGTAGAAATTGCTCATCAATGTTTTCACAAGTCATATGCTGTAGCTGTGCTTTAAATGTTTCTAAATGTATGTTGGAATTGGTTAAAAAGGACTGAACACCATAATGGTCCAAAATCGTTATATTTTATACTTATTCTAAATAATCCGCAATACGTCGATATATATGTATCGGAATGTTGTAGAAGGTCGTACAAGTCTTGTTTTTCATTATTTCATAGGAAATAAGCAGTTAAAAAAACGTCCGCTCCATGTTTTCCCATTTAAAAATACCGTGGAATTTCCTCTTGCTCATTTGAATTTGTGAATTTAATTCGGCATTCTCTAACACTATCGACTCATTACATTCATGTATGCGTGAGTGTAAGGAACGACAACTCTGCGAAGGAGATTGTCAATTCAGTTTTAGTGATCACGTGATAAATATACAGCGATATTTTTAGATTTACTGGGTTACTAACCCAGTAGATTTTACAATGCAAAATAACGAAAAATCTCCGCAATATTAATAGTGTGCATATATTGTAGTACATCAGTCAGCAAATCTCAATGCCTTACATGCAAAAACATCAAGGTAATAGCAATTTTTAACAATTTTCTTTTTTATGCCCCCCCGGAATCTCCGATTCGGGGGACATATAGTTTTTGGCCTGTCTGCACGTTGGTCTGCACGTCTGTTTGTCTGCACAAAAAAAACTTTAACCTTGACCACAACTTTTGAACCATAACAGATACGGCTACCATATTTCACATGTGTATTCCTTGTGACATGACCTTTCTGTCAGTACCAACATTTTTGACCTTGCGACCTTGACCTTTGACCTAGATGTAGTTTTTGGCCTGTCTGCACAAAAAAACCTTTAACCTTGACCACTACTTTTGAACCATAACAGGTACGGCTACCATATTTCACATGTGTATTCCTTGTGACATTACCTTTCTGTCAGTACCAAAATCCTTGACCTTTGACCTAGATGTTGCCATTCTCGAAAAAAACTTTAACCTTGGCCATTACTTTTGAACCATAACAGGTACGGCTACCATATTTCACATGTGTATTCCTTGTGACATGACCTTTCTGTCAGTACCAACATTTTTGACCTTGACCTTTGACCTAGATGTAGTTTTTGGCCTGTCTGCACAAAAAAAACTTTAACCTTGACCACTACTTTTGAACCATAACAGGTACGGCTACCATATTTCACATGTGTATTCCTTGTGACATTACCTTTCTGTCAGTACCAAAATGTTTGACCTTGCGACCTTGACCTATGACCTAGATGTTGCCATTCTCGAAAAAAACTTTAACCTTGGCCATTACTTTTGAACCATAACAGGTACGGCTACCATATTTCACATGTGTATTCCTTGTGACATGACCTTTCTGTCAGTACCAACATTTTTGACCTTGCGACCTTGACCACCTTTGACCTAGATGTTGCCATTCTCGAAAAAAACTTTAACCTTGGCCATTACTTTTGAACCATAACAGGTACGGCTACCATATTTCACATGTGTATTCCTTGTGACATGACCTTTCTGTCAGTTCCAACATTTTTGACCTTGCGACCTTGACCTTTGACCTAGATGTTGCCATTCTCAATTTTTTTTTAACCTTCCCCACTACTTTTGAACCATAACAGGTAAGGCTACCATATTTCACATGTGTATACCTTGTGACATGACCTTTCTGTCAGTACCAACATTTTTCACCTTGCGACCTTGACCTTTGACCTAGATGTTGCCATTCTCGAAAAAAACTTTAACCTTGACCACTACTTTTGAACCATAACAGGTACGGCTACCATATTTCACATGTGTATTCCTTGTGACATGACCTTTCTGTCAGTACCAACATTTTTGACCTGGCGACCTTGACCTTTGACCTAGATGTTGCCATTGGGGGGCATCAGTGTTTCACAAACACATCTTGTTTTTCTCTTTCTCATATTGGATTCAGTCCCTTTAAAAAAATAAAATGAAACTGAAAATTAAAACACTAATCTCTGTAATTATAGAGACTACCTGCCTGAAGACAAAATAGGTGGAGCCAGTAGACGTCATGATAGATTCATTGAATTGTGGGAGGAACTAGACATGGAAGTACAGGTTTGTTCGGATTTGATTGCTATATGAGCCGTCCCGCGAGAAAACCAACATTGTGGACTCTGCGTAAAGTATCGACCCGGTCAGCCTTTATAGCATGCTTCGTAGGCGAACCCGGACAGACACTTTTCGCCTTCTGAGGATTTTCTGTTTCAGGAATCATTAGTCTATACCTCTATCCGCCTGAGACGGAATGTGTCGGCCGGGTTCAGTCGGCACGGACTGCACAGGCCGATCTGGGTCGATACATTAAGCAGAGTCCATAATATATGATATCTTGCTTGTTTATTGCATACTGTGCAATTTTGCTGCCATAGCCATCCTGCAACGGTTGGAACATGCGTCCACAGAGTTGCAGGATTTAGAATCAAACAGGGCCTATCACAGCATTTTCATTAATCCTTACAACAAATCTGAAGCAGGCGACTTTGATAACATAAAAAGCCTGAAAAATCTCCATAAAAGAAAGCTTAATTGTAAAATAAAATTGAAAACATTGTGGCCAAAGGAGAAATTGCTCATCATGAGCAATTTCACCTTTGGCCACAATGTTTTCAAAAATCGTCTGCTGCTATTGCGTCAGAATGCTTCTGCAGGTGGGAAAGGGTTAATTCTTTCCCTCATCTGATTGATTTGTATGCATCTGTAGGAGACAATGTTTTATAGCATTGTGACAAAAGCTAAAAAGGAGAAAATGTTTTGAATTTATTCATTAAATTAAATGTATCTCCTCCGTCTGTTCACATTTCCCTACAAACAACTTCTCCTAAACCAATGAACAACATTCAAAATAATTACACAGGAATACTGGTGGTCCTCTTTAAAAGTTATTCAAAGAATTTGCATTTATTCGATTGCAATGGCTCCAGAGAGAGGGGTTTCAAAAGTATAGGTCCGATTTAAAAATAAATTGAATAAAAGGTTTCTTGGGTGACTGTCTACCAAGATTGTTCAAATTGATCCATTGAAATACATGGTTGCCAGGGGCCTTGATTGTTTTCCTTATATGTATATATTAGGGATGGCAACGAATATTTGAATATGCGATCATATTTTTTTTTAATGTTTATTTTTAGCTCACCTATGCACAAAGTGTAAGGTGAGCTATTGTGATCACATTTTGTCCGGCGTCCGTCCGTCGTGCGTCGTCAACATTTCAGCTTGTTAACACTCTACAGGCTACATTTTGCATCCAATCTTCATGAAAGTGTATCAGAACATTCATCTCCATCAAATCTTGGACAAGTTCGAAACTGGGCCATATGAGGTCAAAAACGAGGTCACTAGGTCAAATTGAAGCTCTAGAGGTGTCAAATGCTGTATATATCAGGGAAATGGTTAACTCCTCTTTTGTTCTTCTTCTTATTGGTTGAGGTTGTTCAATACCCTCACACTTAGCATTGAATGCCATTTGGTGAGCAGCTAGCATTGTGAAATTCTTTTGTTCACTGTACATTTCAAGTACTGACCGTGTCGTCGAATTAATAAAAAAGAACAAATTGACATTTCGAAGAGAAAGCAAAAGTTATATAATTCAACATGTAAAAAGCATCGTTGTTTAGATCTATAATGAAGTTATTGAATTATTTTCATACTTTAATTTATAATTATATGATGAGGGATGTTACAGTTTCTGATGTTTCGTACCACTGCCTTTATGCAATTCGACAATGTCGGTTTCGTACAACTGCCTATACGCAATTTGACAATGTCGGACATATACATTTTAAGCTCCACTGGCTGAAAGCCAGTCGAGCTTATGTCATGGCGAATTGTCCGTAGTGCGTCCATGCGTGCGTAAGTGTGTGCGTTAACTTTTTCCTTTGAACAACTTCTTCTCCCTAACCACTTGGCCAATTTGGTTGAAACTTCATAGGAAGCATCCTCTCAATGTCCTCTCTTAAATTCCTTCAATTTCTTTTGATCCATCCATAATTCTGGTTTCCATAGCAACCAAAAGAAAAAAATAGTGAAAACTTAAAAAATCTTCTTCTCCGAAAGTGTCTGGCCAATTTTCAAATAATTTTGTAGAAATGTTCCTTTATTAGATTCTTTCAAGCCATGTTGATTTGTCGAAAAACATGGCCGCCAGAGGGCGGGGCTATTTGGCCTTATATGACCATAGTGAAAACTTTCAAAATCTTCTTCTCCGAAAGTGTTCAGCCTATTTTCAAATAATTTTGTAGAAATGTTCATTTGGTGACCCTCTATCAGATTCCTTCAAGCCACGTTGGTTGGTAAAAAAACATGGCCACCAGAGGGCGGGGCTATTTTGCCGTATATGGCTAAAGAGAAAACTTAAAAAATCTTCTCCTCCGAAAGTGTCTGGCTGATATTCAAATAACTTTGTAGAAATGTTCCTAGGCTGACCCTCTATCAGATTCCTTCAAGCCATGTTGATTGGTTGAAAAATATGGCCGCCAGGGGGTGGGACTATTTTGCCTTATATGGCTATAGTGAAAACATCCTCTCCTCCGAAAGTGTCCGGCCGATTTACAAATAATTTTGCAGAAACATTCCTTGGGTGACACTCTACAAGATTCCTTTAAGCCATGGTGGTTGGTAAAAAACATGGCCACCAGGAGGCAGGGATGTTTGGAGATTTGATTTTTGCCTTATGGCCGTTGAGCGATACTGGCCCTCTTGGGCCTCTTGTTAGCTCACCTAAGCACGAAGTGCAAGGTGAGCTTTTGTGATCACTCACTGTCCGGCATCCGTCGTTGTCGTCTGTTAAAAATTTCCTACAAATGACTTCTTCTACTAAACCAATGGACAGATTTCAAAAAAACTTCACAGGAATTTAATTCCAAGTCGAACTTTGGTTGCTGCTGCATCAGAAAAGGGGAAAATTGCCAAATCTTAAAAAATCTTCTTGTCGAACTTTGGTTGCTGCTGCATCAGAAAAGGGGAAAATTGCCAAATCTTAAAAAATCTTCTTGTCCAAAAGTACCGTACTGGCCCGATTTGAAAATTATTTTGCCCTAATGTTCCTTGGGGAACCCATTACCAAGATTGTTCAAATATTTCAGATCCGTTGAAAAACATGGCCACCAGGGGGCGGAGCTTGTTATCCATATATGTGCATTGTTAAAACTTTAAAAATCTTCTTGTCCAAAAGTACTGACCCAATTTGAAAATTATTTTGCACAAATGTTCCTTGGGGCACCCTTTACCAAGATTGTTCAAATATTTCCGATTCGTTGAAAAACATGGCCGCCAGGGGGCTGGGCTTTTTTTCCTTATATGTGCATTGTTAAAACTTTAAAAATCTTCTTGTCCAAAAGTATTAGCCCGATTTGAAAATTATTTTGCACAAAGTTCCTTGGGGCACCCTTTACCAAGATTGTTCAAATATTTCCGATCCGTTGAAAAACATGGCCACCAGGGGGGCGGAGCTTGTCCTTATAAAAAAAATCTTCTTGTCCAAAATTACTGGCCCGATTTAAAGATAATTTGATTCAAATGTTCCTTGGAGGACCTTCTACCAAGATTGTTCAAATTAATCTGATCCATTGAAAAACTTGACCGCCAGGGGTGGGGCTTGTTTTCCTAATATGTGCATTGTAATATCTTTAAAAATCTTCTTGTCCAAAAGCACCTGCCTGATTTAAAAATTATTTAGCACAAATGTTCCTTGGGTGACCTTCTACCAAGGTTGTTCAAATAAATCCGATCCGTTGAAAACATGGCCACCAGGGAGGGATGCTTCAACAGTTTTCCTTACATGTATAGAGTATAAAACTTTGAAAACTATTGAAGATCTATTAAATCAGGTGAGCTATAAGGCCATCATGGCCCTCTTGTTGTATAAACCAATTATTTGATATATTATAACGATTTTCCCTAATTTTGCCCATATGTTTTTAAACTCATCCGCTTCAGACTTGTTGTATTTGGGGGAAAGGGTTAATTTAAGTTGCGGTTATTGCCAGTAATATTTCAGTGGGGACAAATCAAAGGGTAATTTTCAAGTTATGTTTTAACTTTATAAAATGATTATAAAGTAACGAAATTAACGGTAATTAACACCAACACACCATTGAATGATGAGTTATCTTTTCCTTCAAATCAATAGCTACTTTCAGTAATGGAAGCGAAATGTTTTCAAAGCTGCTGCAAATTTCATAAAACATTGTTGGATAAAGAGAAATAAGGTACAATGAGTAGTTTCCCAAAAAATGTGCTAATCTATCCTTAATTACAACTTTCAGTTATATTCCTTAAATTTCCTCTTGTATATTCATTTATAGATATTTACTTAATTTATATATATTATATAATTATGTATATATATATTTACTAATTGAAACGTTGTAGGAAAAGAAAAATTCCCTCTCAGATATTTATAAAATCGTCTGCTGCAGGTTTCTAATATTTACCTCATAATTTGTTAAATACATATTTTCCTTGAAAGTAGTTTAATGCATTTACTACTTGCAGATGCAACATTTGGAGACCTGGGATAAATTGTGACAAAACATGAACAATGTTGTCAATAGTTTTGTGCTAGGGAGAATTGTTAGTTATCTGGTAAATCACGAATGGTGTGTTCCTCGAACGCTGCCTACTCGACTTAATATGTATTAGGGGTAATATTAGGGGGCATTGTAAAGGGTAAATTACAGAATGATTAATTAAAAAGGAATGTGTTTCCTCGCTTTCTCACACAAAGAATCCTCACAACATTCTTTCCAAGCAACTGGCTGCTTTTCCACATATAATGTTAGCCTATTGGTGAAAGATGATTGACGCTTGTCACATTGACTTTTGTTAAACAACGGAAAAAATGTTGGCCGAGCTTGGATTCGAACCCGCAACCACTGGATTAACAGCCCGCGTCGCTACCGACTAATCTACCAGGAAAGGTGTGGAAATGACTTTTCCTGAATTGCACCCTAAAATCCACTTCCAGCAGTACAAGTTGATTATGTTGCTGTGTTTGAATATGGTCAGTCAATGCCTCTGCACAGTATCTTGTGCTGGCTTCCTTGTTAAATGTTTTAGTTTTGTTCTGGAAATTGAAACAGTCATGTTTACTACATAACAAGCATTATATCCCCTTCTCCTTCAACATAAACAGTCCACCAAACACCTGTTTTATCACAGTGACATATTTCTGTCCAACCAACAATCCTGAAATTTAAACTTCAAAGAACTCATACGACTCCCTTCTTTCTTAGAAAAATTATAACAACCAGAAGCCAAACATTTGTCATGATGGTGAGTAACTTTCTCTGCAAATCAACCATTAACCAAAGATACAACTTCAGCTGGGCAAGGGGCATCTGGACTATCCTGTAACTTTTCTGCTTAAGATGATAAATCTCCATCCACTGTGACCACAGTGTGACTGTGAGTTGAGTGTAACTCGTTTTGCCCGGGTTTATCAGAACCTAAAATGTACAAAATTATTAACATACTGAAAAAAATGTTGTAGGAAGATACAATTTCTACTAGTTCTAACGTAAACATCCTCATACATTGGTTGTTTGTCAAGTTCCTACAAAAATAAGATTGAGAGTCTGATGAATAATCTAGATTATTTTGTAAGATATCAAAGTAGACTTATAATTTACTAGAACACTTGCCAGTACACTTTGACATCTTACTTCTTTCTGGTACCTTCAGACCAGATAGATCATCAGTAGAAGTAAACTGACTTGGTTGATCACAACCTGAAATAATTTACTTTCTATGAAACAACAAATATTTGATCACTAACATTTTAGTTTCATTTTATTAGCTCACCTATGCACAAAGTGCAAGGTGAGCTTTTGTAAACGCTCACCATCTGTCGTCGTCGTCGTCGTCGTCCGTCCGTTCACATTTTCCTACATATGACTTCTCCTCCTACGCCAATTAATCAAATTCAAAATAATTTTACAGGAATGTTCCTAGGGTGGATCTCTTGCAAACTTGTTCAAAGAATTCTATTCCATGCAGAACTTTGGCTGCCACGGCAACAAAAAAGGGGAAATTAACCAAAACTTAAAAAATCTTCTTGTCTGAAAGTAGAAGGCCCATGCCTTTGATATTTGGTATGTAGCATCATCTAGTGAACCTCTACCAAGATTGTTCAAATTATAGCCCTGGGGTCAAAAATGACCCCTCCCCAGGGGTCACTTGTTTTTCATAGACTCATATAGGGGAAAACACTTCTTGTCTAAGAGTATAGGGCCCTGGCCTTTGATATTTGGTATGTAGCATCATCTATTGGACCACTACCAAGTTTGTTCAATTTATAGCTGGGGTAAAAAAGGATCCCATCCCGGGGGTCACTTGTTTTACATAGACTCACCCCATGCCTTTGATATTTGGTATGTGGCATCATCTAGTAGACCTCTACCAAGATTGTTCAAATTATAGCTATGGGGTCAAAAATAACCCCTCCCCGGGGGTCACTTGTTTGACATAGATAGGGGAAAAACTTTAAAAATCTTCTTGTCTCAAAGTAGAAGGTCCAGGCCTCTGACATTTGGTATGTAGCATCATATAGTGGACCTCTAACTAGATTGTTCAAATTTTAGCTCTGGGTCAAAATTGATCCCTCCCAAGGGGTCACTTGTTTTACATAGACTCATATAGGGAAAAAACTTAAAACATGTTCTAAGATTCTTATTGGACCCTCTAACCCTATGTTGTTGGTTACTCACTGAGACGATTCTTTTGAGTACCCACATCATAGGGTTTGGTTGGATATTATGAGTAAAAGATATGTATACTGCTCCTTATCTGTAGCTTCGTTTTATCATTTAATTTCAGCCTTGGGGACAATTCGGCACAGATCACATCTGTGTCGATGTTTTTGGAACTAAAAAAAAAAAAGGGATCAAATTTTATCTTCGAAAAGATATCATATCTTAAAGAGGAAATCCACTGCGTCCACATGGTCAATTTGTATGGTGAGATTGTCATCCCTCAATTGGATAAAGATATATCCCAAAAAGTAACTAAACTGTTGGACAGCCTCAGACCGTTGAGGGAGATGAGACGAAGTGAAGGAGTAAAAGATCCCGAGGCATGGGCACTTCCCAGACAAGGTAGGACTCGTGCCTTTTTCCATAGATCCCACAAGTCCAATTATCGGACCCATTCCCAATGCCAAATATACATCTTTTTTCCAATTTTAATAAAATGATTCCCAATCAAAAGTACCTACTAAAAATCTTCAACTTAATTTGACTGCATTTCTATCACGGAATGGGATCGACACCGGAACCCTGTTACGTTATTCAGCTTGTAACAATTTGTTCAGTGACCATAAGCAATTGAATGATTCTTGACATCAATCCTTCATGTCGCTTACAACTAAAATGTAGTTGTAAACCAGGGCCGTATTCACAAAGCTCCTAAAGAAATTCACAAGACTCCTTGGGTAAAAATATTCCTTAAATCGGTCCATTTTCCCTTAAAAGTTAAGGAGCACTGTACCATGCTATAACTTTTCCCTTGAAGTTGAGGAAAATCTTAAATGGCATATTCTAAAAATCAAATGACGGCCTTCTTGTCTCTGAAAATAATCAAAACGTTTTTACAGACTTTTATATGGATAACTTATGAATTGAATAAGGGTGAAATGAAACAGCCTCTTTCTATAACCAACATCTCTGTCAATGGTATTGATTAGTCCTAGGTTTTGACTTACCAATATACATACATGTACATTACATTGGTATCTTGATTGAATTTATTCGTTAATTTTGAATATTCGAGCATTCTATCTGACAACAGATGTTGTTTGTCAAAGCCATACCTTAACAACTTCCAGGATGCTCCCATGACTATGGAAGATCCAGATCAGACTCTAAGTAGGTGCAGGCTGATCTGGATCTTCACTTGTGGCAAGTTTCAAAGGTTGATGTTCATGTGACATGGCCTTTCGCAAGCCGATAGTCTAGATAAAGAGCAAAACGGTCTTTAGCGAAAATATCTTTCTCACTACCAAACCAAATCTACTGTCAATGAGGTTGTTCTTTTGAGTACCTGTAATATTCCTTTTCATAGTACAAGAAATCCTGGTTAAAATGTGGAAACCTTTTATGAATAAAAGTATAATTATTGAAAAGAGTTGAAAATATGATGAGTAATTTTTGTCTCGCTGTGACGAAGTTGCGAAAGCGAGACTAAGGTGTTGCTTTTCTGGCGACGGCGTCAAATATTTGCGTTTAGCTCAACGTTTAAGTTACGTTTTTTTTTTAACTTTTCTGAATAAGTACAAGTACTGGTACTAGGGCTTTCATATTTGGAATTTGGTTTTTGGTTGACTTTGAGATTTGGTCATAGCTTTCCCATTTTTAGCTCCACTGGCTGAAAGCCAGTCGAGCTTATGTCATGGCGAATTGTCCGTCGTGCGTGCGTGCGTAAACTTTTTCCTTTAAACAACTTCTTCTCACTAACCACTTAGCCAATTTGGTTGAAACTTCATAGGAAGCATCCTCTCAATGTCCTCTCTTAAATTCCTTCAATTTTTTTTTATCCATCCATAATTCTGGTTTCCATGGCAACCAAAAGAAAAAAATAGTGAAAACTTAAAAAATCTTCTTCTCTGAAAGTGTCAGGTCGATTTTCAAATAATTTTGTAGAAATGTTCCTTGGGTGACCCTTTATTAGATTCCTTCAAGAAATGTTGATTGGTCGAAAAACATGGTCACCAGAGGGCGGGGCTATTTTGCCTTATATGACCATAGTGAAAGCTTAAAAAATCTTCTTCTCCGAAAGTGTTCAGCCGATTTTCAAATAATTTTGTAGAAATGTTCATTGTGTGACCCTCTATCAGATTCCTTCAAGCCATGTTGATTGGTCGAAAAATATGGCCGCCAGAGGGGGGGGGGCTATTTTGCTCTATATGACCATAGTGAAAATTTAAAAAATCTTCTTCTCCGAAAGTGTTGAGCAGATTTTCAAATAATTTTGTAGAAATGTTCTTTGGGTGACCCTCTATCAGATTCCTTCAAGCCATGTTGATTGGTTCAAAAATATGGCCGCCATGGGGTGGGGCTATTTTACCTTATATGGCTATTGTGAAAACTTAAAAAATCTTCTCCGAAAGTGTCAGGCCGATTTTCAAATAATTTTGCAGAAACATTCCTTGGGTGACACTCTACAAGATTCCTTTAACCCATGGTGGTTGGTAAAAAATATGGCCACTAGGGGGCAGGGCTGTTTGGAGATTTGATTTTTGCCTTATGACCGTGTTAGCTATTGTGATCACATTTTGTCCGGCGTGCGTCGTCAACATTTGGGCTTGTTAACACTCTACAGGCTACATTTTGCATCCAATCTTTATGAAAGTTTATCAGAACATTTATCTCCATCAAATCTTGGACAAGTTCGAAATTGGGCCATATGAGGTCAAAAACTAGGTCACTAGGTCAAATTGAAGGGAAATCTTGTTAACACTCTGGAGGCCACATTTTCAACTTGAGCATGTTGAAATTTTATCAGAATGCATGCTTACCAACCTTTTCTCATTCTCAAGGGGGAGTTTCATAATCTCAAAGTGGGGGCTTGGGGTTTGAAGGGGGAGATTTTCAGCGCCATGAATTTAACAGTAGAAATGTTCACAATAGAACGGAATTTAGATAACTATGCAGGGATACATGTACAATACTTTCAATATTTAATATATATTAACAACATTTTAATTTATAGACATACTTTTGAATGAAAAACACGGGTACCAATGGAATAAAGACACATGGAGAAGAAATATACATACATGTATTAATCATTTAGTTGAGCTACACACATTGTTTTGAACTTGTTGAAAGAAAGGGCCTTTTATCAGTGACAATATGTTAAAAAGTTGATGTTAGAAAATGATTGTAGTAATTTTCAGTACATTTATCCTCATGATTTGATTTTAAAAAAAGAAAATCGTGAGTTTCTCCCTCACGATCGTGGGAGTGGGGTTACGCCCTTCAAATCGTGAGACTCACGATTGAATCTGGAGGGTTGGTAAGCATGAGAATGTTTGTCTTGATGATATGTAAGTCAAGTTCGAACATGGGTCATATTGGGTCAAAAAGTAGGTCACAAGGTCAAATTGAAGGAAAATCTTGTTAACACTCCAGAGGCCGCAATTTTTGCTTCAGCAGTTCGAAATTTTGTCAGAATGTTTGTCTTAAAAATTCCTAGATCAAGGTTGAATATGGGTCATGTTGGGTCAGAAATTGAAGGGAAATCTTGTTAACACTGTAGAAGCCGAATATTATGCTTCAGCAGCTTGAAAGTTAGAAATTTTGTCAGAATGTTTATCTGAATGATATCTAAGCCAAGTTCGAATATGGGTCATGTAGGGTCAAAATCTAGGTCACTAGTCCAAATTGAAGGAAAATCTTGCTAACACTTTGGATGCCGCATTTTTTGCTTCAGCAGCTTGAAATTTGGTCAGAATGTTTGTCTGAATTATATCTTGGTCAAGTTCGAATATGGGTCATATTGGGTCAGAAACAAGATCAATAAAGGAAAATATTGTTCAAACTCCGGAGGTCAAAAACTAGGTCACTAGGCCAAATTGCCGCATTTTTTGCTTCAGCAGCTTGAAACTTTGTCAGAATGTTGTCTTGATGATATCTAGTCCATATTGGAATATGTCGGGTCATATCAGGTACAAAAATATAGATCACTAGGCCAAAGGAAGGAAAATCTTGATAACACTGTGGAGGTTGCATTCAGAATAATTGTCTTGATGTGTTTTACATTGCAGTACATTGTATAATTAAGGTGAGCGAACTAGGGCCACCATGGCCCTCTTCTTTGTTAGATTGATTTCTAAATTGTGCACACATATTTCATAAATGAAGTACTTCAACATATCAAACGGGTTTTTGGGTCAAACATTTGGATTTTTTTCTTTTTCATTTCTTGTTATTTTTAGCTCACCTATGCACGAAGTGCAAGGTGAGCTATTGTGATCACATTTTGTCCGGCGTCCGTCCGTCGTCAGTCGTGCGTCGTCAACATTTGAGCTTGTTAACACTCTACGGGCTACATTTTGCATCCAATCTTCATGAAAGTTTATCAGAACGTTCATCTCCATAAATTCTTGGACAAGTTCGAAACTGGGCCATATGAGGTCAAAAACTAGGTCACTAGGTCGAATTGAAGGGAAATCTTGTTAACACTTTTGAGGCCACATTTTCAACTTGAGCATGTTGAAACTTTATCAGAATGTTTGTCTTGATGATATGTAGGTCAAGTTCGAACATGGGTCACGTCGGGTCAAAAAGTAGGTCACTAGGTCAAATTGAAGGAAAATCTTGTTAACACTCCAGAGGCCGCAATTTTTGCTTCAGCAGTTTGAAATTTTGTCAGAATGTTGTCTTAAAAATATCTAGGTCAAGTTCGAATATGGGTTATGCCGGGTCAAAAACTAGGTCACTAGGCCAAATTGAAGGAAAATCTAGTTATCCCTTTGGATGCCGCATTTTTGCTTTAGCAGCTTGAAATTTTGTCAGAATGTTTGTCGTAAAGATATCTAGGTCAAGTTCAAATATGGGTCATATTGGATCAGAAACTAGGTCGTTAGGCCAAATTGAGGGAACATCTTGTTAACTCTGTAGAAGCTGCATGTTTTGCTTCAGCGGCTTGAAATTTGTTCAGAATGTTGAGCTGAATGATATCTAGGCCAAGTTCGAATATGGGTCATGCCGGGTCAAAGACTAGGTCACTAGGTCAAATTGAAGGAAAACTTTGTTAACACTTTGGATGCCGCATTCTTTGCTTCAGCAGCTTGAAATTTGGTCAGAATGTTTGTCTAAATGATATCTAGGCCAAGTTTGGATATGGGTCATGCGGGGTTAAAATCTAGGTCACTTAGCCAAATTGAAAGGTAATCTTGTTAACACTCTGGAAACTGCATTTTTAATTTCAGCATGATGAAACTTTATCAGAATGTTTTTCTTGATGATATGTAGGCCAAGTTTGAATATGGGTCATGCTGGGTCAAAAACTAGGTCACTAGACCAAATTGAAGGACAATCTTGTGAACACTTTGGATGCCACATTTTTTGCTTCAGCAGCTTGGAATTTGGTCAGAATGTTTTGAGCAAGTTGAAACTTTGTCAGAATGTTGTCTTGATGATATCTAGTCCATGTTGGAATATGGGTCATATCAGGTAAAAAAATATAGATCACTAGACCAAATGAAGGAAAATATTGTTAACACTGTAGAGGTTGCATTCAGAATAAATGTCTTGATGTGTTTTGCATTGCAGTACATTGTATAATTAAGGTGAGCGATCCAGGGCCATCATGGCCCTCTTGTTTAATTTTGCGTTTAGCAGTACTGGTACTAGGGCTTTCAAATTTGGAATATAGTTGCATTGATAGTCAAAGAAGGGGACAGTGAGACATTTAATTAGGCTTAATTCTTGTTCCTTAAACCAAAAGTCATCTGCTGCAGAGGCATCGGAAAGCATCTGTTAAAGGGAAAGGGATATGTGGTTAGATAATTAAATAAAGATTTTTCCAAATAAAAAACACAGCTCCTTATCTAGATTTCTTTCATAGTCTTATGACTAGTAGTCACATACTTTCACATTCTTAGAAAAACTCTTTTTACATTGGAATTTGAAATGTAAATTCATTTGTATCCCAACAATAGCAGTCATATATGAAAATGTATTATTTATATTTATATGTTATACAACAAGCAAACATGTATTTTTAGATCACCTGAGCACAAAGTGCTCAAGGTGAGTTATTGTCCATCGTGCGTCGTCCATCAACATCTTCTCCTCTGTACCCAGTGGGTCAATTGTGATGAAACTTCACAGAAAGCATCCTCTCAATGTCCTCACCAGAATTCCTTCACCACAATTTTTTGGGATCCATGCAGAATTCTGGTTTCCATGGCAACCAAACGAAAACAACTTCTCCAAAACTGGTTAGCCGATTTTCAAATAATTTTGTAGAAATGTTCCTTGGGTGACCTTCTATCAGATCCCTTTAAGTCATGTTGACGCGTCAAAAAACATTGCCACCAGGGCACGGAGTCTGGAGTAGCGATAATGCATTTATATTTACAGGCCTATTACAAAATCGTACGTGGTCCAGTACAAAGTTTGGTCGCCATGGCCGACTGCTAATTTTACTCTTGGCTTTATTATACCCCCAGATACGTAGTATATGGGGGCTATATAGGAGTCACGCTTGTCGGTCGGTTTGTTGGTCATTTGGTCGTTCGGTCCGTTGGACTGGACATTTCTTGTGAACACTATTTCTCAGCAACCCTTGGTCAGAATTCAATATAACTTCACGAGAATGATTGATACCAAGCCTAGTTGTGCATATTGTCGGCGTGTTGCACTGGAATTATTTTTGAATGAGTTATGGCCCCTTGAATTTCCCATACATAGTTGGTCTATAGACATTTCTTGTGAACACTATTTCTCAGCAACCCTTGGTCAGAATTCAATATTACTTCACAATAATGATTGATACCAAGCCTAGTTGTGCATATTGTCGGCGTGTTGCACTGGAATTATTTTTAAATGAGTTATGGCCCCTTGAATTTCTCATACATAGTTGGTCTGTAGAAATTTCTTGTGAACACTATTTCTCAGCAACCCTTGGTCAGAATTCAATATATAACTTCACAAGAATGATTGATACCAAGCCTAGTTGTGCATATTGTCGGCGTGTTGCACTCGAATTGTTTTTAAATGAGTTATGGCCCCTTGAGTTTCTCATACGTATGTATATTGTCAGGCATCAGCTGGGGGTATTCATCACCTTCAGTGATATTTCTAGTTTCCTTGTATTAATTGATATATACTGAAAACTTTAAAAAACTTCTTTTCAAAAGTATTGGACTGATTTTGAAATAATTTGGCACAAGTTTTCCTTGGGTGACCATTTACTGAGTTATATTAAATCAGGTGATTGATTCAGGGCCATTATGGCCCTCTTGTTATGTTATGATGCCATATAAACATCAGAATTGTGATGTTTAAAATGGTGTAATCAAATAAATTCCAGAATACTGGTGTTTATTAAACATCAAAATTGTGATGTATACATGTATTACATAAATTTCCAAAAAGCCTAGTTTTGCTGACTGTAACATGAAATGTAATAGTTTATGATTGTCATAAACTCTGCTAGTTTAATGCATTCTACTTTTCTCTGTACTTCCAGAATTATCAGGAAAAAGACTGTGCAGAAACTTGGCGACTGCCTTTCTCTTCGACATGGTGGACAAGGTAAATCTGCCATGTCAGGAGTTTTGCAACGCCTGGTTAAGGCCAGTCAACTTCACTTCGATGTGGTATCCACTGGAAATGCGGGTACCACTCGATTTGCAAGTCAAGTTTGAATGCTGACTGACGATGAAACGTCTACACCTGAAACAAGCGCAAGCTCAAAAGGCTCAAGCCCCATTTATGGCCAAGAAGAATCAGATTATATCCCCATGGAGAGCAGCAAAGCATCTCCTAGAAAGATGCTGAAAAGAGTTAAGACGTGCTCGATCTCCAGAAAATACGTCTAGTTTAACCCCTGACTGCCCCGTAAATTCAACGCCAGACATCCTCATTTTTGAACAACCACAATTAGAAAAACCTCCAACCATAAAACTTCTGATTTCTATTAAATCTGGCACAAATTATAATGGAAATGCTTTCTAGGGTTCCATATCAAAGCATTATATGGGCCCTAGAAATTGTTCAGAATGTTGAGCTGAATGATATCTAGGCCAAGTTCGAATATGGGTCATGCCGGGTCAAAGACTAGGTCACTAGGTCAAATTGAAGGAAAACTTTGTTAACACTTTGGATGCCGCATTCTTTGCTTCAGCAGCTTGAAATTTGGTCAGAATGTTTGTCTAAATGATATCTAGGCCAAGTTTGGATATGGGTCATGCGGGGTTAAAATCTAGGTCACTAAGCCAAATTGAAAGGTAATCTTGTTAACACTCTGGATACTGCATTTTTAATTTCAGCATGATGAAACTTTATCAGAATGTTTTTCTTGATGATATGTAGGCCAAGTTTGAATATGGGTCATGCTGGGTCAAAAACTAGGTCACTAGAACAAATTGAAGGACAATCTTGTGAACACTTTGGATGCCACATTTTTTGCTTCAGCAGCTTGGAATTTGGTCAGAATGTTTTGAGCAAGTTGAAACTTTGTCAGAATGTTGTCTTGATGATATCTAGTCCATGTTGGAATATGGGTCATATCAGGTAAAAAAATATAGATCACTAGACCAAATGAAGGAAAATATTGTTAACACTGTAGAGGTTGCATTCAGAATAAATGTCTTGATGTGTTTTGCATTGCAGTACATTGTATAATTAAGGTGAGCGATCCAGGGCCATCATGGCCCTCTTGTTTAATTTTGCGTTTAGCAGTACTGGTACTAGGGCTTTCAAATTTGGAATATAGTTGCATTGATAGTCAAAGAAGGGGACAGTGAGACATTTAATTAGGCTTAATTCTTGTTCCTTAAACCAAAAGTCATCTGCTGCAGAGGCATCGGAAAGCATCTGTTAAAGGGAAAGGGATATGTGGTTAGATAATTAAATAAAGATTTTTCCAAATAAAAAACACAGCTCCTTATCTAGATTTCTTTCATAGTCTTATGACTAGTAGTCACATACTTTCACATTCTTAGAAAAACTCTTTTTACATTGGAATTTGAAATGTAAATTCATTTGTATCCCAACAATAGCAGTCATATATGAAAATGTATTATTTATATTTATATGTTATACAACAAGCAAACATGTATTTTTAGATCACCTGAGCACAAAGTGCTCAAGGTGAGTTATTGTCCATCGTGCGTCGTCCGTCAACATCTTCTCCTCTGTACCCAGTGGGTCAATTGTGATGAAACTTCACAGAAAGCATCCTCTCAATGTCCTCACCAGAATTTCTTCACCACAATTTTTTGGGATCCATGCAGAATTCTGGTTTCCATGGCAACCAAACGAAAACAACTTCTCCAAAACTGGTTAGCCGATTTTCAAATAATTTTGTAGAAATGTTCCTTGGGTGACCTTCTTTCAGATCCCTTTAAGTCATGTTGACGCGTCAAAAAACATTGCCACCAGGGCACGGAGTCTGGAGTAGCGATAATGCATTTATATTTACAGGCCTATTACAAAATCGTACGTGGTCCAGCACAAAGTTTGGTCGCCATGGCCGACTGCTAATTTTACTCTTGGCTTTATTATACCCCCAGATACGTAGTATATGGGGGCTATATAGGAGTCACGCTTGTCGGTCGGTTTGTTGGTCGGTTGGTCGTTCGGTCCGTTGGACTGGACATTTCTTGTGAACACTATTTCTCAGCAACCCTTGGTCAGAATTCAATATAACTTCACGAGAATGATTGATACCAAGCCTAGTTGTGCATATTGTCGGCGTGTTGCACTGGAATTATTTTTGAATGAGTTATGGCCCCTTGAATTTCCCATACATAGTTGGTCTGTAGACATTTCTTGTGAACACTATTTCTCAGCAACCCTTGGTCAGAATTCAATATTACTTCACAATAATGATTGATACCAAGCCTAGTTGTGCATATTGTCGGCGTGTTGCACTGGAATTATTTTTAAATGAGTTATGGCCCCTTGAATTTCTCGTACATAGTTGGTCTGTAGAAATTTCTTGTGAACACTATTTCTCAGCAACCCTTGGTCAGAATTCAATATATAACTTCACAAGAATGATTGATACCAAGCCTAGTTGTGCATATTGTCGGCGTGTTGCACTCGAATTGTTTTTATACCCCCGATAAACGAAGTTTAGAGGGGGTATATTGGAGTCGCCCTGTGGTTGGTCGGTCGGTCGGTTGGTCCGTTGCGATTTTCCTTGTCCGGAGCATAACTTTAAAACTAATTGTTGGAATTTAATAAAACTTCATAGGATGATACAACACATTGAGAGGAAGTGCGGTGTACAGGAACCATAACTCTATTTTACCTAAATACAGAGTTATTGCCCTTTGTTACTTTTTCTTGGCCGGAGAATTACTTAATAACTAACAGATGGAATCTAATAAAACTACATACAATGGTAGACCATAATCAGAGGAAGTGCAGTATACAAGAACCATAACTCTAATTTACATAATTACAGAGTTATTGCCCTTTGTTACTTTTTCTTATTCGTAGAGTTGTCCGGAGCATAACTTTAAAACAAATTGTTGAAATTTAATAAAACTTCATAGGATGATACAACACAATGAGACGAAGTGTGGTGTACAGGAACCATAACTCTATTTTATCTAAATACAGAGTTATTGCCCTTTGTTACTTTTTCTTGTCCGGAGAATTACCTAATAACTAACAGATGGAATCTAATAAAACTACATACAATGGTAGAGCATAATGTGAGGAAGTGCAGTGTACAAGAACCATAACTCTAATTTACATAATTACAGAGTTATTGCCCTTTGTTACTTTTTCTTGTTCGTAGAGTCTTGTCCGGAGCATAACTTTATAACTAATTGTTGGAATTTAATAAAACATCATAGGATGATACAACACATTGAGAGGAAGTGCGGTGTACAGGAACCATAACTCTATTTTACCTAAATACAGAGTTATTGCCCTTTGTTACTTTTTCTTGTTCGGAAAATTACTGAATAACTAAAAGATGGAATCTAATAAAACTACATACAATGGTAGAGCATAATCAGAGGAAGTGCAGTGTACAAGAACCATAACTCTACTTTACATAATTACAGAGTTATTGCCCTTTGTTCCTTTTATTGTTCGTTGAGTCTTGTCCGGAGCATAACTTTAAAACTAATTGTTGGAATTTAATAAAACTTCATAGGATGATACAACACATTGAGAGGAAGTGCGGTGTACAAGAACCATAACTCTATGTTATCTAAATACAGAGTTATTGCCCTTTGTTACCTTTTCTTGTCAGGAGAATTACTTAATAACTAACAGATGGAATCTAATAAGACTGCATACAATGGAAGTGCAGTGTACACGAACCATAACTCTAATTTACATAATTACAGAGTTATTGCCCTTTGTTACTTTTTCTTGTTCGTAGAGTCTTGTCCGGAGCATAACTTTAAAACTAATTGTTGGAATTTAATAAAACTTCATAGGATGATACAACACATTGAGAGGAAGTGCGGTGTACAGGAAGCATAACTCTATTTTACCTAAATACAGAGTTATTGCCCTTTGTTACTTTTTCTTGTCCGGAGAATTACTTAATTACTAACAGATGGAATCTAATAAGACTGCATACAATGGTAGAGCATAATGAGAGGAAGTGCAGTGTACACGAACCATAACTCTAATTTACATAATTACAGAGTTATTGCCCTTTGTTACTTTTTCTTGTTCGTAGAGTCTTGTCCGGAGCATAACTTTAAAACTAATTGTTGGAATTGAATAAAACATCATAGGATGATACAACACATTGAGAAGAAGTGCGGTGTACAGGAACCATAACTCTATTTTACCTAAATACAGAGTTATTGCCCTTTGTTACTTTTTCTTGTCCGGAAAATTACCTAATAACTAACAGATGGAATCTAATAAACCTACATACAATGGTAGAGCATAATCAGAGGAGTGCAGTGTACAAGAACCATAACTCTACTTTACATAATTACAGAGTTATTGCCCTTTGTTACTTTTTCTTGTTCGTAGAGTCTTGTCCGGAGCATAACTTTAAAACTAATTGTTGGAATTTAATAAAACTTCATAGGATGATACAACACATTGAGAGGAAGTGCGGTGTACAAGAACCATAACTCTATTTTACCTAAATACAGAGTTATTGCCCTTTGTTACTTTTTCTTGTCCAGAGAATTACTTAATAACTAACCGGTGGAATCTAATAAAACTGCATACAATGGTAGAGCATAATGAGAGGAAGTGCAGTGTACAAGAACCATAACTCTTATTTACATAATTACAGAGTTATTGCCCTTTGTTACTTTTTCTTGTCCGGAGAATTATTTAATAACTAACAGATGGAATCTAATAAAACTACATACAACGGTAGAGTCTTGTCCGGAGCATAACTTTATAACTAATTGTTGGAATTTAATAAAACATCATAGGATGATACAACACATTGAGAGGAAGTGCGGTGTACAGGAACCATAACTCTATTTTACCTAAATACAGAGTTATTGCCCTTTGTTACTTTTTCTTGTCCGGAGAATTATTTAATAACTAACAGATGGAATCTAATAAAACTACATACAACGGTAGAGCATAATCAGAGGAAGTGCAGTGTACAAGAATCATAACTCTAATTTACAGAGTTATTGCCCTTTGTTATCCAAAAATGAACAAAACAAGAATAACCCGATCCATAACATTGTCCTTTTAAGGTGGGGTTTCTAAATATTTCACAACCTTTCCTATCAGGGCGGCGTTCGGGGGTATTAATCACATTCAGTGATAGTTCTAGTTAAATGAGTCATGGCCCCTTGAGTTTCTCATACGTATGTATATTGTCAGGCATCAGCTGGGGGTATTCATCACCTTCAGTGATATTTCTAGTTTCCTTGTATTAATTAATATATACTGAAAACTTTAAAAAACTTCTTTTCAAAAGTATTGGACTGATTTTGAAATAATTTGGCACAAGTTTTCCTTGGGTGACCATTTACTGAGTTATATTGAATCAGGTGATTGATTCAGGGCCATTATGGCCCTCTTGTTATGTTATGATGCCATATAAACATCAGAATTGTGATGTTTAAAATGGTGTAATCAAATAAATTCCAGAATACTGGTGTTTATTAAACATCAAAATTGTGATGTATACATGTATTACATAAATTTCCAAAAAGCCTAGTTTTGCTGACTGTAACATGAAATGTAATAGTTTATGATTGTCATAAACTCTGCTAGTTTAATGCATTCTACTTTTCTCTGTACTTCCAGAATTATCAGGAAAAAGACTGTGCAGAAACTTGGCGACTGCCTTTCTCTTCGACATGGTGGACAAGGTAAATCTGCCATGTCAGGAGTTTTGCAACGCCTGGTTAAGGCCAGTCAACTTCACTTCGATGTGGTATCCACTGGAAATGCGGGTACCACTCGATTTGCAAGTCAAGTTTGAATGCTGACTGACGATGAAACGTCTACACCTGAAACAAGCGCAAGCTCAAAAGGCTCAAGCCCCATTTATGGCCAAGAAGAATCAGATTATATCCCCATGGAGAGCAGCAAAGCATCTCCTAGAAAGATGCTGAAAAGACGTGCTCGATCTCCAGAAAATACGTCTAGTTTAACCCCTGACTGCCCCGTAAATTCAACGCCAGACATCCTCATTTTTGAACAACCACAATTAGAAAAACCTCCAACCATAAAACTTCTGATTTCTATTAAATCTGGCACAAATTATAATGGAAATGCTTTCTAGGGTTCCATATCAAAGCATTATATGGGCCCTAGAAATTAATTCTGTTACAGGCCATATTTACCAAGTATTTGAAAACGCTTTGGATGAAGCCAGGCCAATTTTCATTAGGCACAAAACGTACCATTTTTGTACCAGTCAATTTCCAGCACAATTTGATGCTGATTCATTTCTACTAATGCTTGGGGACATTACAAAAATACTGACAAGGCAGAACGAATAGTCAGGGGTTGACAGTAACCTTTTTTTCTGGGATATGGGGATATAGTCACTGCATTTTAAGTTTCTGTATAAATGCATTTTTTTCAGCATTTTCTTTTAGATAATATATTTCGGTTTATTTTTTAATTACCATTTCCAATAGACGCCTTTTGAAGACATTGTTCCAAAAGGAGAAAGTGATCAAAACAAGCAATTTCGCCATTTGCCACAATATTTTCAACTCTATTTACGAATTTAACCCTTTCCCATCTGCAGACGATGCAATAGCAGCAGACGACTTTTGAAAACTTTGTGGCCAAAGCTGAAATTGCTCATGATGATGGTGCCATTAAATATCTAACCACCATGCCAGTAAGGCTGCCAAGTATTTGATTAGTTGGACAAATATATGTCAACATTACTTTTGGCCAGGTACTATATTCTTTTTTTACAGAGTGTATTTTGAATAACAGAGTATACATTTACACTAAATTCTATTGGAAAATTTTAGGTGCGACATTGTGCACTCTAACACCTGCATTTTTCATTTGATCCTTACTGAACTTACAAAGCAGTTATATAACCATAATATCTCTGATAATATCTTGAATTCGTGAGAAATGAAACTACAAGTACACCCTAATACTATAGCCACTTTAACTGGATAAGGGTACTTTTATGATGATCAATTTCACCTTTGGCCACAATGTTTTCAACTTTATTTAACAATTAAGCTATCTTTTATGGACATTTTTCAGGTTTTTGTCACAATGTTTTCAAAGGTGTCTGCTGCAGATTTATTGTTTGTGGGTAAGGGTTAACTAGTAGTTATAGAATGTTCCCTTTTTCTGTTGAGGTGATTACCATGCCATCTGCTGAAGATTTGTTGTATGTGGGAAAGCGTTGAGTAAGGCTGCCAAGTATTTGATTAGTTGGACAAATATACATGTATGTCAACAGTGTAGACCGAGATCAGCCTTCGCATTTGCATAGTTTGATCAGGGTCTACAGTGTTTGCTGAGCCAGAGTTCACATAGCATTCCTGCTTTTGGTAAAGGTCTGTTGACCTTGATCAAACACGGTACCGTAACTGATCTACAGTACCTGGCCAAAAGTAATGTCGCACCTGACATTTTCCCATAGAATTTAGTGTATTTCCACCAATTGTGAAAATGTCATTATACAATAACAGAGGGTAGAACTGGAATCAGTCACCAATCATTGTTTAATGACATTTTCAAAATTGGTGGAAATACACTTTAATTCTATGGGAAAATGTCAGGTGCGACATTACTTTTGGCCAGGTACTGGATTCTATTTTTACAGAGTGTATTTTCGAATTAACATAACATAACATAAATAGGTTGAAACTTGATTTTTCAAACATTTCCAATCTATTTTTGGTGGTAATTACCATCTACGAATTTGAACCCACAACCTTTAGGATAGAAGGCAAACGCATTCCCCGTCATCACAGTAATTTTAAATAGTATTCATGTTTAAAAATGTGCATGAATTTATTGAAATATTTTGTTTGTTTTTTTCTTTCTGTTTTTTTCCAAAATATTTATCTTGATTAAAATGTCTAAAAACAATATCTTGTATGTCTGTAATATGTTAAATCCACAGTATCGCTCTCTTTCTCCCCCTCAAATATTTTACTAAGAATCTCTCTACATCTTTTGTCTAGCCCATGAATGTGTAATGAGACAAAGCAGTGACTTTAACGGTGACAGCAGTGAACACTTTTTCAATTCTATATTACTCAGCAAGCCATGGGACATCGTATAAAAACATATTTGCTCAATTTTTGAAATAAACATGTAAGTTATCTAAATTCTGTATTTTGTGTGTAAAGATATTTTTCATCGAATCCGAACATTTGTCTTCATCCAATCTCGTTCAAATTCTCTCTACACACCGATATGCTATGTATTCTAGCCTTTTTAGCTCGACTATTCGAAGAATATGAGAGCTTTACTACTCGCCCCAGCGTCGGCGTCCGGTTAAAGTTTTAGGGCAAGTTGGTATTTTCATTCATAAGTATTTGTGCTAGGGCTTTCATATTTGAAATATAGTTACACCTTTTAGCTTTCTTCACATTGAATGCTGAAGATGCTAAGTGTGACCTTCTTTTTGGGGTGAAAAACATGATTTTGGGTGGTTAAAGTTTTAGGGCAAGTTGGGATTTTCATTTTTTTTTACTTTTTCTCAATAAGTACTTGTGCTAGGGCGTTCATATTTGGAATATAATTACAACTTATACATTTCTTCATATTGTATGCTAAAGATGCTGATTTTGACCTTCTTTTTGAGGTAAAAAACATAATTTTGGGTGGTTAAAGTTTTAGGGCAAGTTGGGATTTTCATTTAACTTTTTACCTTTTCTCAATAAGCACTTGTGTTAGGACTTTCATATTTGGAATTTAATTACATATAATACCTTCCTCATATTGTTAGCTGAAGATGCTGATTTTGACTATCTTTTTGAGGAAAAAAACATGATTTTGGGTGGTTAAAGTTTTAGGGCAAGTAGGAAAAGTACAGTTGACGCCATGCTTAAAAAATTTCACGACAATCTTTAATAGTATTAAGGAAAACATTTTTCATGTTAAAATTAAAATGGCGTTAAAAATCAACATAACATAATCAAACTTACTCAAAAGAGACACATATACACAAACATTCGAACGCACACATGCCACACTCGATCACTTCACCATTCTAGCGATTTTTTTCGTTTTCGTTATGTACTAGATTGATAATACAGTGAGGATTCAAGTTATACCTTTAAACACTGCAACAGCAGTATTTTATTTGCTTTCTAATAATTGGAATTGTTTCTTACAATATCCTGTATTTTCTCTTTCTTTAAAATGTGTTTACAGTTGCTGTAAGTTGTGTTACCTATGTAAACAAAAAAATGTATGAATAAAAAAAATAAACGGGCTGTCAAGTGACAGTTGGGAAAAAAAAAAAAAAAAAAAAAAAAAGTTTTAGGGCAAGTTGGGATTTTCTTTTTCTTTTTTACTTTTTCTCAATAAGTGCTTGTGCTAGGGCATTCATATTTGGAATATAATTACAACTTATACATATCTTCATATTGTATGCTGTAGATGCTGATTTTGACCTTCTTTTCGGGGTAAAAAACATGATTTTCGGTGGTTAAAGTTTTAGGGCAAGTTGGGATTTTCATTTAATTTTTTAATTTTTCTCAATAAGCACTTGTGTTACGGCTTTCATATTTGGAATTTAATTACATATAATACCTTTCCTCATATTGTTAGCTGAAGATGCTGATTTCGACTTTCTTTTTGAGGTAAAAAACATGATTTTGGGTGGTTAAAGTTTTAGGGCAAGTTGGGATTTTCATTTAAGTTTTTACTTTAGAACTTGTGTTAGGGCTTTCATATATGGAATATAATTACATATAATTCCTTTTTTCACATTGTATGTTGAAGATATGGAGTGTGACCTTCTTTTTGGGGTAAAAAACATGATATTTGGTTGATTTGAGAATTTGAGATAAATTCATTATCTTTGGTTACATTAATTTTTAATTATGATCATTCATTTATCAAATATACTTCTTCACCATATCAAACGGGCTTTGGTGTCAAACATTTGGAAAACCTTTTGTTAAGGTTTTGCTATTTTTGGACTCGTTCAGTTTTATCATTTGCGTCTAGCTCAATTTTAAAGTTTTGATTTTAGCTTGACTATTTGAAGAAAAATGGAACTTTACTACTAGCCCCAGTGTCGGTGTCTGGTTAATGTTTTAGGGCAAGCTGGCATTTTCATTTATAACCCTTCATTCAAAACTGTCTTCATATTTCACACATTTGTTAAGGACCATCACACAATTAGGTTACATAACTCCATTGTATCCTAAATATGGAGTTATGGCCCTTGATTGATCAGGAAATTTGAATTTTTAAATTACATATATTTAAATGTATGTATCTATTTAGTTGCTTTTACATAATTATAGAGTATATATGATTTAACAGTACTTAAAGGCAATATACTGAAACAGTGCTTAAGTGAATAAGCGTTGTAAAGTCGAGCGCGCTGTCCTCCGACAGCTCTTGTTACAATCAAACTCCCCACAACAGTTTTCTATTTGTTACAGTCCGTCTTGCCGCATAGGTTTAAACCTCTTGGTGAAAGATGATCGAAGCTTATGTGCAAGCGGTGCTTTAGAAACACCACGTGTAGAGAAAGATACCAATGCATGCGCGCTCATGCTCTAAACTATAAAAGTTTAATCTGTGTTCAAACATATGATTAGTCGATTTACACACATTTGAAGAAGCAAAGAGTGCTCTCTAACTTAGCAGTCACGTGACAGTGACAGTTCAACGTGCAGGAGGAATATTGATTTATTGATTATTTCGGTTTTACGCTTTTTTCAATAATATTTCAGTTGTATGAGAAACGCTAAAAGTTGGCTTTTGTGAACAGTATATCAGATCAAGATCAGCTAGTGCATCTTCACAGTCTGATCAAGATATACTGTTGATACATGTTGGCTCGAACCCATAGCAAGTGAACTTTGATTTACCTCTAGACTTTTATGCACATGTTACTAGTATTTTCTCGCGGTGCGAAGTAAAGTCTTAGCGACATGTGATTTGAATTGTGGGTATGTTGTTTACGCACGGGTGAACACGTGAGCAGTTTGTGTAAGCAATATTCTACCAGTCAGTCACGTACAGGCAATACGTGTTTAATTTCGTAGAAGAGAGGACCACGTGTTATCATGGATGAGCAGAACAGTTTACTTTCGCAGATGGAAACTTGAAGGCTGTCAACTTTAATTACAAGCCGTCTTAGAGGGTTTGAGACGCGCGTGGTTGAAGCAGTTACACGCTCACCGGAAGATGAAGCAAAGCAAACCAAAACACGCCGATATGTCACGTATGGTGCAGCACACAGACTACTATCACATCAACAAACCCGCAGCCACAGGGGCATAAACAACATAGTAGTCGAAAGCCGGGGGTTTGTTTCACGTGTGGAAAGTTCGGACATCGGACTGTAGAGTAAGAGGCAAATACTTTCAGCCTCACATACATTTGTCAGATAAGTACAATTTTAGATTGTCTTCAGAAAGTATCATAAAAAGAGACGGTATAATAGAGAACTATTATTTCATCAGTGGGATGTTTAAAACGTAATATTGAGTATTGGGAAAATAAAAGTAACTTTGTACTAGAGGGCTTCAATTGTCAGTTCTTCTTCTGTTCGGGATCTCAGTAGCAGGGGCGATATTTACCAAAGTACTTCGTTTTGTGGTAAACCGATGGAGGTCGCTGGGTCATGAGAAAGTCATGTTTTTTATATGACGGTTTAGGCTGTAGCAGTACATATTTGCAATCATATAAATAAATAATTGTATGGTTAGGTTACTTATGGAATACGAGTAACGTTTACTTTATCAGTCACAGAAGAAAGGATATCTAGTTCTTAAATCAGCAATGGGTCTATTTTCGTATTAGATGACGGTTTAGATGGTAGCAGTACATATTTGCAATCATATGAACTGAGAATCTGTTAAAAAAAAAAGGATCTTGAAAAGTTCGACGAATTCCTTTTAGCAGACGACAAATGTATTTAGTTAAATTAATAATTGTATGGTTAGGTTACTTATGAAATACGAGTAACGTTTACTTGATCAGTCACAGAAGAAAGGATATCTGGTTCTTAAATCAGCAATGAGCCTATTATCAAGAGGGTTTCAAATGGAAAATATTGCATATACGCACGCGGTAGGATAACTGATTTCGATGAAATGCACGATTGGTCCAGTCGTTTTGCTTAGAACGCACGCTATTTAAGTGTCTGAATCACCAAGTAAGATGGAATGCACCTGTGAGGGTAAGTGCAGAGGCACTATCGGAGATGCTGTTCTGGAAGGAACATGTCCGATCTATGAATAAGGCAGATAGTGTATGTTGCCTAAAGGGGCAAGATACTGTTATATTTACCGCTGTTTTGTTTTGGAGGTTACATACATAGTCAATTAGACATTTCACTTATAGGAAGTTGGTCTCTAGAGGAGAGCGTACACGCTGTTCTTGGAGAGAGCTAGAAGCTGTACATAGATATTTGTTATCTCACAGGGAAAGTCTGGAAGGATGTCATATTTTAGTTTTGAGTATTTTGAGTACATGTAGTAGAACACCTTGTTTATAGGTAATAGCTAGGAGAGCCAATGATATATATAGAAACAGTATTATTTCTGTCGATTATGGATGAATTCCTAGAAGCTCGAACTATGAGGCAGATTTACTAAGCAGATGTCACGATAGTGATGATTGGTCTGTTGATGTTTATTTTAAGGTTGATGTATGACATCTTGCTCATAATATTTTTTGTTGAACAAAATTTCCCAAAATCTTTTGATGCATAAGACAACATTAACAATGAATAAACACATCATGATGTAAAATGATTTGTATAATATAGATGTGAAGTATGAATATTTCAATAAATACAGGCATATTAAATTATTGGACAAGTTGAATCAAAATATGTAAATAATATTTTTAGCCCAAAACACCTGACATGAAATCAAAAAATATGTTCACACAATGTTAATGTAAAATCTATCACCAATTACTATTACTTGCATATTTATAATTATTCAGAACAAGTTACCACCACATGTGAACACATGGCACTCAACGAGAGTCTCGCGGCGTACTTGATCCGAAAAATTACATGTTTACTCCATTTTCTGTCGTTTTAATGTAGTTGTCTTAGCGTTGATTTTCCGTTTTCGTTGGTCCGGTTTTTTACCGTGTGTTCTAGGTGCAACTATAGTTGCGTGTCCGTCTGTCGATGTAATAAAACCGGGGGCAACTGAATTATACAGTCGAAACCGTTTATATAACCTTTGTCTCTGTGAGTCCGTCATCGTAATTGTTTGTCTTTGTGACCTTGAAAGATACATGAGTGTCAGACAGTCTGTATTCACCAGTGCCTAAAAGAGCACTTTTCAAGTCTGCATACTGTCTGTCAACATATGATCTCATTGTCTTTACGAGGTCCGTCAAAGATTTCGATTTCCAATCAATTGACTGTTTTAATACGTGATTAATTGACTCACAGTTGTTGTTAGTCCAGTTATTTTGCAAGTGAAATTCGGTAAATAGTGTTGTATATTTTACGACCGTGTTAATTTTACGGGTCTCTATCCATGCAAGTGAAATTCGGTAAATGAGATTGTATTTTTTACGACCGTGTTAATTTTACGTATCTCTATCCATGCAAGTGAAATTCGGTAAATGAGGTTGTATTTTTTACGACCGTGTTAATTGAACGGGTCTCCTCAATGCAAGTGAAATTCGGTAAATGAGATATAAGAAATGGCTACATAAGTTCATTAAACAATTGTACAAGTCCGTTTATTGATTATTTTTTGTGCCGTCATGCACGTTACTTTTACCTACATGATGTGAAATTCGGTCTGTATATTTTACGACCGTGTTAATTTTACGGGTCCCCTCCATGCGCAAGTGAAATTCAAATTCGGTAAATAGTGTTGTTATAGTGGAAATTCAAAGTGAAATTCGGTGTGATTCGGTATTTCCATGTACCGGAGCAGGCAACTTTAGTTTAGGTAACTTGCTATTAAAAATTTAATTATAATTTTCTATGATGTTATTATTTTATGAGTTTACAAAAATTAAGGTGGTGGGGGGTTCTTCTGACAGTCATTTAACTGATTTTTATCTTGATGTATTATCAAATTGAACACATTTAGTTAAATTTCAAGGAATTTTACCAAGGATTCATGAGTAAGTAAACTGTCGCTGTGATATAACTGAAATAATGTTGAAAACGGCATAATACCCCAATAAAACAAAGCCAACTTATTGTCAATGTAGCCTGAAGGGTGGATCGGATGGAGCTATATAGAGTGGCTGCCACTCTAGTGGGGAGCAAGTCGGGAAAATGTGTTGCATTTTGACTTAGATCTCAAGACTGTAGACAATGTAGCTTTCATGGAAGTAAAGGTGAATCAAACAGATGGTCAGACATAAACCACAAGACAAGAAAAACATGAAGGAAACCAGTTGTACAATTTACTGAAAAAACTCTTTTAACTACTCAAGTCAAGAAGTATTTTCAAAAGTGATTTAGTAAGGTTGTAATGCAGAATAAGTGTGATCCATATGCGCTTGCTAGATCTTTAAATCTAACTGTCCCAAACTCATTTGGAAAGCAGAGCCTATTAAACTATTCCAATTGTTTCCCTTCGTTTGACTATCATGAGTCTGCTGTAAGATCAGGGTGGTTTTCACAGAGCACTGCTACTCACATACAGACCTGAGACGTTTTCTTATGCTAAATTGCTTCTGCAGCAGTCGACTTAAACATTGTGATAAAAGGAGAAATTGTTGCAAATTGAGCAATTTCTTCTTTTCAGTTTTGTCACAATGTTTTCAACTGTTTTCAGTATAAAGCATACCTACATTTATAGAGACTTTCTATGTTTTTTACCCAAATGTTATCAAAGTTGTCTGCTGCTGATTTGTTGTATGTTGGAAAGGGTTAAAATGCTTATTATCTGGTAAAACTATGTGTGTCAGCCTTTTTACCCGCTCACAGCAGATCATGGTTGAGTGCATGTGGGCTAGGCACATTTTCTTAACCTAGTATCTATGTCCCTGCTAGTACTGATTTGAAAAACCATGTATCATGTATAAGTGAACTGCGCTGGGATATAACTGAAATTTATACTGTTGATCTCAATTATAAATATAATTATTGTATGTTTATTTTAAGGTTGATGTATGAACTTTGACATTTTGCTCATAATATTTTTTGTTGAACAAAATTTCCCAAAATATTTTTTTGTTTACATGACATTTTTTTTTAACTATTCTATCATTCAGCTTTCAATAATAATACACCCATTATTGTACAGATAGACATTGTCAGTAACTTTGCAGAAGAAATATTCATTTTGAATAACATAAAACTGTAATATGTTCCTATGTTGTGAACCTGCATGTTTCACTAATCTGAGTCTTCATTTTTTGTCAATGGATATGTGTACAGACACTGTTTGCTGTATTTCTACATGCACAAAATGAAACAGTTTCAATAGCATATTTGAGAATCATTCTGTGAGAACCAGACTGAAGGTCTTTGTGATTAGCATAGATTCAGACCAACCTACACCTCTGATTGATCAGATCATATGCATGCTCAGACTGCTGTTTATTGTAGAAAGTCATTGATGTTTTCAAGTGGTCACTGGATATATGATACAATCATTCATGCATTGGTATGTAATTAATTTCTCTGATTTGTTTGTTATGAAAAGTTAACAAATGAAAATACCGCATCAAGGAAACAGCCCTGCAGCAGTTCTGATTGCTCGCATGAGCGAATAACTAGAACTGCTGCTATGCTGCTTTAAAAAGGCAGTTTTGATTCTTGCTAACAGCAGGTCGTGGTAGATTGCCTGTAGGCAAGGCACGTTTTCATAGCCTAACTAATGAAATTGTATTATGTATAAGCAAACTGTTGCTGGGATATAACCGAAATACTGTTGAAATGGCATGAAACCCCAATCATAAACAGAAACCATAGTATTTGTTGTTGAAGGTTGATGTATGAATTTTGAAATGTGTTGACGCTAGGAGTATGAACTGAAACATCTTTTAGAGTACACTGTGCATACCCAGCTTAGAGCAATATTGTCTTCTGCTCTTGGTCTACTCAGTTTGTCAGTGTTTTAGACACTCACTTTATTATTATGAGTAATGGTAATATCTAGCCAATCTCCCCAAAAGTTATATTTAAAAAAATACTAACCTCACACTATTGTTGATAACCACCAATGTTAGTCTGAGCATGACATAAGATCTTTTGATTTGAAAAAGATCAGATGCCACATCATAGGTTATACTAAGATATATTTTTGTCTAGATATGTTTGCATAGTCTTCTGCTGTAGTTACCTTGTATGTTTGACAGTTTAGTGGGTTATGTTTTCACTTAACATCACTGGTAGAATCTTAAATGTAATTTGTATCATGTAATAATGAAGAAAACCAATAGTGGTTTTTTTTACTTCATTGAACACAGCTTTTATTTAGGTATGCTTGTAACAAATTATACAAAATCTCCGTTTTGCAAAAATGCAATACCCCTTTCCCACTTGCAGAGCATTTTGAGGCATTTGCACTTGATGACTTATGAACACATTGTCACAAAGGGATAACTTGCTCATAGTTGGCAATATGTTTGCAACAATGTTTTCAACTCTTTTCTTCTATGCTACTTTCATTAACATAGACTTTCTATATTTTTGTCTGAATTTCTGCTGCAGGTTTGTATGTGGGAAAGGGGGTCATTGAGGATTTCGTATTGACCTGTTGCCTTCTTTTCCTACAGAGGTACTTTTTATTTTTGTTATTTAACCAATGTGAAATACATCAGTAAAATTGTTCCTGGTAATATGTTCAGCAACTAGTGGTTTATTTGCTTAACCTTTTCCCACATACAATGATTGAATGCTATAATTTCTTCTTTTGTCGCAATGTTTTCAAAGACTGTCTGCTGCAGAGGCGTCAAAATAAGTTGAAATGAATGTGTGTATTTCAACATAATTCATGAAACATTTGGAGAATTTTGGATGATGAGTGTCTGTGTGTTTGCAATCTAGTTGGAGTAATGTCTTTGGAATATTTACGTTGTAGAGTTTAAGTAGTTTGACCTCTGAGTCCGCTTGATGTAGTAGTTGTTTCTGGTTCCTGAGATGTGTGCGGAGTCCACAGGGAAAATTTAAAATATTAATAATAAAACTACAGATAATCGTATAACAGGCTAATACATTGTTGAAAAAATTCGACATTATCGTTATAAGTAATTTCTCCTTCTGTCAAAATGTTTTCAAAAGTCATCTAAAAGCGTATGTATGTGGGAAAGGGTAATTTCTCCTTTTGTCACAATGTTTTCGAAAGTCGTCTCCTACAGAGGCTTCTAAAATCGTATGTATGTGGGAAAGGGTAAGTAGGCGTTAAAAGACACATTACAAATAATCGTATAACAGGCTAATACAATGTTGAAAAAATTCGACATTGTCGTTATAAGTAATTTCTCCTTCTGTCACAATGTTTTAAAAGTCGTCTCCTGCAAAGGCGTCTAAAAGCGTAAGTATGTGGGGAAGGGTATAACAGGTTAATACATTGTTGAAAAAAGCGACATTTCTCTTTTTGTCAAAATGTCCTTTAAGACTCATGTATCAGTTAAATATAATTGCTAGTCGGGTCAATTTATAACAATTAAGACGAAGGGTGTTTATATAATAGCATATAAACATCAATTCCGTATTACATATATCAGATGATTTATTATAGATCTTTTAGAATTTTAATAACGCAAACGATAGTTTGACACTATGCAGATTAAGGGATGCTGTATAACCCGGAGGCCATTGAATTAATACATTGAACCATTTTCTCTTATCTGTAACGTATGCTAGAATGCATATATGTCAGCTATCCCATTTAACGAGTCGTCTGCCAAATTTATAAAAAACATATATAACTTACCGATTCAAAGCCGCTTCTGCATCGTAATCCAGTCCATTATTAAAAGCACATTTTTTACACGTAAAAGTTAAATTCTTATTAGACCATATTTTAAGGTCATCACCATTTAAATGTGTACAGCTGGCATGTACCCAGTATGCACAATTAGAACACATGATAGTGCCATTTTGGCACTCTTTTTTACACACTGGGCACGGATATTGAGCCATGTTGTACAAAATTGGATAAGGTGCGGTCAGATATATATATGATTATTTGCATTTACTCAATTATTTTGAGCAAATGTAATTAAAAAGATCCGACCTTCATCTTTAAAGTTGTTACTTTTCTTTAATTAGCAAATACAAATTACCAAACAATATAGGCAAACATTCTTTTAATTATACATTTTTCAATAATTTGTTCACAATTATAAATCAACCAATTTTAACAGTACTGATTGTGTCTTAAATATATAAAATAGATATTCTTTTTGTGTAATGTAAACTTTACATAGTTTCTGGTTTCATACACAGAACACAAACATATATACATATTTAAAACTAATATGCTTCATGAAAAAAATAAAATAATACAGATGCTTCTCGGATATATTTAGCCAAATTCATCCATATTTTTTTGCTATCACTGATAACATCATGTCAAGTGAAATTCGATCATTCTTAGTGTACTAGGTAACTAGAAGATACGTCATTTCTCTAGTATGGTGTAATTCGGTGCGTAAAATCAAAGAGCCTATATATTGGTTCCGCGTGTATCATACTTACAGCACTCATCAGGATCTAGGAAAGTGCAATTCTGTCTGTAGTTTCAAATGCCAAGCGCGATCCAATATTTTGAAATTCGTTAATTGTGATAACAAAATAAATATTCTATACTATTATTGTAAGACAATTTCTGTTCAAAACCGCCCCTGTATAAATCACATAATAAGCTATTGATGCTGCAGACAATTTTTGTGCCGTCATGCACGCTACTTTTACCTACATGAAGTGAAATTCGGTCAGTATATTTTACGACCGTGTTAATTTTACGGGTCTCCTCCATGCAAGTGAAATTCGGTAAATAGTGTTGTATATTTTACGACCGTGTTAATTTTACGGGTCTCTACCCATGCAAGTGAAATTCGGTAAATGAGATTGTATTTTTTACGGCCGTGTTAATTTTACGGATCTCTATCCATGCAAGTGAAATTCGGTAAATGAGGTTGTATTTTTTACGACCGTGTTAATTTAACGGGTCTCCTCAATTCAAGTGAAATTCGGTAAATGAGATATAAGAAATGGCTACATAAGTTCATTAAACAATTGTACAAGTCCGTTTATTGATTATTTTTTGTGCCGTCATGCACGTTACTTTTTAATACCTACATATGAAGTGAAATTCGGTCAGTATATTTTACGACCGTGTTAATTTTACGGGTCCCCTCCATGCGCAAGTGAAATTCAAATTCGGTAAATAGTGTTGTATATTTTACGATCGTGTTAATTTTACGGGTCTCTCTCCATGCAAGTGAAATTCGGTAAATGATTTTATATTTTTTACGACCGTGTTAATTTTACGGGTCTCTCCATGCAAGTGAAATTCGGTAAATGAGGTTGTATTTTTTACGATCGTGTTAATTTTACGGGTCTCCTCCATGCAAGTGAAATTCGGTAAATCGGATCTAAGAAATGGCTGCATAAGTTCATTAAACAATTGTTAACAATAAGTCGGTACACTAAACATAAGTCAACCATTGGTTATACGGCAGTTCATAATACTTAATAATTCACTCGTTTTAAGCTAATTAGCTTGTTATAGTGGAAATTCAAAGTGAAATTCGGTGTGATTCGGTATTTAGGTGTAATTCGGTATTTCCATGTAGCAAGGGGCAACTTTAGTTTAGGTAACTTGCTATTAAAAATTTAATTATAATTTTCTATGATGTTATTATTTTATGAGTTTACAAAAATTGAAGGGGGTGATTTTTATCTTGATGTATTATCAAATTGAACACATTTAGTTAAATTTCAAGGAATTTTACCAAGGATTCATGAGTAAGTAAACTGTCGCTGTGATATAACTGAAATAATGTTGAAAACGGCATAATACCCCAATAAAACAAAGCCAACTTATTGTCAATGTAGCCTGAAGGGTGGATCGGATGGAGCTATATAGAGTGGCTGCCACTCTAGTGGGGAGCAAGTCGGGAAAATGTGTTGCATTTTGACTTAGATCTCAAGACTGTAGACAATGTAGCTTTCATGGAAGTAAAGGTGAATCAAACAGATGGTCAGACATAAACCACAAGACAAGAAAAACATGAAGGAAACCAGTTGTACAATTTACTGAAAAAACTCTTTTAACTACTCAAGTCAAGAAGTATTTTCAAAAGTGATTTAGTAAGGTTGTAATGCAGAATAAGTGTGATCCATATGCGCTTGCTAGATCTTTAAATATAACTGTCCCAAACTCGTTTTCTTATGCTAAATTGCTTCTGCAGCAGTCGACTTAAACATTGTGATAAAAGGAGAAATTGTTCAAATTTTCTTTTCAGTTTTGTCACAATGTTTTCAACTGTTTTCAGTATAAAGCATACCTACATTTATAGAGACTTTCTATGTTTTTTACCCAAATGTTATCAAAGTTGTCTGCTGCTGATTTGTTGTATGTGGGAAAGGGTTAAAATGCTTATTATCTGGTAAAACTATGTGTGTCAGCCTTTTTACCCGCTCACAGCAGATCATGGTTGAGTGCATGTGGGCTAGGCACATTTTCTTAACCTAGTATCTATGTCCCTGCTAGTACTGATTTGAAAAACCATGTATCATGTATAAGTGAACTGCGCTGGGATATAACTGAAATTTATACTGTTGAAATGTTGTAAATCTCAATTATAAATATAATTATTGTATGTTTATTTTAAGGTTGATGTATGAACTTTGACATTTTGCTCATAATATTTTTTGTTGAACAAAATTTCCCAAAATATTTTTTTGTTTACATGACATTTTTTTTTAACTATTCTATCATTCAGCTTTCAATAATAATACACCCATTATTGTACAGATAGACATTGTCAGTAACTTTGCAGAAGAAATATTCATTTTGAATAACATAAAACTGTAATATGTTCCTATGTTGTGAACCTGCATGTTTCACTAATCTGAGTCTTCATTTTTTGTCAATGGATATGTGTACAGACACTGTTTGCTGTATTTCTACATGCACAAAATGAAACAGTTTCAATAGCATATTTGAGTATCATTCTGTGAGAACCAGACTGAAGGTCTTTGTGATTAGCATAGATTCAGACCAAGCTACACCTCTGATTGATCAGATCATATGCATGCTCAGACTGCTGTTTATTGTAGAAAGTCATTGATGTTTTCAAGTGGTCACTGGATATATGATACAATCATTCATGCATTGGTATGTAATTAATTTCTCTGATTTGTTTGTTATGAAAAGTTAACAAATGAAAATACCGCATCAAGGAAACAGCCCTGCAGCAGTTCTGATTGCTCGCATGAGCGAATAACTAGAACTGCTGCTATGCTGCTTTAAAAAGGCAGTTTTGATTCTTGCTAACAGCAGGTCGTGGTAGATTGCCTGTAGGCAAGGCACGTTTTCATAGCCTAACTAATGAAATTGTATTATGTATAAGCAAACTGTTGCTGGGATATAACCGAAATACTGTTGAAATGGCATGAAACCCCAATCATAAACAGAAACCATAGTATTTGTTGTTGAAGGTTGATGTATGAATTTTGAAATGTGTTGACGCTAGGAGTATGAACTGAAACATCTTTTAGAGTACACTGTGCATACCCAGCTTAGAGCAATATTGTCTTCTGCTCTTGGTCTACTCAATTTGTCAGTGTTTTAGACACTCACTTTATTATTATGAGTAATGGTAATATCTAGCCAATCTCCCCAAAAGTTATATTTAAAAAAAAGATTGATGAATTCATACTTTCTCTGTGTCTAGAACGGATAACCTCACACTATTGTTGATAACCACCAATGTTAGTCTGAGCATGACATAAGATCTTTTGATTTGAAAAAGATCAGATGCCACATCATAGGTTATACTAAGATATAGTTTTGTCTAGATATGTTTGCATAGTCTTCTGCTGTAGTTACCTTGTATGTTTGACAGTTTAGTGGGTTATGTTTTCACTTAACATCACTGGTAGAATCTTAAATGTAATTTGTATCATGTAATAATGAAGAAAACCAAGTGGTTTTTTTTACTTCATTGAACACAGCTTTTATTTAGGTATGCTTGTAACAAATTATACAAAATCTCCGTTTTGCAAAAATGCAATACCCCTTTCCCACTTGCAGAGCATTTTGAGGCATTTGCACTTGATGACTTATGAACACATTGTCACAAAGGGATAACTTGCTCATAGTTGGCAATATGTTTGCAACAATGTTTTCAACTCTTTTCTTCTATGCTACTTTCATTAACATAGACTTTCTATATTTTTGTCTGAATTTCTGCTGCAGGTTTGTATGTGGGAAAGGGGGTCATTGAGGATTTCGTATTGACCTGTTGCCTTCTTTTCCTACAGAGGTACTTTTTATTTTTGTTATTTAACCAATGTGAAATACATCAGTAAAATTGTTCCTGGTAATATGTTCAGCAACTAGTGGTTTATTTGCTTAACCTTTTCCCACATACAATGATTGAATGCTATAATTTCTTCTTTTGTCGCAATGTTTTCAAAGACTGTCTGCTGCAGAGGCGTCAAAATAAGTTTAAATGAATGTGTGTATTTCAACATAATTCATGTGAAACAGTGAGAGCTATTTAAGATATGTATAGACTAGAAGATTTTCAAATTTGTAATTTTTCCTAAAATTTTATTATTAAAGGGAGATAATTCAATGTGAAATTTAGCGAAAGAACAAAGACAACAGTGTTTTGTTTTGTTTTGTTTAATTCAACAACCCATTTAACAAGTTATTGATATGAGAAATAATGAAAAAATATCTCCACTAAAAAGCTTTTAATTTTTAATTGATTTTTTGTTGGGCTATTATTAAAAACAAATCATAAAGGGAGATAATCCAATATAAAACTCAACTAGTAAGCACTGCAACCATTGTTTTAAGCTTCATTCAAGAACCCTTATAACCAGTTATTCATATTACAAATTTATCAAAAAAATACTGTCCTAAGAGATATTTAATTCAAAATTGTATTTTTCCTGGGTTAATTTTATGAAAAAAAATCATAAAGGGAGATAATTCAATAGGAATTATCTCTGTAATTAGTACCGCGACCTATAGATTTTTTTTGTTTCATTCAACAACCCTTATAATAAGGTGTTCATATGAAAAGTATAAAAAAAATCTGTCCACTATAATTTTTTAAATTCCAACTTTTGTATTGTACCCGTGTTCAATTTTATACAAATAATGAATTATTGAATATAAAGTGTTAAAATAGAAATATTTTAAAATTTGGTCAATATTGATGAAGTTGACACATGATTGATTCCTGTAATATGAAATAAAAACATGTTGATATATAAATGTATGTGTTTGTGTTCACTGGTATGAAATAGTGTTGTTTCTCTACATTCCGTTATATTTCCTTAAAGCGAGCACATATATGGGTTTTAAAAGAGTGCATAGCAAAAAAAGTAGAACCGCGACCCATTGTTTTGAATGTTGTTTTGAGTTAGTCTTTGAGTAAGGAAGCTCTGGACAAAATTTATGAAAATTCTGTCTATTTGAAAAATTCAGAGGATACTCCTTTAAACAAAATGGCCAGCAAACCACGATATCATGACGTAGTACCGAAGTCATAAATAGCACTTTTCTGCGAAGCTATGCTCATTTCCGTTAGTTTCGTATTTTTATAACGGAAATTTGATAACGGATATTTAACATTTTGTCTTGTATTGGGAATAACTTCGTAGTACATGACAGCAGTCTTATGGTTTGACTCCTTTATCACTACCTTGGCTTACATCCTTAAATAGACATGTATTTAATTGCATTATACAACCGTAATTATTGAATTGTGAGTGATCACGGAAATTTAATTATGTACAACAAAAATGAAGTAACCCGTTTAAATGAAGCCGAATTGAGTTTTAGACGGATACGAAGAGACGTTTGTTTAACAGAATGTATTGTACATTTATAACACTCAATTCAAGCATTTATAGTTTTGCAATAACTTCCCGTTTCCTTCTGCAAGGCTGGCTCGAATTAACGGTAACGGCAATTTTAGGACGAATTGTAAATTAAACGTCATAATAAACACATGCCATTTTATTGTCCCCCGCTTTTAGCGAAAGCTGGGGACTATTATTTCTCATTCGTCAGTCAGTCCGTCCGTCAGTCACGCTGTCACAAAAACTTTAACCTTGTTCATAACTTCTGAACCGTAATAGGTACTGCTTTCATATTTCACATGTGTATTCCTTGTGACAACCCCTTTCCATCAATACCATTTTTTTTGACCTTGTGACCTTGACCCTGGCGGGGGACCATGATTCTCTGAATTTGCTTGTTTAATATCTCTATCTTGTGTAATAATACTTGGTGCTTTTTCCTTAAACAAGCATCATTTAAATCCCTAAATATTCTTTCAAAATGGGTAGAACTGTCATGCTTCTTTAAAAAACAAAGCATTTAACTTCATTACACGTAGACGGCGACAGTAACGGACATTTAAAATTTGACATATACTTCGAAATTATTTTAGGCTTAATACGTCTGAATGACTTAAATAATTTTGAAGTTATGTTACATCAACAGTTTAACAATTATAAGCATTAACATCTTCATAATATTGGGAAATAAAGTGTTTATACTATGGCGACATGTAATGTTCCTATTTATTGAAAAAGAGTGAAAATGGCAATATTAACTCGAACATATTCTTAGTAGAAGTGTAAGTATTGCGGATTGGCCGTCGCTTCAGTACACAAGATAGGTCAACACGTATGTCAACCACCGTGTTTTGAAAATAAATAGTTGTGTTGGATCTAAAAGTCAATGTATAAAGTTAGTTTAGGCTATGGAAGTTCAAGTAACACTCACAGTTTAAATACAGATGACTATATTCAAGACAAGTGTGATGCTTAGGCTTAGTCGTCGTTTAGATTGGATACATTCATTTTTGGAAAAGGATACCGTCACTGTTGTGGGTAGACATGTCGAAGACACGTTACGGAACTTTTAGTTTTAAGAATGATCATTTAAACACTAGCTGTACGTAAATGATCAAGTTATTTAACAAGTAAAAACATTTTCTGGATATCTCGAATGCATAATGATTTTCTGCCGGAACTGCTGTATGAAAGAGGAATCCATGGGTAGATGAGGCTGTTCGAAAACACTTTCTCGTGGTAGAACACATACTGACGATAGAAATTAAACATTTGTCGTTTAACGTGGAGTCATTTAAGTGCATTAAAATGACTTTTGGAAACATAGATATGCTTCTCATTATAGGACATTACTCGCTTCAGATTGTATTTAAACAAGGTTACCTATGAACTGATCACGTGAGAATAAACAGGTCTATGTATGCTACATTTTCAACGAAGAAAGACAGTTCATCAAGTAAGACTGAACATGCAGATCCCGTGTGATTTATATAACGATATTCTTTTCGATTTGTAATTTGCTTTGTAAAATTTGTTGAAATGTAATTAAAACATTAATAACTTTATTTCTGATTGTTATTTTATGTTTGTTCATTGCTTTGACTGCTATACTATCAACATAATTGAGCCGTTCCACGATAAAAACCAACATGGATTCTGCGTAATGTATCGATCCAGATCAGCCTGCGCAGGCTAATCCGGTCCGACACTTTCCGTCTCAGGGGGATAGAGGTATTGGGCAATGATTCCTTAAACAGAAAATCTACAGGAGGCGAAACGTGTCCGTCCGGGTTAGCCTGCGCGGCATGCTGAGGCTGATCGGGTTCGATAATTTTCTGGTGGAACGGCTCATTTATATTTCAGAAAAAGTAGTTCCAGCGATTACGTCATTTCTAAAAATAAGTAGACTGCTAAAAGTTTATCATACCAGTAGACAGTTTATCATACCAGTAGACAGTTTATCATACCAGTGTTATACGTCACGTAATCTGCTCATTGCATGATAAAAACCGATAGTATTTCAGCATTTTTATCGATGAAAACATCCTTATCACCGATCCAACCCCGTTTGAGTTGCTTTCGGTCACCTACAAGCAACCCATGAAATGTTTGTTTAACCGATTGAACACTTGTCCATCACCGATGGCCGTTTACACAGAAAACCAGAACTTATCACGCATGACAACCGATCAAAACAGCGAGTAAATTTAAAATAATATGACCGATTGGGGACCGACCGTCTGTGTAACTGGGGCATGCAAATGCTACGTTTTGTGATGGAATAATGGTTACAAAATTGCGTAAAGCACCATTCCTATAAAATAATCGAAACTTGTTTTGTTTTCTGAATAGCAATTGGAAACTGTCCAAAGAAATGCAACATAGAAAACAATAAAACCAATTAGTTGTGAATTACTCACTTCCAGATTTGTTTTCAGATTTTCTTACAGAGCGCATGGCGCGTTTACGGGCGAAAATCACGTTTCCTTCCTATATGGCCTCCAAAAAACCCACCAATGCTTGAATTGTGGCATTATAAGACCAGCTAGCTTCTCAAAAATAGTTTGCATTCTATGGGAGCTTATACGTCTTTTAAAAATGTTTTCAGATTTTCTTACGGAGCGCGTGGCATGTTATAGGCGAAAATCACGGTTCCCTGTATACGGCCCATGGGCCTGCCCTAATATAGAGCAATATGTTGGTGTATATTCCAGAACAGCCGTTTTTGTTTGTAACCAGATGACCCGACACCTAGATATCCCGACACCCAGTTAAGACGACACATGTTCGGTTAAGCCGACACCTTTTTGAGATGAGCCGACACCTCATTTAATCAAAGCGCCAATGGCACTGTAGTGGCGATCGTATGGAAAATCCTGCAAAGTAACAATCAGTATATCGGTGTAGGGCTTGCGCTTTTCAATAATGGTGCACTCTGGTGCGGATCAATTTGAGAATGTATCAACCATGCATCTTTTGACAGTAGAATAATGTTAGTTTGCCAGAATGTTGTCTTGGTGATTGTTTAGTTACGTTCTGAAACTGGTCATGATGTGTTCAAAATTAGGCCATTCCAAATTCATGAAAAATCTAGTTGGTACTCGATAGACTAGCTACCGCTTTAGCTCATTAGAATGGCTATTTGTAATCTAAATTGTTCGGGTAATCACATGTTCATCAACAGGTCGCTAGGCCATATTAAGATAAAATATTGTGTACCCTTTAGAAATGACAAAATTATCAAGAAAGGAGAGAAAACAGTATCCATTAGTTTGGTGTTTGTTTCAATGATGTCCGATATTAAACAGGTCTGTTTAATTTAGTCCCTTCACATTGCATGATTGAGGGTTGTCAGAGACATATAAACACAGTGTATTTATATGTCTCTGAGGTTGTTAAACTGCTTCGAAAAATTTGAGTGGAAAAACAAACACAAAACATGCACAAAAAGCACAATTTCACTATTTGCCAAACTGTTCAATTTATAAAAATATAGGCATATATTATAATGCTCGATCTCCAAACTAAATAAGGCTACACTTTCAGCATTGATTGCTAATTGACTCTAGAACGTGCAGACGTGTATACATAACGTGTGTACACACTGACATCGTGTGTCCTTTAAACCTTTGTAAACCATTCTTATCATCTAGACGCTTTCATATAGTTAAACAACTACAAAATGAAGCGTTTATAATATTGAGATTTAAGAACTCGCGAGCTATTTATAGAACCTTTTGGAATTTCCAGATTTGAGTATCATCAGAGTTATTTGCCGTTATTTGCAAGGCAGAACGCGCAATGATATTTATTATCTGCCAAATCATGACGAAGATAATATTTACATATTTTAACTCTATGTAGATAATGTCTCGATAAAACTCAAATATTAGTAACAATCCGGTACCAAAGTAGCACTGACATAGTTATAAGTAATCGCGTATCTGCATCAATGATGGAACTATAACGGATGTGAGTAAATTAGTTTGCAGTAAGGAAAATAAATATCAACCGATTTTTCTAAACCGACTATGTAAATATTGTTCGTTGTTGTTGTTTCTGTTAGCATTGTGGCGATTGTCAAACCAATCGCCACAAAAAGTAGTATTGTTATACTCTGAACAATTGCCGTCGACAATGATTTTAGACTCAATCAAGATTACGAGAATAGAATAACTATATCACAGTCAGTCACTCGTCAATTCAAAAAAGAAAAAGAGAAGTCGTTTATGAAATAGCGACGGCTCCTTTCTTACAAAAATTCTACTCTTCATAAATTTCAACATTACGGGTTCATAGATTTACTCTATAGAACTACGAATGAATACTATCAACGTTTGTTGTAACCTTTCCAAAGTTTTAGACTCGATCAAGATTACGAGAATAGAATAACTATATCACATTCAGTCACTCGTCAATTCAAGGAAGAAAAGAGAAACTTAATTTCATTAATGCTTCATGTATACAGAAAAAATATAGGTAGGTGGCGGGACGACAGAATTTCACACATGAAATTATTATAGGGTGTCGGGTCGACGATCTAGTGTCGGGTTAACAGGGTGTCGGTATAACTCGGTGTCGGGGTGACTGGCATTCAGAGGAATCAGCATGGTTATATAGGAATCACATCAGTCAACGCTCCCATATCATGGTCGTCATCTAGTAATACAAGCATCCAGGAAGCAGGAATCATGTAAAATTACAAAACTTTGAAATTGAACTCCTCGGATTTCAACATTATTTGGCAGAATTAGTCATTAAATGCCAGAATTTGTTCAAAACATTTAGATTTGGTGAAAAACGTAGCCGCAAGGTTTTATTTGCTGAAAATCAAAGCAGACAGATAGATAATTAGATAGAAAGAGTGAGCGCGAAGTATTTGTGGACGAAACCATAGAATGTTATGCTCTTCTCTACGCGGAGATTATGCGGGAAATTCGATGCCCTAATTGGTAGAAAAAAGTCGTATGTAAACGAAAAAAAATAGGAGGAAGAAAAGCAAATGGACACTGCAGGATCCGTGTCAAAGGTTGAAATTTAAACAGTTATTTTTATTTATTTACTTTGAATAACTATTTCAACGTTTATTGATTTCTGTTTACAAATTACATCAGTTTTCGTGAGTCCATGTACAGTATTTAAAATTATAAATATTATTCGGGATCTGACTTGGGATCAGGACACCAGTCATCTATCCCCGGTAGGGTCTTTCAAAAACATAAAATATAATAGTAATTGATTCTCTATTTTGCGCTCAGTGTTGCAGGAATAGCAATGAGCAATTTCTCCTTTTATTCCGTTCAACATTTTCAATTGAAACTTTATACATAGGATATATGTTTCTAGGAACAATACGCATGTTTATACCAAGTCACATAACTCCAGCTTTAATAATTATTCAGTAATTTCCCTTTTTATACACCCGTTTACTTTTATGAATTTTATTTATAGTTTTACCTGCGTCGTACTGTCAGGCGGCCAGCTGAATAAATTGAGAAGCCTTTATCCAATCGTAACCAATAACTAGCCATATTGCTGTAGTCACTTGAGAGTTATTGCCATTTAATTATAGAAATTACTTCAAATCACTATTGTCAGCCCAATAACTTTCGAAGCCGTTATCACCAAATTTGGTCAGAATGTGTATTGGCATAGTTTGATAAATAGCGATAACGCTCTAGTCACTTGTGAGTTATCGCCCTTTAATTATAGAAATTACCTTAAATTGGTTATGTCAGCTCAACTTTAGAAGCCTTTGTCCAATCACCACCAAATTTTGTCAAAATGTGTATTGGCATAATATCTTGGACAAGTTCGATAACTAGCCATATTGCTCAAGTCACTCGAGAGTTATTGCCATTTAATTATAGAAATTACTTAAAATCACTATTGTCAGCCCAATAACTTTTGAAGACGTTATCACCAAATTTGGTCAGAATGTGTATTGGCATAATATCTTGGACAAGTTTGATAAATAGCGATATCGCTCTAGTCACGTGAGAGTTATCGCCCTTTAATTATAGAAATTACCTTAAATTGGTCAGCTCAACTTTAGAAGCCTTTGTCCAATCACCACCAAATTTGGTCAAAATGTGTATTGGCATAATATCTTGGACAAGTTCGATAACTAGCCATATTGCTCAAGTCTCTCGAGAGTTATTGTCCTTAAATTATAGAATTTACCTAAATTGGTCTTGTCTGCTCAATAACTTTAAAAACCTTTGTTCAATTACCACAAAATTTTGTCAAAATGTGTATGGGCATAATATCTCGAACAATTTCGATAACCAGCCATATCGCTGTGGTCACTCAAGATTTATTGCCCTTTAATTATAGAAATGACCTCAAATCAGTATTGACCGATCAATAACTTTTGAAGCCTTTATCCAATCATCACCAAATTTGGTCAGAATGTGTATAGGCATAATATCTCCGACATGTTTTATAACCAGCCATATTGCTTTAGTCAATCTAGAGTTATTGCCCTTTAATTATATAAATTACCTAAATTGGCCACACTTATGTCCCTCAAAATGGCCAAAACTGTATTAACAGTGTCAGCTCTCTAAATTTTCCTGACATACAACCAATTATCACTATACTTGGTCTCAAAAGACAAGGATGTGCGTATTTTTTGACAGTTGGCGCTCTTGTTTCGACTTAGAATAAAGCATGCAAGTGTTGGCTTTTGCTTCGCTGTACTCTTGTTATTTAAAAGCAGGCCTGATAAAAGTCGACTTTCTTTTATCATCTAAGTGTAAGACGACTAAGATAACAGATGTATTCCGTTCGAGAAATCGGGGGGGGGGGGGTCATCAGAAGCTTTTTATGCATGTGTGCAGGACAATGATTATGATCCGCGAGACTCGCTCTTCCTGCAATAGAATGAAAGATTTTGCGGTGATTTGAATCTGTGTATTTATATGACTCTGGCTAAGCTCAATGAATGATAAAGGTTTGGGTTACAAGTGCTAGGACTTTCAAATTTTGATCATAGTTAAATACCATTCATCACATTGTATACTTTCATCTAAAGTCTAGTCGTTCTAGCATTTGAGGTAGAATTAATTGAAACTAATTAGGTTTTACGTCACTAATTAACAGTTGGGGAAAGTGTTGTGTCATGAGTGTAGGATAACACACCCCTGGGATATTTACCCCTTAGGATAATTCAACCTAGGATTATTACTCCTTGGGTAAATTTTTTTTTTTTTTATAAAGTTGTCATTCATAGCATATTTGTTGAATTAGTTCTTTCTTATTTTGGAACCACCTCTGTGGTGTTGTGGTAGAGTGTCCACCTCAGGTGCTGGAGGTCGTAGGTTTGACCCCCGGCTTGGTCATACCAAAGACTTTTTAAATAGAAGTAATAGCTGCCCTCCTTGGCACTCAGGATTGTGGGGTTAGCATTACGCCTGACTAGATGTTGATATATACCTTTTTAATTAATGTATTGCAGGGATGCTTTGCATTTAAAGGAAAGAAGAAAAGGATTAAAGCAGGTTTGACATTGCTTAATTTATAGCCCTTATCCCTTTCCCTCATACCACGAACTGCAGCAGACAACTTTGAAAACATACCTGAAAACATTTGGGAACTCGCTTTAAATGAAAGTACAATCAGTGTTCCCACTCACATTTTTTTAAAAGGGTAAACTTACCACTTGGGTTGAAAATCTGGTATGGGGGGTAAGATTTAATTTCAGGGAGTATGAAAATTTGAAGGCCAATTTTTCATAATAACATAGATTAAACAGCAACTGTATTTCCTTCGATCGATTTCTCTGCACTGTAACACATTTCAATCATGACAGAAGTAACACTTATTCATATTTGTCTTCATTTTACATTTATGTAAAGCCCTCTGTATAACCTCATCAATATCTGTTCCTTGTAACCTCATTATTAATAAGTCATTGTCTGTTTAAATACGGCTTACATACTAGCTAGATGATTTTATCAAGTAAGTTTATTTCTAAACTTTTTAATCGACTTCATCTAGACGGTTTTGTTATGCATTCTTCTTGAATACAGTCTTCAATAAGTAATTTTTCTTTCACATTTATCTGACGGGTGCGATCAACATTATCATGATGTTTACATCATAGACATCTGTTGCAACGATTAAATAAATCATATTAAACATTAAATTGAGTCTCAGAAGTATGCATCACATCAGCGAAAAATTTGAGTCGTCCGCCTTTTTGTTTTCTTCCAACACGCCCGGGTTTAAATTGACTAGACGAAATAGGTTTAAAAAAATTAAAGAAATATCACCATTTCTCTATACTTTTGAGCTCACCTGAGTTATTGTGGGTGTGCGTCATGCGTCGGTGAACATCTTCTCCTCAGTAACTAGTGGGTCAATTGGGATGAAACCTCACAGAAAGCATCCTCTCAATGACCTCATCAGAATTCCGTCACAATTTTGGGTTCCATGCAGAATTCTGATTTCCATGGCAACCTAATAAAAAAAGATTAAAATTCAAATAATTTTGTAGAAATGTTCCTTTGATGATCCTTTATCAGATTCCTTCAAGCCTGTTGATTGGTCAAAAAACATGGCCGTCAAAAACAAAAGCGGGGCTATTTTGTCTTTATATATGGCTATAGTGAAAACAAGGTCGTTTTTAAATAACTTTGTAGAGATGTTCCTAGGGTAACCTTCTATCAGATTCCTTTAAGCCATGTTGATTGGTCAAAAACTATGGCCGCCAGTGGGCGGGACTTTTGTGATGAAATGTGTGAGGGATTTCAATATAGTACATGTATTTTGGTTAATGAGTTAAAAATCTTAAAATTCAGGTCCCGATCGACTTTGCCAACAAACTACCAACTTTTGAGTTATGGCCCCTTTCAAAATAAAATTTGCCAAAAGGACGATGTTGTTCTGATGATAATTCATGGAAGAATCAACAAATTTCAATAATTTTTTCACACAGGTTGAAGGCCATTAATTTTTTCTTGGAAGAGTTATGGCCCCTTTTCAATTTAGATTTTGCAAAAAACTGGTGCCCTGAAAATAACTTGTACAAGAATCCATGATAAATTATGATAAGTTCACAGGTTTAACCCTTTCCTTTATATAGACGCTTTCTAACACCTCTGAAGCAGACAGCTTTTGAAAACATTGTGGCAAAAGGAGAAAATGCTCATAACAAGCAATTTCTGCTTTTACCACATTGTCTCAATTTTTAGCTCACCTATGCACGAAGTGCAAGGTGAGCTATTGTGATCACATTTTGTCCGGCGTCTGTCCGGCGTGCGTCGTGCGTGGTCAACATTTCAGCTTGTTATCACTCTACAGGCTACATTTTGCATCCAATCTTCATGAAAGTGTATCAGAACATTCATCTCCATAAAATCTTGGACAAGTTCGAAACTGGGCCATATGAGGTCAAAAACGAGGTCACTAGGTCAAATTGAAGCGAAATCTTGTTAACACTCTGGAGGCCACATTTTCAACTTGAGCATGTTGAAACTTTATCAGAATGTTTTTCTTGATGATATGTAGGTCAAGTTCGAACATGGGTCATGTCGGGTCAAAAAGTTAACACTCTAGAGGCCGCAATTTTTGCTTCAGCAGTTTGAAATTGTGTCAGAATGTTTTTCTTAAAAATATCTAGGTCAAGTTCGAATATGGGTCATATTTGGTCAGAAACTAGGTCATTAGGCCATTTTGAAGGGTAATCTTGTTAACACTGTAGAGGCCACATTTTTAACGTGAGCATGTTGAAATTTTGTCAGAATGTTTGTCTTAAAGATATCTTCAAGATAGTTCAAATATGGGTCATATTGGGTCAGAAACTAGGTCACTAGGCCAAATTTAGGCAAAATCTTGTTAACTCTGTAGAAGCCGCATGTTTTGCTTCAGCAGCTTGAAATTTGGTCAGAATGTTTGTCTAAATGATATCTAGGCCAAGTTCGGATATGGGTCTTGCCGGGTTAAAAACTAGGTCACTAGGCCAAATTGAAGGGTAATCTTGTTAATACTCTGGATACTGCATTTTTAATTTCAGCTAGATGAAACTTTATCAGAATGTTTTTCTTGATGATATGTAGGCCAAGTTTGAATATGGGTCATGCTGGGTCAGAAACTAGGTCACTAGATCAAATTGAAGGAAAATCTTGTGAACACTTTGGATGCCACATTTTTTGCTTCAGCAGATTGAAATTTTGTCAGAATGTTTGTCTGAATTATATCTAGGTCAAGTTCGAAAATGGGTCATATTGGATCAGAAACTAGGTCAATAAAGGAAAATATTGTTCAAACTCCAGAGGCTGCATTTTTACTTTAAGCAAGTTGAAACTTTGTCAGAATCTTGTCTTGATGATATCTAGTCATTGTTGGAATATGGGTCATATCAGGTGAAAACATATAGATCACTAGGCCAAATGAAGGAAATTATTGTTAACACTGTGGAGGTTGCATTCAGAATAATTGTCTTGATGTGTTTTGCATTGCAGTACATTGAATAATTAAGGTGAGCGATCCAGGGCCATCATGGCCCTCTTGTTATTAGATCCACTGGCTGAAATCCAGTCGAGCTTATGTCATGGCGAATTGTCCGTTGTGCGTGTGTGCGTTAACTTTTTCCTTTTAACGACTTCTTCTCCCTAACCACTTGGCCAATTTGGTTGAAACTTGATAGGAAGCATCCTCTCAATGTCCTCTCTTAAATTCCTTCAAATTTGTTTGATCCATCCAAAATTCTGGTTTGACCGTTTCCATTGCTACCAAAAGAATAAAATAGTGAAAAATCTTCTTCTCTGAAAGTGTCAGGCCGTTTTTCAAATAATTTTGTAGAAATGTTCCCTGGGTGACCCTTTATTAGATTCCTTCAAGAAATGTTGATTGGTTGAAAAACATGGCCGCCAGGGGGGCGGGGCTATTTTGCCTTATATAGCTATAGTGAATACTTAAAAAATCTTCTTCCCCGAAAGTGTTCAGCCGATTTTCAAATAATTTTGTAGAAATGTTCATTAGGTGACCCTCTATCAGATTTCTTCAAGCCATGTTGATTGGTCAAAAAACATGGCTGCAGGGGGCGGGGCTATTTTGCATTATATGGCTATAGTGAATACTTAATAAATCTTCTTCTCCGAAAGCGTCGGGGCCGATTTTTAAATAATTTTGTAGAAATATTCCTTGGGAGATCCTCTATCAGATTCCTTCAAGCCATGTTGATTGGTCAAAAAACACGGCCGCCAGGGGGCGGGGCTATTTTGCCTTATATGGCTGTTTAGAGATTTAATTTTTGCCTAATGGCCGTGGAGCAATATTGGGCCTCTTGTTTCAGTTATTAATCATTCATTTATAGTGATTTTCCCTGTTTTGTCTAGATGTTTTCAAAGTTAGATTTGTTGTATGTTTGAAAGGGCAAAGATAAAAAAAAATACAGGTCAATTTTGAATTTGGTAACAAACCACATGTTCATGTGACAAGGCAGTTTTGTGGGATATTAATCAATTTTTGTGATAGCTCAATGTTAACCCATTACTTCACACAGACGACATTTGACGCCTGCTGTTGCAGACAACTTTTGAAAACATTGCAATAAAAGGTAAAATTGCTCAAAACAAGCAATTTCACCTTTTAATGCAATATTTTCAACTCTTTATCAATATAAATCGTTCAGTTTTCTAGATAGGTGAAATTGTGCGTCTGATGATTGTAAAGCAGATGACCTATGAAAAGCCATGTGATGTAATGGGTTAACTCTTTCCCACATACAGCCGCTTTCTGATGCTTCTTCAGCAGACCAGTTTTGGAAACATTGTGACATCATCCGTGGGAGTTTTCACTGCCCTTTCGCCGGTTTGACAGATAGCCAGTATTGTTTTCTGATTAGATGCAGTGATCTGAATCTTGTACTGCGCCATAAATTTCCCTTCTTATAAAATTTAATTGGTACACTTTATAAACGGTGACCTCATCTGATATTGACTTTAACTTGGTGTGTGAAATGTTTAGAATTGACAAGTTCCAGATATTTAGATCAGTAAGTATGAAACTGTACTGATCTCTGGTTCCTTTTTCATTCCAAATATTTGGTTCTCAAAGACATTAAATGGAAAGCACATTTATGTTAAGTGGGAGCAGCATTTTTTCTTTGTGTCAACATGTGGGATAGTATTGGAGATGTAACCGTCATTTTGCTTGGTTTATGTGTATTCTATAACGTTATGGCAGCATGGCAATGAAAGATCCAATGGGTGATGTTTAGAGCATAGTTGAGTCATTAACAATGGGTATTTTAGGCAATGTAATGTTTCCGTTTTACTTTAACCCTTTCCCACCTATAGACGCATCTGCAGCAGACAACTTTTGAAAACATGACAAAAGGAGAAATTGCTCTAAACGAGTAATTATAACTACAATTTCCATGTTTATGAGTTGACATTTTCAAAGTCGTCCACTGCAGATTTGCTGTAACTATGTTGGAATTGGTTAAGTAAAATGAAACTGAAAATTAAAACACTAATCTCTGTAATTATAGAAGACTACCTGCCTGAAGACAAAATAGGTGGAGCCAGTAGACGTCATGATAGGTTCATTGAATTGTGGGAGGAACTAGACATGGAAGTACAGGTTTGTTCGGATTTGATTGCTACATATAGCCGTCCCACGAGAAAACCAACATTGTGGACTGTGCATAAAGTATCGACCCGGTCAGCCTTTATAGCAAGCCTTGTAGGCGAACCCGGACAGAAAATTTCCTGTGGATTTTCTGTTTCTGGAATCTTTAGTCTATACCTCTATCTGCCTGAGACGGAATGTGTCAGCCGGCTTTAGCCTGCGGGGACTGCACAGGCTGATCTAGGTCGATACTTTACGCAGAGTTCATAATATATGATATGTATCATGCTTGTTTATTGCATACTGTGCAATTTTGCGGCCATAGCCATCCTGCAATGGGTGGAACATGCATCCACAGAGTTGCATTAATTAGAATCAAACAGGGCCATCCTGCAACGGTTGGAACATGCATCCACAGAGTTGCAGGAATTAGAATCAAACATAGCCATCCTGTAATGGTTGGAACATTCATCCACTGAGTTGCAGGAATTAGAATCAAACATTGCCATCCTGCAATGGTTGGAACATTCATCCACTGAGTTGCAGGAATTAGAATCAAACATAGCTATCCTGCAATGGTTGGAACATGCATCCACAGAGTTGTAGGAATTAAAATCAAACATAGCCATCCTGTAATGGTTGGAACATTCATCCACAGAGTTGCAGGAATTAGAATCAAACATAGCCATCCTGCAACGGTTGGAACATGCATCCACAGAGTTGCAGGAATTAGAATCAAACATAGCCATCCTGTAATGGTTGGAACATGCATCCACAGAGTTGCAGGAATTAGAATCAAACATAGCCATCCTGCAACGGTTGGAGCATTCATCCACAGAGTTGCAGGAATTAGAATCAAACATAGCCATCCTGTAATGGTTGGAACATTCATCCACTGAGTTGCAGGAATTAGAATCAAACATAGCCATCCTGCAACGGTTGGAACATTCATCCACTGAGTTGCAGGAATTAGAATCAAACATAGCCATCCTGCAATGGTTGGAACATTCATCCACTGAGTTGCAGGAATTAGAATCAAACATATCCATCCTGCAACGGTTGGAACATTCATCCACAGAGTTGCAGGAATTACAATCAAACATAGCCATCCTGCAACGGTTTGAACATGCATCCACAGAGTTGCAGGAATTAGAATCAAACATAGCCATCCTGCAACGGTTGAAACATTCATCCACTGAGTTGCAGGAATTACAATCAAACATAGCCATCCTGTAACGGTTGGAACATTCATCCACAGAGTTGCAGGAATTAGAATCAAACATAGCCATCCTGTAACAGTTGGAACATTCATCCACAGAGTTGCATTAATTAGAATCAAACAGGGCCATCCTGCAACGGTTGGAACATGCATCCACAGAGTTGTAGGAATTAGAATCAAACAGGGCCATCCTGCAATGGTTGGAACATGCATCCACAGAGTTGTAGGAATTAGAATCAAACACGGCCTATCTCAGCATTTTCATTAACCCTTTCCCTCAACCTGATTGATATGTGTGTATCTGCAGCAGACAATTTTTTATAGTATTGTGACAAAAGCTTAACCCTTTCCCTCATACGATAATTCTGCAGCAGACGACTTTGAACATATTTTGTCAAATAATAGAAATCTCTATAATGAAAAAGATAACCTATGACTAAAAGTTGAAAACATTGTGGCAAAAGGAGAAATTGCTCTTTTTGAGCAAGTTTTTCTTTTGTCACTATTATTTTCAAATGGCCGTCTGCTGCAGAGGCGTCAGAAAGCGTCTATATGAGGGAAAGGGTTAATAGAAATTGTTCATATTGACAATGTTTTCAATTCTATTCATTAAATTAAATGTCTCTCCATCTGTTCACATTTCCCTTCTCCTAAACCAATGAACAAAATTCAAAATAATTACACAGGGATACTGATGGTCCTCTTTCAAAGTTGTTCAAAGAATTTGCAGAAATTTGATTGCTGTAGCCCCAGAAAGATGGGAAAATGCCAAAACTTTAGAAATGATCTTGTCCAAAAGTATAAGTCTGATTGAAAAATAAATTGACTAAAATGTTTCTTGGGTGACTGTCTACCAAGATTGCTCAAATTGATCCATTGAATACCTACCCCCACAATACTGAATTGTCACATAAAAATGGCAACCCATAATTAATCCTTTCCCACATATAGATGCTTTCCCACATGCAACGAATCTGCAGCAGACAACTTTGAAAACATTCTGGCAAACATTTGAACATTATCATGAATAAGAGTTATATATATGTATAAGAGAAATAAAGTTAAAATTATTGAGACAAAAAGACTCCTGCTGCAGAGGTGTCGGAAAGCGTCTGTATTTGGGAAAGGGTTAACCATGTTTATTTGGACCTGACTACACTGTATGTGGGAAATGGTTAAACATGTTTATTTGGACCTGAGTTCACTGTATGTGGGAAAGGGTTAAACATGTTTATTTGGACCTGACTACACTGTATGTGGGAAAGGGTTAAACATGTTTATTTGGACCTAACTGCACTGTATGTGGGAAAGGGTTAAACATGTTTATTTTGACCTAACTGCACTGTATGTGGAAAAGGGTTAAACATGTTTATTTGGACCTGACTGCACTGTATGTGGGAAAGGGTTAAACATGTTTATTTGGACCTAACTGCACTGTATGTGGGAAAGGGTTAAACATGTTTATTTGGACCTGACTGCACTGTATGTGGGAAAGGGTTAAACATGTTTATTTGGACCTGACTGCACTGTATGTGGGAAAGGGTTAAACATGTTTATTTGGACCTGACTGCTGTGTTTGTGGAAAAAGGTTAAACATGTTTATTTGGACCTGACTGCACTGTATATGGGAAAGGGTTAAACATGTTTATTTGGACCTGACTACACTGTATGTGGGAAATGGTTAAACATGTTTATTTGGACCTAACTGCACTGTATGTGGGAAAGGGTTAAACATGTTTATTTGGACCTGACTGCACTGTATATGGGAAGGGTTTAACATGTTTATTTGGACCTGACTGCACTGTATGTGGGAAAGGGTTAAACATGTTTATTTGGACCTGAGTGCACTGTTTGTGGGAAAGGGTTAAACATGTTTATTTGGACCTGACTGCATGGCAATAATAGTTATTGTTGTAAGAAGGTGCTGAGACCTTTCAAAATTTCGAGGGCTTGGCGTGAAACGGTTGTAACTAAAAACCTATTATGGAATAATGATTTAACGCTTATAAAGACTTGATGGCGAGGTAATTTGCCTCAGTAAAATAATACCAATTTTAGTTACAACCGTTTCACGGCAAGCCCTCGAAATGGTATCAAAATATTTGATGCTGTTAATTTTGACCTACTTAAAAAATGAAGGTTAATTGTCATCCAATGGCATTGTTGATTTACTTACACAAGTGTTATTTTGTTGTTTTTGTTGTTTCAGGTTCTTCAAGCCGATTTGAACTGTAAGATTTTTGAGGATCTTCTCAAATTTGCCTCAGATTCCCATCTGTCTTTCAATAATACTGATGGAAGGTCAAAGGTTGTCTCTAAGGAAATTCCAACAGCTGCCTTAGTAACAGGTTTACATCCTTATTTTATTTATTGAATTTTTTACAGTTTCTAGCTTATTTACATTTACTTGTTTTTTTTTGTCAAGACAGCTTTTTTAACCTTACCCAAATACAAAAAATTTGCAGCAAACGTCTTTTAAAACATACCCCAAATTTATGGTAAATCTCAAAAAGGGGAAGTATAATCATTGAATAGAGTTAAAAACATTGTTTTTAAAAGTCGTCTGCTGCAGAGAAGTCAGAAAGCATCTGTATGTGGGAAAGGGTTGAAATACAATTTTTATTGTGACCGTCAATTCTGCTTCATGACACGGACAACTTTATAAAGGTTTCACTTTAACTGTTTCCCACTTGCAACAAATCGTCTGCAGACCACTTTGAAAACATAGTGACAAAAACTTGAAAAATCTCCATAAAATATAGCATAATTGTTAAATAAAGTTGAAAACATTGTGGCCAAAGGAGAAATTGCTCATTGCTCAATGTTTTCAATGTCATCTGCTGCTATTGCATCAAAATGCGTCTGCAGATGGGAAAGGGTTATAGTCAAGTGAATGCTTTCTGCTTTTTCCAAGACTTTGTAGGGTATTATTTTACGGATTTTATCTAATAATCACAAGGGGAATATCCCAGGATCAAAATAAGCAAATTTGCTATTTAAAATTGGAACTTCCTAGCTGCCTAAAAAATCCTTAGCAAGCACATGCTACTTGAAAAAAAAGCTGGCCCTGTTTCGTTTTCGCTAGATGTTTCTGTTTCTATCAGTGCGTAATCAAGTTAAATTACACACTCTTATCAATTTGTTCAAATAACTAAATTAGGTGATTGGTTGACACATAACATTACACCAGACAATAAGAACTCTACCAACCTTTTTAGTGGATGCACAGTATTTATCTATTTGAAAAAAGTAATTTCAAGCCATTAGATAAATTAAATTTAAGGAAAAAGCTTGCTTATGTCAGTGTTTATCTAAATTGCTAATGCTACCTGAAATATGAATTTACTACCTCCTTTCAAAGTATTTGCTACCAGCCTAAAAAGTTAATTTTGAATGCACTACCATGCAGAGCTCTTGAAAAGGAGCACTTTTCATACTCTTAATTCCTTATTTGACCTCCAAAACCTATGTTGGGAGATGATTATTTTGAGTACCCACAACATAGGTTTTAATGGGTGCCAATAGAGATATCATGGAAGAAAGACCTGTTTACTCCTCCTTATCTAGTCCTCTGACCATGGTATCATGCTTTCCATCAGCAGACAATTTCTTAGACATCTAGGGTAATACATGTATGATGTAAATAATTTATAATCATTGCATACTCTTAACCCTTTCCAACATACAACAAATCTGCAACAGACGACTTTGAAAACATAGTGATAAAAATCTGAAAGTCTCCATAAAAGATAGCTTAATTGTTACATTATGTTGAAAAGATTGTGGCCCAAGGAGAAATTGCTCATCATGAGCAATTTCACCTCTGGCCACAATGTTTTCAAAAGTTGCCGCTGCTAATGCATCTGCAGGTGGGAAAGGTTAAAAGAGAGTATGCAATATTTTGTTGTCTGCTGCAGATGTTTCAAAATGTGTCTGCATGTGGAAATGGGGTTTATCATAGAACAGACAACGTTGATTTATTTCTCCCCTCCTTTTTGCTCAGGACTGTGGGAATATAGTTCTGACTGATGCATCTGTTTTCGGATAAAATTTAGTTTTTGCTAGTAATCTATAGGGGACACAAATTCATAAGAAAGTGAAAATCTGTTCAAAGCTGAATAAAACAGCATTGAAACATATACATGCATATAGAGATATTTAAGGAATCTAGAGTTTATAATTTCAAATAATCCATTTTTACAGGTGTAAATACTCTGTTTAAAGAGGTATAAAACACTTTATAAAAAAATGCAGGTACATGTTTTGAGATATCTAAAGAAGAAGTAATCTACAGTATAATTGCAAATAATCCATTTTTACAGGTGTTAATACTCCGGATCACGCTGTCATGTTTGGTAACATGGTGGCCATGTTAAAAGATAAGATAACATCACTTGTAGCTACATTAAAATCCAAAGACTGCCAAAATGTTAAAAACATACTCGGGAAAACACTAGCACAGCTACTTGGTAACCCAGGCTTGGTGAGTATTGATAGATAAATAAACACAGAGCTATAGATAAAGGGTATGTTTCATGTTATGAATTAAATCATGACTTGCCACCAAATATCTTTGTTTTGGGTTCTCAAACAAATAGAATTCCTCCCAGTTCTTACAATAGAAGTGAGTAGTACATGTAATGTAGACATTTACTTGTACATGAATATTTTTATAGAAAAAGAAAAAGAAGGATCCTTTTACATCTCTGTTTCAGCCTTAGACTTCCTGATTTGATATTTTTAATTATCCCTTTCCCACATACAACAAATCTGCAGCAGACGACTTTGAAAACATGGCAGAAAAAAATTGGAAACTCCTTTTAAAAGAAAGTACAATAATGATAAAAATAATAACTTTATTTTATGAGGGTTAAATTAACTCATTTAGTAATCTTCCATGAGGCTCTCATTAAGTAAAAACATTTATATGTACATTTACTCATCTGAGTATAAAATGTTAGAGTGAATTATCTGTGAAATGTTTAAAGAAATTTAACTTAAATGTATTTAGAGATTCCAATGTTTTTATATGAAGACAATGATTGAACTGATTGCTTGTTTTGAGCAATTTCTTCTTTTGTCTCCATGTTTTCAAAAAAGGCGTCTGCTGTAGAGGCATCAGTAAGCATCTATATGAGGGAAAGGGTTATCCCATGTAAGTGCTAACAATAGCTAAAATAGCCATAAATGTCTACTTTACTGAAAATATAAGAAAAGGTGTTTTAGAATATTAAAGATAAACTATTTGAAAAAAAATGAGGTAATAAGGTGTTTTTTTGCCTTTAATATCAAGAATGATTGCTTCCTACTTGTATGTGCCAACCAACTTCGATTACTGATAGAAATACTTTAACCCTTTCCCTCATACGACAATTCTGCAGCAGACGACTTTGAACATATTTTGTCAAAAAATAGAAAACCTCTATAATTGAACGGATAACCTATGACAAAAAAAAAAAAATTGAGGCAAAAGGAGAAATTGCTCGTTTTGAGCAATTTCTTCTTTTGTCACTATGTTTTCAAAAAGCCGTCTGCTGCAGAGGCGTCAACTTGCTGATGATTTACAGGAACATGAGGAGGATGAAGAACAAGAGGAAATCGACACAAAAAGACTGCCTCTAACACTCGCTACACTGGCTAAATGGTACAAAAGTAAATACATGGTACGTCATTGGTATTTATTTCCCCTTTCTTTATATGTTTAACCGTTTACCAAATACAACGGATCTGCAGTAGACGACTTTAAAAGCATCCTCTCAATGTCCTCTCTTAAATTCCTTCAATTTTTAGCTCCACTGGCTGAAAGCCAGTCGAGCTTATGTCATGGCGAATTGTCCGTGCGTGCGTGCGTGCGTAAACCTTTTCCTTTAAACGACTTCTTCTCACTAACCACTTGGCCAATTTGGTTGAAACTTCATAGGAAGCATCCTCTCAATGTCCTCTCTTAAATTCCTTCAATTTTTAGCTCCACTGGCTGAAAGCCAGTCGTGCTTATGTCATGGCGAATTGTCCGTCGTGCGTGCGTGCGTGCGTTAACTTTTTCCTTTAAACGACTTCTTCTCCCTAACCACTTGGCCAATTTGGTTGAAACTTCATGGGAAGTATCCTCTCAATGTCCTCTACTAAATTCCTTCAAATTTTTTTGATCCATTCAAAATTCTGGTTTCCATGGCGACCGAAAGAAAAAAATAGTGAGAACTTAAAAAATCTTCTTCTCCGAAAGTGTCAGGCCGATTTTCAAATAATTTTGTAGAAATGTTCCTTGGGTGACCCTTTATTAGATTCCTTCAAGAAATTTTGATTGGGCGAAAAACATGGCCGCCAGGGGGCGGGGCTTTTTTGCCTTATATAGCTATAGTGAAAACTTAAATAATCTTTTTCTCAAAAAGTGTTCAGCAGATTTTCAAATGATTATGTAGAAATGTTCCGTGGGTGACCCTCTATCAGATTCCTTCAAGCCATGTTGATTGGTAAAAAAACATGGCCGTCACAGGGCGGGGCTATTTTGCCTATATGGCTAAAGAGCAAACTTAAAAAATCTTCTCCTCCAAAAGTGTCAGGCCGATTTTCAAATAATTTTGTAGAAATGTTCCTTGTGTGAACCTTAATTAGATTCCTTCAAGAAATGTTGATTGGGCGAAAAACATGGCCGCCAGGGGGCGGGGCTTTTTTGCGTTATATAGCTATAGTGAAAACTTAAAACATCTTCTTCTCCGAAAGTGTTCAGCCGATTTTCAAATCATTTTGTAGAAATGTTCATTGGGTGACCCTCTATCAGATTCCTTCAAGCCATGTTGATTGGTCGAAAAACATGGCCGCCAGAGGGCGGGGCTATTTTGACTTATATGACCATAGTGAAAACTTAAAAAATCTTCTCCTCCAAAAGTGTCAGGCATATTTTCAAATAATTTTGCAGAAACATTCCTTTGGTGACACTCTACAAGATTCCTTTAAGCCATGGTGGTTGGTAAAAAAAATAGCCACCACGGGGCAGGGCTGTTTGGAGATTTTATTTTTGCCTTATGGCCGTGGAGCGATACTGTCCCTCTTGGGCCTCTTGTTTTTGATCCATCCATAATTCTGGTTTCCATGGCAACCAAAAGAAAAAAATAGTGAAAACTTAAAAAATCTTCTTCTCTGAAAGTGTCAGGCCGATTTTCAAATAATTTTGTAGAAATGTTCCTTGGGTGACCCTTTATTAGATTCCTTCAAGAAATGTTGATTGGTCGAAAAACATGGTCGCCAGAGGGCGGGGCTATTTTGCCTTTATATATGACCATAGTGAAAACTTAAAAAATCTTCTTCTCCGAAAGTGTTCAGCCGATTTTCAAATAATTTTGTAGAAATGTTCATTGGGTGACCCTCTATCAGATTCTTTCAAGCCATGTTGATTGGTCGAAAAATATGGCCGCCAGAGGGCGGGGCTATTTTGATCTATATGACCATAGTGAAAATTTAAATAATCTTCTTCTCCGAAAGTGTTGAGCAGATTTTCAAATAATTTTGTAGAAATGTTCTTTGGGTGACCCTCTATCAGATTCCTTCAAGCCATGTTGATTGGTTCAAAAATATGGCCGCCATGGGGTGGGGCTATTTTGCCTTATATGGCTATTGTGAAAACTTAAAAGATCTTCTCCTCCGAAAGTGTCAGGCCGATTTTCAAATAATTTTGCAGAAACATTCCTTGGGTGACACTCTACAAGATTCCTTTAAGCCATGGTGGTTGCTAAAAAATATGGCCACTAGGGGGCAGGGCTGTTTGGAGATTTGATTTTTGCCTTATGGCCGTGGAGCGATACTGGCCCTCTTGGGCCTCTTGTTTTTGATCCATCCATAATTCTGGTTTCCATGGCAACCAAAAGAAAAAAACAGTGAAAACTTAAAAAATCTTCTTCTCTGAAAGTGTCAGGCCGATTTTCGAATAATTTTGTAGAAATGTTCCTTGGGTGACCCTTTATTAGATTCCTTCAAGAAATGTTGATTGGTCGAAAAACATGGTCGCCAGAGGGCGGGGCTATTTTGCCTTATATGACCATAGTGAAAACTTAAAAAATCTTCTTCTCCGAAAGTGTTCAGCCGATTTTCAAATAATTTTGTAGAAATGTTCATTGGGTGACCCTCTATCAGATTCCTTCAAGCCATGTTGATTGGTCAAAAAATATGGCCGCCAGAGGGCGGGGCTATTTTGCTCTATATGGCTATTGTGAAAACTTAAAAAATATTCTCCTCCGAAAGTGTCAGGCCGATTTTCAAATAATTTTGCAGAAACATTCCTTGGGTGACACTCTACAAGATTCCTTTAAGCCATGGTGGTTGGTAAAAAATATGGCCACTAGGGGGCAGGGCTGTTTGGAGATTTGATTTTTGCCTTATGGCCGTGGAGCGATACTGGCCCTCTTGGGCCTCTTGTTTAAGATCACCTGAGCTGAAGGCTAAAGGTGATCTTTTCTGATCACTCTCTTGTCTGTTGTCCGTCGTCGTCGTTAACATTTAGCTTTAGACAATATCTCCTCCTAAACCACTTCACCAATTTCAACCAAACTTCACAGGAATGCTCCTTTGGTATTCCATCCGCAGCATCAGAAAGTGGGAGGGGGTGAAATGACTTTACTTTAAAATTCTTTTCCTCTGAATCTGCTTATTGGATTCCAATATTATTTGATAGAAATGTTTCTTCGGTGTCGGGTGACCCTCTATATAAATTGTTAAAGCCATATTGATTGGTTGAAAAACTTGGCTGCCAGATTACATCAGGGCAGATTGGTTGAAAAACTTGGCTGCCAGATTACATCAGGGCAAAGTGACAAAACTTCAGATTCAGGCCTTATAAATGTATTTGTCTGATTTCAAGATAGTCTTGCAGAAATGTTCCTTTAGTGACATTCTGTACATTTTTTGTTCAAGCCATATTGATTGGTTGAAAAAAATAGCTGCCAGATGGCATCAGAAAAAAGGTAAAATGAACTTTTACCTTCAAACGATATGTCCGACTCATCCAATGGACCAATATCAACTAAACTTCACAAGAAGGTTCCTGTGTTGGTCCTCTTTCAAATTATACAAAGATATGATACAATATTACAAATGTCCTTTACTGAAAAGCTGTTTCATTTTAAGTTCATCCCTGCTCTTGATCAATTTGCTGCTATGCTATCACTCAGTTGATCTATTTAAGGCCATCTTGGCCCTCTTGTTTAACTTTAAACTCTATGTTAAGGGTTAACCCTTTCCCTCATAGGACAATTCTGAAGCAGACGACTTTGAACATATTTTGTCAAAAAGTAGAAAATCTCTATAATTGAATGGATAACCTATGACCGAAAGTGGAAAACATTGTGTCAAAAGGAGAAATTGCTTGTTTTGAGCAATTTCTTTCGGCACTTTGTTTTCAAAAAGCTGTCTGCTGCAGAGGCATCAGAAAGCGTCTATATGAGGGAAAGGGTTAAGATTAAATTGTATTTTCATTTGCCAAAATGTTTTCCAAATGTTGCCAGCATCTGAAAGCTGGAAAGTGATAAGATGGGGCTTAATTTCAATAATAAGAGAGACATTGCAGGACAAATACTTGGTTACTCTTACTTGCCTCTCACAGGCCTTTCAAAGCAGCCTATTTAATGAACAGGAACATGCAGAACCAACCTTCCAAGGTCTTTCAATTTATTATGTCTCCCCCTGTATACAGGGGAGATATATTGTTTTTGTCCTGGGCGTCTGTCTGTCTGTCTGTCCGTCTGTCCGAAATCGTGTCCGCTCCATATCTCCAAGACGGCTTGAAGGATTTTCATGAAACTTGGCTCACATGTTCACCTCATCAAGGCGACGTGCAGAACCCGTGTCTCGACAATATAGGGTCAAGGTCAAGGTCACGCTTGAAGGTCAAAGGTTTGAGGCTTTATTTCGTGTCCGCTCCATATCTCCCAGACGGCTTGAAGGATTTTCATGAAACTTGGGTCACATGTTCACCTCATCAAGGCGACGTGCAGAACCCGCGTCTCGACAATATAGGGTCAAGGTCACACTTGAAGGTCAAAGGTTTGAGGCTTTATTTCGTGTCCGCTCCATATCTCCGAGACGGCTTGAAGGATTTTCATGAAACTTGGGTCACATGTTCACCTCATCAAGGCGACGTGCAGAACCTGCGTCTCGACAATATAGGGTCAAGGTCAAGGTCACGCTTGAATGTCAAAGGTTTGAGGCTTTATTTCGTGTCCGCTCCATATCTCCCAGACGGCTTAAAGGATTTTCATGAAACTTGGGTCACATGTTTACCTCATCAAGGCGACGTGCAGAACCCGCGTCTCGACAATATAGGGTCAATGTCAAGGTCACGCTTGAAGGTCAAAGGTTTGAGGCTTTATTTCGTGTCCGCTCCATATCTCCCAGACGGCTTGAAGGATTTTCATGAAACTTGGGTCACATGTTCACCTCATCAAGGTGACGTGCAGAACTTGCGTCTCGACAATATAGGGTCAATGTCAAGGTCACGCTTGAAGGTCAAAGGTTTGAGGCTTTATTTTGTGTCCGCTCCATATCTTCCAGACGTCTTGAAGGATTTTAATGAAACTTTGGTCACATGTTCACCTCATCAAGGCGACGTGCAGAACCCGTGTCTCGACAATATAGGGTCAAGGTCAAGGTCACGCTTGAAGGTCAAAGGTTTGAGGCTTTATTTCGTGTCCGCTCCATATCTCCAAGACGGCTTGAAAGATTTTCATGAAACTTGGGTCACATGTTCACCTCATCAAGGCGATGTGTAGAACCCATGTCTCGACTGTCTGTCTGTCTGTCCGTCCCAAATCGTGTCCGCTGTCCGTCCGTCTGTCCGTCCCAAATCGTGTCCGCTCCATATCTCCAAGACGGCCTGAAGGATTTTCATAAAACTTGGGTCAAATGTTCACCTCATCAAGGCGATGTGCAGAACCCATGTCTCGACTGTCTGTCTGTCTGTCCCAAATTTATAGGTTGGAATGTTTTGAGAGATTTTGACAGATATTTGAGGGGAGACATCTGTTTTTTGCAAAAACAATTCTAGTTGTTATTAAGATTAAATTGTATACTTATATAGTAGGTTTTCAGATCATTCTATTCCAATTATAAACAAACAGTCGGTGTGGTTTATTTTAATGGGTTTTTCACCCTATTTCTGAGGAAAAATTTCCCAGCCCCTTTCTTGTTTTCGTTTAGATAAGAATTGACATAATGAGTTACTGGTGTTGATCCATTCAAAGTAATGTTTTTAGAACCAAATTTCCAATTTCCTTCAACTATATGTTGTCAAAAGTAGCATATTTTGTAAAAAAATAGAAAATCTCTATAATTGAATGACTAAAAGTGGGAAACATTGTGGTAAAAGGAGAAATTGCTCGATTTGAGCAATTTGTTCTTTTGTCACTGTTTTCTAAAAGTCGTCTACTGCAGAGGCGTCAGAAAGCATTTATATGAAGGAAAGGATTAACCATTTACAACATATAATATAAAGACAAATTCTGCTCTGCAGCAGACGACTTTTGAAAACATTGTAGCAAAAAGGGCAATTTCTCATTTTGCCACAATGGTTTCAATTTTATTTAAAGACTCTTTTCAATTTTTGAAAGTCCATACTTTTGACCAAATGTTTTAGATGGTGTCTGCTGCAGATTTGTTATATGTTGGAAAGGGTTAAATTTATGAGTGACTCGACTCATTTCATATTTGTAGATTGGACCATCCTCTCCGAAGAAAAGAAAATCATCGGACGGTCAGGTTACTTTTCTTCATAAGTTCCCACCTGTTATCATAGTATTTGAAGACTTTGAGAGTTTTCAGCCTAAAGTAGTGCAGGATTTCGTGACTATAGCAAGGTATTTAATCCTTTCCCATTTCCCAAATAAAATCTGCAGCAACATTTTGAAAACACGAGGTCAAAATATGGAAAATCTGTATCAATGAAGTTTTATTATTGAATATAATTTAAAATCAAATTGCACAAAGGGAGAAGTTCTGCGTATTTATACGCCGGTTTTGAAAAAACGGATCGTATTATAGTTTAACCTGCAGCGTCCAGTATGTTCAGCTCAATAACTTTAGAAGGCTTTGTCCAATCATCACCAAATTTGGTCAGAATGTGTATTGGGAAAATAGCTCGGACAAGTTCGATAACTAGCCATATCCCTTAGTCGATCAAGAGTTATTGCCCTTTTATTAAAGAAATTACCTAGATTGTCAGCTCAATAACTTTAGAAGCCTTTGTCCAATCTTCACCAAATTTGGACAGAATGTGTATTGGCATAATATCTCGGACAAGTTTGATAACTAGCCATATTGCTTTAGTCAATCGAGAGTTATCGACCTTTAATTATAGAAATTGCCTAAAATTTGTCTTGTCAGCTCAATAACTTTAGAAGCCTTTGTCCAATCATCACCAAATTTGGTCAGAATGTGTATTGGCATAATATCTTGGACAAGTTTGATCACTTACCACGTTATCTTAGTCACTACACACTTATGTCGTCGAAATGGCCAAAACTACTAACAGTGTCTGCTCTCTAAATTTGCCTGATGTACAACCAATTATCACTATATTTAATTGGTCTCAAAAAAACAGGACAGGCGTATTTTGTGACATTTGGCGCTCTTGTTAGGAATACATTTATCTCCATTTTTAACAATCTTCTCTAAAACAGTCTGCTGCGAGATGCTTCATAATGCATCTGCATTTTTGAAAAGGTTAACTATACTGATGTTTTCACCCTTCAATTTAAATATCAATGTTACAATTAACCCTCTCCCGCATGCAACAATTCTGCAGCAGATGAATGAGAGTTTTACTATTAAATAGAGTTGAAAACATTGTGGCAAAAGGAGAAATTGCTTGTTTTGAGCAACTTTTTCTTTTGCCACAATGTTTTCAAAGGTGATCTGCTGCAGATGTGTCAAAATGCGTCTACAAGTGGGAAAAGCTTAAAGATGGCAGCAGTCCATATATCAAACAATTGAACAATAAGTTTGAATGAAAACACCAGCAGAAGGGGGAAAAAACTGGGAAAATTTCACACGAACATCAATTCTGCAGCAGAAGACCTTGAATACATAACGAAATCTCTATAAATGAAGGTGTAACTATTGGATAGTTTCATTACTTCTTAACCCATTCCCTCATACGACAATTCTGCAGCAGACGACTTTGAACTTATTTTGTCAAAACATAGAAAATCTCCATAGTTGAATGGATAACCTATGACAACAAGTGGAAAACATTGTGGCAAAAGGAGAAATTGCACGTTTTGTGCAATTTCTTCTTTTGTCGCTATGTTTTCAAAAAGCTGTCTGCTGCAGGGGCGTCGGAAAGCGTCTATATGAGGAAAAGGGTTAACCCCTTTCCACATACAGATGCTTTTTGACGCCTTTGCGGCGATCTCTCCTTTTGCCACTATAATTTCAAATGTTGTCTGCTACAAAGACGTCTGAAAGTGTCAGTATGTGGGAAAGTTAAATATAATATATTAATGAAACTTGGTGCACATGATACTCAAAGTGTTGATGTGCAAGACACTAGTTTAGACATATCCATTCAGGCGTTCTTGAGTTATCTCCCTTTGAACGTTTATACTATTAAACCTTACCCATTATATAGACGCTTTCTGACGTCACTGCAGAAGACTACTTTTGAAAACATTGTGGCAAAAGGCGAATTTGCTCATAATAATCAATTCCTCAATTTGCCACATTGTTTACAACTTTTCTAGGTAATCATATCTTCATTTATAGATATTTTCTGTGTCATCTGCTGCAGATTTATTGGAAATGGGAAAGGGTCGACACATCTTGAGTTGCAGTTCTAGTGCCATAGAGGATACTTGTTCATGTTGGAGTAAGATCAAGACATAATTACACTGAGGTGAACAACAAAAGTGTTGCTTTCACGCCATAATGGTGGACATTACCTGTTTTGTTTGGTGTTAACCCTTTTACACCTATAGATGCTTTCCGACACCTCTCAGGGCTATGCAGCAGATGACTTTTTAAAACATTTTGACAAAAGAAGAAATTGCTTAAAACGAGCAATTTCTGCTTTGCCACAATGTTTTCAACTTTTTTAGCTCACCTGTGAGCTTTTGTGATCGCGCACCGTCCGTCGTTGTCGTCGTCCGTCCGTTCACATTTTCCTACATTCGACTTCTCCTCCTAAACCAATTAAAAATAATTTTACAGGAATGTTCCTTTGGCTCTTTCAAACTTGTTCAAAGAATTCTATTCCATGCAGAACTTTGGCTGCCACGGCAACAAAAAAGGGGAAATTACCCAAAACTTAAAAAATCTTCTTGTCCAAAAGTACTGGCCCGATTTGAAAGTTATTTTGCACAAATGTTCCTTGGGTCACTCTTTACCAAGATTGTTCAAATATTTCCGATCCATTGAAAAACATGGCCGCTAGAGGGCGGAGCTTGTTTTCCTTATATGTGCATTGTTAAAACTTTAAAAATCTTCTTGTCCAAAAATACTGGCGTGATTTGAAAATTATTTTGCACAAATGTTCCTTGGGGCACCCTTTGACAAGATTGTTCAAATATTTCTGATCCGTTGAAAAACATGGCCGCCAGGGGGCGGAGCTTGTTCATAGACTCATATAGGGAAAAACCTTTAAACATCTTCTTGTCTAAGAGTAGAGGGCCCAGGCCTTTAATATTTGGATTGTAGCATCGTCTAGTGGACCTCTACCAAGATTGTTCAAATTATAGCCCTGGGGTAAAAAATGACCCCATCCCGGGGTCACTTGTTTTACATATACTCATATAGGGGAAAAACTTAAAAAATCTTCTTGTCTAAAAGTAGAGGGCCCAGGCCTTTGATATTGGGTATGTAGCATCATCTAGTGGACCTCTACCAGGCTAGTGGACCCCTACCAAATTATAGCCCTGGGTTCAAAAATGGCCCCACCCTGGTCACTTGTTTTACATATACTTGTATAGGGAAAAACTTTAAAAATCTTGTCTAAAAGTTTAATATTTGAAATCTAACTTCATCTAGTGGACTTCTACCAAGATTGGTCAAATTATTATAGCCCTAGTGTCAAACATGGCTCCACCCTGGGGATCACTTGTTTTACATAGACTTGTTAAGGTAAACACTTTAAAAATATTCTTGTCCATTTGCCATGAATGTTCTTTTGGTGCCCCTCTACTAAGACTTCAAATTATTTTGATAGGATGATAAGCATGGCCACCAGGGGGTGTTGCTTGTTTTCCGTATATATGTATAGACAAAGAACAATGAAAACTTTTTAAGTTTGATTAACATCATGGTCCTCTTGTTTCAATAATTATACCTTCGTTTCTAGAGATTTCCAACAGCTTTAGTAGATGTTTTCAAAGTCGTCTGCTGCAGAATTGTTGTATGTGGGAAAGGGTTAACAAATGGAAATATATTTTGATCTCACATCAAGACAAACAATTTTTCTGTTCATTTCATGCGTGGGATTTATTGGCGAGGAACTGAGCCTGAATAAACCTTGAGAATTTTCGTTACATTTATCTGGATATTACCCACAGAAAAGGATGCAATGAGCCCTCCCACAAGAAAACCAACATCGTGGACTCTGCTTAAAGTTACGACCCGGATCAGCCTAAGCATGCCACACAGGCTAACCCGGACAGACACTTTTCGCCTCCTGTGGATTTTCTGTTTCAGAAATCATAACTCTATACCTCTATCCCCCTGACTGAGATGGATATGTCTGCCGTGTATAGCCTGCACAGACTGCGCAGGCTGATCTGGGTCGATACATTACACAGAGTCCATAATGTTGGTTTTCTCATGGAACGGCTCATATACTGACAGCTAATGCAGAGTGTATGACTGTATATGTCTTCTAGAGATCTCTTCTGTTTTTCTGTTTTCAGTAATTTCATAGAGCAGTTACCACTCGTATTTGTCTTTGGGATTGCGACATCAGTGTCTGCTGTACACAGGCTTTTACCAAACGAAGTATCCTCATTATTATGCATGGAGAAATTTCAGGCCCCACCATCCTCGGAATATCTAACATTACTTATCAATCAGGTATTCTTTATTTTACACACTCAAAATAATTTACAAAACTCGGAATAATTGGAAATATAATTTTAAATGTCCATGGTGTTGTTGCATGGATTAGGTTTAGCCCTTTCCCACTTGCAGACGCATTTTGTCTTTTGGAAACATTGTGGAAAAAGGTGAAATTGCTCATGATGAGCAATTTCTCCTTTGGCCACAATGTTTTCAACTTTATTTAACAATCAAGCTTTCTTTTATGGAGATTTTTCATATAGTCAATGCATTCTGGTGATGGTATACACTTATTTCTACGCAAACAAGGTACTATTCAGGTGTAGATCAGCATGACCGCGAATGTATTTGGCGTAATTTGACCTAGAAGACCAAGAAACTCGCAGGTCAAGGTCACCTAGTGTGATGCACAAAGACTGTTGCAGAGTTAAGTTTTAGGGTCATGAACACCGACAAGGACTTAAAAGTAGAGCATGCATATATTAAATCATGACAGTAAAACTAAAAAATATAAGAACCATAGGGGCTTTGCAAGCTAATTTAACCCTTTCCCTCATATAGACGCTTCCTGACGCCTCTACAGCAGACAGCTTTTTGAAAACATAGTGACAAAAGAAGAAATTGCACAAAACGTGCAATTTCTGCTTTTGCCACAATGTTTTCCACTTTTTGTCATAGGTTATCCATTCAATTATGGAGATTTTCTATTTTTTGACAAAATACTTTCAAAGGCGTCTGCTGCAGAATTGTCGTATGAGGGAAAGGGTTAAAAAAAAAGAGGAAACTCTATAGACAAGGGCTCCAACTTCTCGTCAGCCAGATTTGACCCATGTTTGCATTTTGGTCCGATACAAAAAAAGCCTGATGATTGAATAAAGCGCTATGGGTCAGCATGTAGCTTAATGGTCACCATAAACACTGCTCACAAGGATTTAATCTGCAAACGATCAGTAACATCCCTTGTCTATATTTAACCCTTTCCCTCATAGACGCTTTCTGCCGCCTCTGCAGCAGACGGCTTTTTGAAAACATAGTGACAAATCACTAGTGACTAGATATATATCAAAAATATAGAATGACGTTATTTCATGCTGGCGACGTCATTTATACACTGTAAAATAGTTCACAAATTATTATTGAATACTGAAAATAGAAAAATGTTGTATGTGAATAATGTAATTAATAGAGTTAACATTTTTATTTTTTTAAATAGCGTGCAAGGCCTTTATGATATAAACATATTGTATTGTGATGAAAAGCTATTTCTTTGAATGATGTATTTATACTGAATGATTTTAGAGTCTGCTGTATAGTTTTTAGCTCTACTGGCCAAAGGCCAGAAGGGCTTATGTCGTGGCGATTTGTCCGTCGTCCGCGCGTGCGTCCGTCCGTCCGTCCGTAAACAATTTCTTGTTAACACGATACAGTCTTCACTTTTGATTGTATCTCAACTAAACTTATACAGTAGTTAGATATACATGAGAGCTCGGTTCCTTTCGTAAACCAGCCAGATCCGCCCATGCAAGACTGGATTATGGCCCTTGAAATTGTCCAAATTGCTATAATTGAGCATGTGAACACAATAGAGGCTCCATTTACTATCTGATCTTCACCAAACTTAGATAGTAGTTCAATATTGATGAGAGCTTGGTTCCTTTTGAAAATCAGCCAGATCCGCCCATGCAAGACTGGATTATGGCCCATGAAATTGTAAAAATTGCTATAATACAGCTTGTGAACACAAAAGAGCCTCCATTTACTATCCGATCTTCACCATACATACATGCTCTGGATTGAAAATGACCAAAGAACCATACCAGTAGAGCATAGGCCCTCATAGGCCCTCATGGGCCTCTTGTTCTGCTATGTGGTTGGTAGAACAATATACCAGACTGATGTATTCTATATTTTGTATCTTACTTATCTCCTAATTTACAAAACAGGTGCTAATGACGCCCAAATTTCCATTCAAACTTGGTGGAAAGGTGTTCCAGTTGTTGCTGGATATATTTCTGTATCATGATTTTTCTGTGTTAAATTTCAACAAAGGACTTAGGGTGAGTGAATCTTTAGTTTATGTTTAAAATTGAATTAGTTCCAGTTGTTGCTGGATATATTTCTGTATCATGATTTTTCTGTGTTAAATTTCAACAAAGGACTTAGGGTGAGTGAATCTTTGTTTTATGTTTAAAATTGAATTAGGTAACATGTATTTTCTACTTCAATAGAAAATTATAAATTATTTTAGCCTTTTTAGCTCGACTTTTCGATGAGAAGGCTAGCTATCCTACTCGCCTTGGCGTTGGCATCACACCTTGGTTAAGTTTTTGTACCAACTTACTTTTTTTCATAACCATAATAGATAATGCTTTGAAACTTACAATACATTCACCATCTTGACTTCCATCAACATACAAGAGTACATAACTTTGTCAAGGTTTTTGTAAGAATTATGGCCTCTTTTCGACTTAAAATTTGGTTAAGTTTTTCATACCACCCAACTTTTCTAAAAAACCATTATAGATATAGCTTTTACACTTATAAAACTTATTTACGATCAATACCTTCATAAACAGACAAGGGAATATAACTCTGTCAAGGGTTTTGTCAGAGTTATGGCCCTTTTTCGACTTAGAAAATACATTGAATCTTCGCAACATCCAAGTATTGACTTAACCCTTTAGGATATTGCTGTGAAACTTGGAATACTTGTTTACCATCATGACCATCTGTAGTCAAGAGAAATTTTTTATTATCAAACACTTAAAAAGCCGAGGGTGCTATGTTTCTGACAGCTCTTGTTAGATTGTATTCTACTTTCTCATTGATATGAACGTGGCTTTAGAGAATATGCCATATTTTAAGAATATATTTTCCTTAAAAAAGAAATGTTTATTGTAATGAAATATAACAATCTTGCTGGACGAGAAAGTGAGACATCACCTAAATATGATATCCCTCGCTTTGAAAACATGCCTGGAAAAATAAATACTATCTGTCAAATTAGAAAATGTCTGTTTTAAGTAATAGACCTCTAGCTTTTAGACTAAACCCTGTCCCACATAGCGGCCATAACAGCTAATATACATTTGTTCAACTGCCAAAAGGGATTGTGGCAAAGGAGGGATCTATGAAATTAACTTTACTGAAAATGATTGGCTAAAATGAAGGCCGTAAGGTTCTGAGAAAGTTGGATTACAAGTACCAGGGTATTGTTGAGATCATTTTACATGCATTATTATTTGGTAAATCTCTACAAAAAAGCAGAAAACGAAATTGATTGACCAAATTTTATGGCGTCCATGCTTTATTGATTCTTCACTTCTCATCAGCTGAACCATTTAAAACAATTTCACATTGCTGCATTTTGGGTAAACGTGTTAACATCTACAAAATTTGCTGAGTGCAAGTTAGTGGACCTAAAAGCATGAACACCAGGGCCTGTGAAGGAAAAGTCTTGAAACCACTACAATGATTTGACTGAAACTACCGACTAGAATTTGAAATAATGAGATACAGGGCCAATATGACTTGCTCATTCATTAATATAGTATACAGTTATGAATAGTTTGATATGACTTTGTAAATTGTTTGTTTTCACAGTTTGCAATGCTAGATCACTACTTCAACCAGACACTAAGCTTTCTATGCTGTACAAAAGATGAGATATCTGATACCGTTGACACAATGAATAAAAATAGTGTAGAAAAGCTAAGACAGCTTCCATCATTTATGAGGTAATTGGCCTTTCGTTTTCTGTAAGTATGATCTTTTGACACATCTAGTTACATTTACAAACAGTGACGATTCAGGCAAGCCAATGCAGGGTCTCTATTGACCACCTACAATAAGAAAAATACAATATACATGTGTATAGCTTCTGATGAATAGCCAGAATTGTAGCAATCAAAGCTTTGAATTAGGTGTGTTTTCACATTCCAAAACCCTTATTTGACACTCAAACACTATGTTGTGAGAATATTCTTTTGAGTACCCACAACATGTCTTAAGAACGATATTGGTGGGAAAGGACCAGTTATGTCCTCGTTATCTAGACCTCTAAGCAAAATAAGATTACCTATGATGGCCCTTAACATGTATTTGATGGATAAATTTGTATGCAACAACACTGTATTGCATGTTGCTGCCTAACTATTTGTTATGTTTCCATATATTTTTCAGGTATGTTGAACAGTGTTCTGTGCAAGAGCAACCCGATTTGTTACTTAATGATAAATTTACAAAGGTAAGACCATTTCTTTTCCCTGGCATATGTGGTATATTTCAAAGTCTTATGATTTCCTATATACAGAGGCTTTTTGATGCCTCTGCAGCGGACGACGACTTACCATTGTAGCAAAAGCAGACATTGCCACAATGTTTTCAATTTTTGATTAATTAATTGTTCTTTCATTTTTAGCTCCACTGGTCATGGCGAATTGTCCGTCGTGCGCGCGTGCGATCGTTAACTTTTTCCTTTAAACAACTTCTTCTCCCTAACGACTTGGCCAATTTTGTTGAAACTTCATAGGAAGCATCCTCTCAATGTCCACTATTAAATTTCTTCAATTTTTTTTGATCCATCCAAAATTCTGGTTTCAATGGCAACCAAAAGAAAAAAATAGTGAAAACTTAAAAAATCTTCTTCTCCGAAAGTGTCTGGACGATTTTCAAATAATTTTGTAGAAATGTTCCTTGGGTGACCCTTTATTAGATTCTTTCAAACATTTTGATTGGTTGAAAAGCATGGCCGCCATTCAAACCATTTTAATTGGTTGAAAAGCATGGCCGCCAAGGAGCGGGGCTATTTTGCCTTATATGGCTAAAGTGAAAACTTTTAAAAGCTTCTTCTCCGAAAGTGTCATGCTGATTTTCAAATAATGTTGTAGAAATGTTGATTGGTTGAAAAACATGGCCGCCAGGGGGCAGGGCTATTTTGCCTTATAAAGCTATAGTGAAAACTTAAAAAATCTTCTTCTCCGAAAGTGTTCAGCCGATTTTCAAATCATTTTGAAGAAATGTTCATTGGGTGACCCTCTATCAGATTCCTTCAAACATTTTGATTGGTTGAAAAGCATGGCCGCCATTCAAACCATTTTAATTGGTTGAAAAGCATGGCCGCCAAGGAGCGGGGCTATTTTGCCTTATATGGCTAAAGTGAAAACTTTTAAAAGCTTCTTTTCCGAAAGTGTCATGCTGATTTTCAAATAATGTTGTAGAAATGTTCCTAGAGTGACCTGACCCTCTTTAAGATTCCTTCAAGCCATGCTGATTGGTCGAAAACAATGGCGGCCAGGGGGCAGGGCTTATATGGCTTAAGTGAACAAAAATAAAATCAGCTGTGCGATCCAGGGTCATCATGGCCCTCTTGTTTAATCATTTGATCGAAGAATGTTGAGCTGAACCAATCTCAAATACTTATAGGTACTCAAAAAAACAGTCATTGCTATTCAATATGCACAACATCAGGTTTAATTGATTTATAAGAGATGTTTTGGGAATATAGACTCATTAACTCTCACTTGGGATTATATTTGATTAACCCTTTCCCTCATATAGACACTTTTGGACGCCTCTGCAGCAGACGAATTTTAAAAACATTGTGGCAATAGGAGAAATTATTCAAAACAAGTAATTTATCCTTTTGCTACAATCTTATCAACTTTTTTCAGTAAATATACATTACTTTATAGAGATTTTTCCAGTTTTGCCTAGATGTTTTCAAAGTTGTCTGCTGCAGATTTGTTGTATGTTGGAAAGGGTTTTAAGTTCTTGCCATATTTTGTTTTAGTGATTTGCAGTGACTATCTCTTCAATAGCAGTTCCATGTTTATAAGTGTCAATTAAAGGCGTTTAGTGCTTTCCCATCTTTCAGACACTTTGTGACGCCCCTCCAGCAGATGACTTGAGAAAATATTGTTGCAAAAAGGGAAATTGTTAATAATGAAAAATGTATTCTTATGTTTTAAAACCCAATCCAATAATTATACTTAATAGAGAATTTCCATAATTCTGCCTTTATTTTTAAGTCATCTGCTGCAGATTTTTGTTAATAAAATATCATAGATCGGAGAATGTATTTTAAGCCACGCCCCTTTTCATGTGATCCATGAAAACTAGGTAGTTTTAAACGATTATATGTTGGTTTGTTATAACAAACCAACAAATAATCGTTTAAAACTACCTGGTTTTCATGCATCACATGGCTTATGTTTGTGATCCAGAAACCACGTTTGACAATCATGTGTGCCAGACAGAAAATATTGATCTTATTTGTATATAGGATCTATGAATTAATTCAGTTTTCAAATTAAAAAAAAAAAATCCTTTTTTTCAGGGGAGGATTAAATCCCTTCTCAATGGAATACATGAATATACTGAGAAGTTTTTCCCGGTGTTGAAATGCCTTCATGCCCTAGTTTCCAAATTACCAAGTTATCCTCTTGGAAAGCAGGTGAGTTGAAATGAACCTTGCAGATCAAGTACCCTCCATTTGCTTATGTTATTTTTCAGATTCCATTCCTAACTAACATTTTTAATTCCACACTTTGAGTTTCACAACTAACTTAGTTTTTTTGGGGAATATTTTAACTCTTTCCCTCATACGACAATTCTGCAGCAGACGACTTTGAACATATTTTGTCAAAAAATGGAAAATCTCTATAACTGAATGGATAACCTATGACTAAAAGTGGAAAACATTGTGGCAAATGGGGAAATTGCTTGTTTTGAGCAATTTTTTCTTTTGTCACTATGTTTTCAAAAAGCTGTCTGCTGCAGAGGCGTCAGAAAGCGTCTATATGAGGAAAAGGGTTAAATTAATAAGAAGTGGACACAAAACCAACAAAACAATAATAACAATCTGATCTGAATTAATTAAAGTGTGACCATTATAATGAGGCTGTCTGAATAACAAATGTCACATAAGAGAACATCAATATCTAGTGTGATCGAAGTTTGACTGTTCTTTTTACTGTAGTAAATGCAGTCTTACGGTAGCTCTTTCTTTACTTATGGATGTCACATGTCTAGATATATGTCTGCGTCCATGGACAACGTCACCAATATGCTTTAACTTAGCTACATAGTTTGTATTGGTTTTGACGTAGCTGCCAAAGGACAAAAGGACCTAAAATGAACAAATAGATAAAACTTACCTCAGATTAGATTAGCAGTTCAAATTGATGAACGAAAAGACAAGGATTTAAAACATGTAGCCATCTATGAGTTCAAACAATGAATGACACAACTGTCTAATTGAAATTCTATTTTATACAATTCCAACGGCAAGTTCTCTTTGTTAAATTGTCTTTCTGTGCATGCCGAGCCCCGGTAGCTCAGTCGGTAGCGACGCGGGCTGTCAATCCAGGGGTTTTGAGTTTGCATCCTGGCTCGGCCAACTTTCTTTCCGACGTTTGACAAAAGTCAATGCGACATGCGAAATTCGTCTTCCACCAATGGGCTAAGTCTATGTGGAAAAGCAGCCAGTTGCTTGGGAAGAATGTTGTGTAAAGTACTGGTTTGAGAAAACCAGGAAATGCATGAGTAGGCGAACTGGCCGCCATGATATAACTCAGAAATTGTTAAAAACGGCGTTAAACCCCAATCAATCAATCATACTGTGCATCTCAAGTCTAAAACTTTTATTTTATGTACTTTACCCATGCCAGTGACTGGAAATATTTACTAAAATAACCCTTTAAGACGAACAACAAATCTGCAGCAGACGACTTCTGATCTCCGGATAAATGTTATGTGGTACAGGTACATGCTTGAGGTGAATTGGCCACTGTGCTAAAACTGAAATAATGTTGAAATTGACATTAGACACCAATCAATCATTATAATTTCTTCAAGCCTAAAATAGCAATATATTCTATTACACTTTAATCAATGACATTTTCTTTCCAATTTGAACATTAAACCTCATGATTTTGGTATTTCAGCTTCGAGAGGTCTACTCCAGTTCATTAGAATGCAACATTTTTGATACAGATTCTTATAAACAAGCTATGGAATTGCTCAAGTAATTATAAATTTTTGTTTGTTTGAAGAATTTATCATAGAACACAATGACATTGGACAATGTATCTCGGATAGAAATGTTAACCCTTTCCACCATATATACTCGACAGGTGACTTTGAAACATCTTTGCTGAAGAAGAAGAAATATTGAATAGAGCTGAAAATAGAAGACACATTATTGCTAGTTATTTCTCCTTTTGCAACAATTATTAAAAAAAATACAGCATATTCATCAATTATTCTTCTGTTAAATGGTTAAATTTCCAACTGATGTTTTCCTCCACAGAATGATGTCAAAAGATGATTTACAGCAGCTTATAACTCAGTGTGTGATTCCAATAAAAGATTCTCATAATGAATTGACTTACATAAAGTCTGATATAGAACAATATCTACACAGATTCAATACATTGGATGGTAAGGTCTCACATATTTATTTTCCTACAAACAACGTTATACAAGATTCAGAGGTCCACATAAGGAGGGGTTTACAGCTCTTTTCCCAACAATATCTCTCTTATTATCAAATGAAACCCTATGTTGTGTCTCAAAAGAATCGTCTCATTGATACGATTCTTTTGAGTACCCACAACATAGGGTTGGTCTGTTCAATGGTAGGCTGGGCAATATGACTTTTAAACTTTGTGTAGTAAAGATATTTTAATGACACTTGATACGTATGATTGTCATAAAAATTATATGTGCAAGACATACTTTTGAATCTTTTTTGTTCAGGGGTCTTGAGTTATCTCCCATTGAACTTTAAGACTTGTTTACCTGGTACAACTCTGTAAACAGACTGATTCTCATTAACACTGATCACAAATGTCTTTATTTCTTGCATTGAAGCTCATGTGTGAAAAGTAGGTTGAACGTCGAACATGCTTGAGACTTCTACATTTCAGACATAACATTTTGACGCACATATCATAACTTTCTTTTCACAGAAGTTGTTGAAGAAGAAGAAGAAAAAGACAGTGAAGAAGAGAACAAACCAAACCTTCCATCCAAGACCTCTCTTCATCACCTCAGACAGGTATCAGAACTGATTTACCCTTTACCACATTACAAGAAATCTGCAGCTGACGACTTTAAACAGCATTAACCCTTAAGGTGACTTTTTAAAAACATAGTGACAAAAGAAGAAATTGCTCAAAACAAGCAATTTCACCTTTTGCCACAATGTTTTCCACTTTTAGTCATAGGTTATCCATTCAATTATAGAGATTTTCTATCTTTTGACAAAATCAAAGTCGTCTCCTGCAGAATTGTTGTATGAGGGAAAGGGTTAACATATGCAGTATTACAAAACAGTAAAACTGATAAGGCAGATGACGTTTACCAAAATCAGCCTGCCTATCACAATTTAGCCTTGTAATTAACCCTGTCCCTCATACAACAATTCTGCAAGAGACGACTTTGAACATATTTTGTCAAAAAATAGAAAATCTCTATAATTGAATGGATAACCTATGACTAAAAGTGGAAAACATTGTGGCCAAAGGAGAAATTGCAGAAGCATTTTGATGCATATGCAGCGGACTATTTTTAACCTTTTCCCACATACACCAAATCTGCAGCAGATGAATTTTGAAAAGCCAAGGCAAAAGCACAGAAAATAATTGAATAGAGTTGAAAACATTGTGACAAAAGGAGAAATTGCTTGTTTTGAGCAATTTCCTCTTTTGTTGCCATGTTTTCTAAAAGTCGCCTGCTGCAGAGGCATCAGAAAGCGTCTATATGAGGGAAAGAGTTAAAAACAGAGGCAAGAAGAAAAGTTACTAATAATGACACATCATATTATTATTTTTGTTTCGTCTATCAGCAACTACAAGACATGAGTAAGAGAAAGAAGAAGCTGTCGCCCTATGAGAAGTTACGCTTAGAATTGATGAATTATTTGGATGGGGAATTTAGGTATGTGATACTTTCAGATTCAAAATATAACGAGATCACAATCATATTGACAGGTCCAGATAAGGAGTATACAGCTTTTCTCCCCATGATATTTCTCTATTTATCCAACCAAACCCTATGATGTGGGTACTCAAAAGTGTCTCATTGTAATGAATTTTAGCTCTACTAGCCAAAGGCCAGAAGAGCTTATGCCGTGCTGTGGTGCCCGTCCGTCCGTAAACAATTGCTTGTGAACGCAATACAGTCTTCAGTTTTAATTGTATCTCAATCAAACTTATACAGTAGTTAGATATCCATGAGAGCTCGGTTCCTTTCGCAAACCAGCCAGATCCGCCCATTCAAGACTGGATTATGGCCCTTGAAATTGTCAAAATTGCTATAATAGAGCTTGTGAACACAATAGAGGCTCCATTTACTATCTGATCTTCACCAAACTTGGATAGTAGTTAAATATTGATGAGAGCTCGGTTCCTTTCGAAAACCAGCCAAATGTGCCCTTGCATAACTGGATTATGGCCCTTGAAGTTGTCGAAATTGCTATAATACAGCTTGTGAACACAATAGAGCCTCCATTTACTATCCGATCTTCACCATACATACATGCTCTGGATTAAAAATGACCAAAGAACCATCCCAGTAGAGCATAGGCCCTCATGCACCTCTTGTTTAAGTACCTATACCATAAGGTTAATAATGCTTATGTGGGAAAGGGTTAATAAATGAAACTTATGTTTTTGGTATTTTCGAACTAATTATCTCGATATCATGATTCTTTTAAATACGCAGAACAAAGGGATAGGAGAACAAATAAGAGGTTTCCAATGTTTTTGTCTTTGTTTCAGAAAATACATGTTGTGTCCCAAGATGTTACCTCTGTATGAAATATTTTATTACGACTCGGCTGCTAGCATTCGCCGGCATTTAAATGCTTCACCGAGATCTGCACTACAAATGGCGCTTAGTAATCCACATCATTATTTACAGGTAATAACAATCTTCTCATCACTTTTTTAACCCTTTCCCTCATATAGACCCTTTTTGACGCCCTTGCAGCAGATGGCTTTTTGAAAATATATTGACAAAAGAAGAAATTGCTCAAAACTAGCAATTTCTCCTTTTGCCACAATGTTTTCCACTATTAGTCATGAGATTTTCCATTTTTAGCTCGACTTTTGAAAAAAACGAGAGCTATTGTCATGACCCTGGCGTCGTCGTCCGGTTAAGGTTTTTTGTTTAGCTCATTTTTTTTTTTTTTTTTCTCCCTATCAGTCGAGCGTCTGTGCCGTACGCAGTGCTCTTGTTTGTTCGAAGTCGTCGTCTTCTTCAGAATTGTCGTATGAGGGAAAGGGCGTTGTCCTTAGACTCTCCCAAATTTAAAAACGTCTTTAGAAAAGAATGGAAAAATTTAGGATTAAATGCAAGATGTTGAAAAAGAAGGAACTCCTGTCAAATTTGTCATCATGAATTTTATGTTCCTTGAAAATATTTCACAACAGATTTTTCGACCATGCAATTTCTAAGCAACTGCTGACTGGATATCCATAATTACATAGGAAGCTTAATCCTTCCCCATTTGTAGACGCATTTTGATGCAGCAGACGATTTATGAAAACATAGTGACAAGGAGAAATTGCTCAAAACGAGACATTTCTCCTTTTGCCACAATGTTTTCAACTTTTTTCAGTAATTAAACCTACAATTATAGAGATTTTCCATATTTTTTAGTAGATATTTTCAAAGTTGTTTGCTGCAGATTTGCTGTTTTATGGAAAGGGTTAAGAATGAAGTGTCCATGTTGATATTATAATGTATTTGTCTCTGCTTACTTATATATATTAGAATTGTATGAGAAGCTTCATTACCAACAGAGGACGGGGCTTATATGGCTTAAGTGAAAAAAAATAAAATCAGATGAGCGATCATGGCCCTCTTGTTTTAAAGAAATATGGTTTTGGGCAACACATATTTATAATCTCAGGTTTTGTGTTTTTGAAAATGTAAATCAGTTTATCTTAGTTGTGCTGTTTTACCCTTTATGCCTTTAAAATTCTTTATCTCAGAACAAAAAAATCCCCTCTCCAAATTTTTCAAAGAAATGTTCCTTTTATAAAAAGCACATGCATCATGCAAGAGGCTAGGGTTGTTTTGCCTTATGGCAGTAGAGTAATGCTGACCCTCTTGTTTTCCAATTAACTAAATTGTGTTGTATTTTTGTTTATGAACCAGTGTGGGTGTTGCAAGTCGGAGAACAATCAAGTCATGTCAACAATGCCAGATGTTTGTATTATCTACAGACTGCACCTGGAATGTGGACAGTTGATTAACTTGTATGATTGGATGCAGGTATTTTGTTTTTTATTTTACACCTATCATCATGTAAATAGTTAAACCTTTCCCTCATATAGACGCTTTCTGACGCCTCTGCAGCAGACGGCTTTTTGAAAACATTGTGACAAAAGAAGAAATTGCACAAAACGTGCAATTTCTCCTTTTGCCACAATGTTTTCCACTTTTTGTCATTGGTTATCCATTTAATTATTGAGATTTTCCATTTTTTGACAAAATATGTTCAAAGTCGTCTGCTGCAGAATTGTTGTATGAGGGAAAGGGTTAAGGTTGTTCCAGGAAAAAATGTCTAGGGGGGAAAAACGACCACCTATCGAATTTTAATTATCTTTTGGGCAATAATTTTAATTTTAATTAAAAAATACCCTGGATTGAAAGTGGCATAAAATATCTTTCAAACAAATACAAAGAATTGATTTTTAGCTCGACTTTTTAGGAGAATATGACAGCTATTGTACTTGCCCTGGGGTCAGAGTCACACCTTGATTAAGTTTTTGCATGCAAGTACATATATTTCACCATAGCTTAGTTACTATTGGATGTATTACATTAAAACTTTCTACAATCTTTCCTGCATAAAATTCAAATTAAAGCCCTTTTTTACTAAGAAATTCATAAGAGGCCATATCTCTGTAACAACTGAATGCATTGTATTGAAAACCTATACAATCAGTCCCAAAGAGTACACGGTGACCTCTGTATACAATCAAGTTAGATAACTCTTTCATGCATATAATGCAAATTATGGCCCTTCTCTTACCTAGAAAATCCGGTTATAGTTTTGCGTGCAACTACATTCAAGTGTCCAAATCTCAGTAACTACTTGATGTATTGCATTGAATCTTTCTACAAGGCTTCCCAACCATCCCAGCTTGGAAATTATTCAAGTTAGATAACTCTATCCTGCATAAAAAGCAAATTATTGTATGATGGCCCTTCCTTTTAAGAAACGCTTGTTTAAGTTGTGTGTGCAGCTACATTAGGAATTCATATCTCAGTAACTACTTGATGCTGCATTGAATCTTTATACAATCCTTTCCAACCATCACACCTATATAAACAATCAAGTTAGATAACTCTTTCCTGCATATAATGCAAATTATGGCCCTTTTTTACTTGGAAATACCGGTTAAAGTTGTGCATGCAACTACATTTGAGTCCATATCACAGCAACTAATAAGTGGTGGAATATTTGAGTCCGCTGTATTATGGACAGCTTTTGTTAATGTAGCACTTCTTGACTGTGAAACAAGTGGAGCTTCACTTCCAGTCTTTTGTAAAAGATTTACACCTATGTATAATTCACGTCATGATAAGCTTCTAGAAGCAAAAGAGAACAAATAATCTAGATTAAAAATAATTTTTTTGACTGATTATCTGATTTCATATTTTTTAGCTTGTCTGAATTTCGAAGAAAAAAAGTCGGATATTGTGATACCCTTGGCCTCATATGGGTCATCATAAAACTTTAACCTTACCTTATAACTCAAAAATCGTTCAACATACCAAATCTATACCAAGTCACATAATTCTGGCTTTAATTTTTATTCTGAAATGCCCCATTCTTTACTATTAAAGAAAAAGCAGACAAGCGTTGGCCTTTGCTTGCTGTGCTCTTTTGTAGCTTGTTCTGAAGTAATCCAATGAAAGTATAAAATCTGGAAAATTGGAAAAATGTTTAGGTGTGCTGTTGAAAACATTGGTTAATGGTAGGAATTGCTTATTGTCCCCCGCTTTTAGCGAAAGCTGGGGACTATTATTTCTCATTCGTCAGTCAGTCCGTCAGTCACGCTGTCACAAAAACTTTAACCTTGGTCATAACTTCTGAACCGTAATAGGTACTGCTTTCATATTTCACATGTGTATTCCTTGTGACAACCCCTTTCCATCAATACCAATTTTTTTGACCTTGTGACCTTGACCCTGGCGGGGGACCATAATTCTCTGAATTTACTTGTTTAATCAAGTTTTCCATATTTTCATTGTGATCATCCTAAGTCCGGCGTGTGTATTTTATCAACATCTACTCTGTAATCAGCAGGTCAATTGGGATGAAACTTCACAGAAAGCATCATTTCAATGTCGCACCAAAATTTCTTCAAATTTATTTGTCCCAATCAGAATGCTGGTGTCCGTGACAAGCAAAAAAAAAGACCGTTCTCCTCCAAAACCTATTGGCTGATTTTCAAATAATTTTATGGAAATGTTTCTTCAGTGACTCTATCAAATTCCTTCAAGCCATGTTGATTAGTCAAGAAACACGGTTGCCAGGGAGTGGGGCTTTTTTGCATTATGTGTCTAGTGAAAACCACAAAATTTTCCAAAATTGAAATTATCTGGGCAATTTCCAAATAATTTTATAGGAATGTTTTTTTTATATTGTGGTTGGCATGTGGAATCACATTGCATTATTCAGGTGAGCAATCCAGGCCATCAACTCGTTTCAAAAGTCAGCTGCTGATGTCTAAAAACATTGCTTTTATGTGTTATATTTGCAGGCTTTCCTAACAGTTATTGAAGCTGATGAAAATGAAGAGGAATCAGGCAAACCCTCTAAAGAACTTCAGTATCCTTTAATACCGTATAAATCCCTTTGGAAAGGTGCCTGACCCCGTTAGCTCAGTTGGTAGAGACGCTGGCTGTTAATCCAAGGGTTGTGAGTTTGAACCCCAGCTCAGCCAACATTCTTTCCGATGTTGATAAAAGTCAATGCGACAAGCTCCATTTGTCTTTCACCAATGGGCTAACAGTCTATGTGGAAAAGCAGTCAGTTTCTTGGAAAGACTGTTGTATGGAGTACTCGTGTGAAAAAAACAGGAAACAGAGTGATAGATGAACTGGTCACAGTGATATGATGAAAAATTGGTTGTTTTGTCACTATGTTTTCAAAAAGCTGTCTGCTGCAGAGGCGTCTATACGAGGGAAAGGGTTAATTGATACCTTGACATACTAGTATTACTGTGGATTATATGGATCACAGTATGAATTCAATAAAAAATAAATAGGGATTATAATTTTAATGTTTGGTTCAGATTTTTTCTGTCTTCAAACCGTCTGGAATTGAGAACCTTTAGCCTATTGCTCTCTTAACCCTTTCCCTCATACGACAATTCTGCAGCAGACGACTTTGAACATATTTTGTCAAAACATAGAAAATCTCCATAATTGAATGGGTAACCTATGACAAAGAGTGGAAAACATTGTGGCAAAAGGAGAAATTGCATGTTTTGTGCAATTTCTTCTTTTGTCACTATGTTTTCGAAAAGCCGTCTGCTGCAGAGGCGTCAGAAAGCGTCTATATGGGGGAAAGGGTTAACGTCACAGTTATTGTATTGCCTGCTTTTAACCTAACTTTAAAGTTCACAACAATTTACCTGTCAATTGTTTGTTGTGCTCTGATAATTAACAGGCGATACATTTGTTCTTCTGCCTGATATGTTCCCATGCTTGGTTGGAAGTTATTCAAGATTCAAGATTTATTTATTCAGTAACGTAAACTTTACAAAGTTTCTAGTTACATACATATGATGATATACTATATAATACAAAGTTCAAGTCAAGACAACTATGTGCACAATGCTGATTCTGTACAAATATATCCTATCAATATACAAATGAGGTTGAACATATCTGAAAATGTAAGAAATATATGTGAATATTTATAAAGACCTATGTATCTAATGTATACTAACACGTACATACAAATGATAAGAAACATGTTGAATTTTCATGGCATATCGCATGTTAGATCTAGATCTTCAGGTGGTATTGACTATTATTATTTTCACATTGATATTAGTGCTCTATAAAACATAAAATGAACTTGGATGCTTCATTAATCAAACGAATATCCTTTAAGCTGTATATCGTCACATGCCATCTTTAAGTATTCTTTACAATTAAACTCATGAATATTCACTGATAGGATGTAGAATTAGATATTTTTATCTACCTTCTTCATTTCCGCTGTGTTTTCTGTATGTCCATAACACTTTGAATCAATGCTTTCCGACATACAGATGCTTTCTGACGCCTCTGCAGCAGACGACTTTTGACAAAATGAGAAATTGCTCAAAACAAGCAATTTCTTCTTTTGTCACAATGTTTTCAAATCTATATAATAATGAGACTTTCATTTTTGGATATTTTCCAAATTTCAAAGTCGTCTGCTGCAGATTTGTTGTTTGTAGGTAAGGGATAAAAGATAATATGGACTGATTACTTCTGAACATTCTTGTTTACATGTCATTTATAAGGTACTGATATTTTAAGTCCATTTTATTTCGGTTTAATTTGTAACTAGATTTTTAGCAGTAAAAGTTGCTATCTTATATGTTTATTAATCAAAACTATATTCCTTGACCCTAATTCTAGAGCTCGTTTCATTCGCGCAGTGTCAGAACTACAGTTTTTGGGGTTCATTAAACCAACAAAGCGGAAAACAGATCATGTGGCTAGACTGACATGGGGAGGATGCTGATCAACTGTGATGGATTAACTCTTTCCTCGATAAAGACCCTCTTAGGCACCTATTTTGAAAATGGGAAACGGAAATGTTGTTAAAAAATACAGCAGAATTGTGCTAAGGAACTTGTATTATACTCTTCTCAGAACATTGAAAACTAATTACATTAAACCAGTTTAATAATAAAAACTTAAATTGGTACTAGTGGAATTTGATAAATGATTTCTCAAAAGCGTTAACTCGGTGAACCATAAAAAAATGTCTGTTCTAGCCATCCTGGTTGGTTTAAAAACATGACGGCTATCAGGAAGAGCTAGCTTCCTTAATATGCTCACTTTTTTAGAATTGAAAATCTTCTCATCTGAAATCACTTGTCTGCTTTGAAAATCTTTACATAAATGTTTATGTGACCAACCCTCTGTGATGATTGATGAAACTAAATTGATTTTACCTTATATAGCTACTTATAATCAACACTTTCATGATTTTCAATCAGTCAAAACATGGGAGCAACTTGAGAGTGCCAGTTTTCTGTAAACATCAAAGATTATTCTGCCAAAATGCTCTGTAATTGATATAGGGCCACATAGTCCTCTTGTTTCAAGGATAATTGCTGATAAACAATTGTTTTGCACGTTATCCATGTAATGTTCATGCATTTATAAATGGGAGACAACATTATTGTCAAAGATTTGAAAAGTTTTTAGATGAAAATGCGAACCTAGGATTTATACTGTTTTCGGGTGATATTTATATTTATAACAGTAAATGAGTATTAAAACTTGTACAATTAAGTTTATTATGTCCGCTTATGACTTTTATGTCTGCACTTTGTGAAAGGTGCATTTAGATTAACTATTATCCATCTTTTTTGTATTTCACATTTCTCAGTTTATGGTATTAAAAGATATGTACATGTGAAGCTGATTATTATCCCCTCGGTTACGAAGTAAGCGAGAAAGGGATATAGTAACGGGACCGTCCGTATGTGTGTCCTTCCGTCCGTAACAAACCTTGTCATCACTCTACACTAACCATTTCTTGACAGATCTTAACCAAACTTGGTATAAAGTAAGTATATGGTAACATCTTGAAGCCTATTGATTTTCAAGGTCATAGGTCCAAGGTCAAGCCCAAAATTGGACTTGCAATATTTTCAGCTGTGGCAACCTTGTCACCACTCTACACTGACCATTACTTGACGGATTTTAACAAAACTTGGTATAAAGTTACTTTATGATAATATCTTGAAGCCTATTGATTTTCAAGGTCATAGGTCAAAGGTCAAGCTCAAAATTGGACTTGCAATATTTTCAGCTGTGGCAACCTTGTCACCGCTCTACACTGACCGATCTTTATAAAACTTATTATACAGTTAGTTTATGATAATATCTTGAAGCCTATTGATTTTCAAGGTCATAGGTCAAAGGTCAAGCTCAAAATTGGACTTACAATATTTTCAGCTGTGACAGCCTTCTCACCACTCTACACCGACCATTCCTTGACCGATCTTTATAAAACTTATTATACAGTTAGTTTATGATATGTCTTGGAGCCTATTGGTTTTCAAGGTCATAGGTCAAAGGTCATGCCCAAAATTGAACTTGATTGAACTTACAATATATCTCAGCTGTGGCAACCTTGTCACCACTCTACACTGACCATTCCTTGACAGATCTTATCCAAACTTGGCATACAGTTAGTTTGTGACAATATTTTGAAGCCTATTGATTCAAGGTCATAGGTCAAAGATCGAAGTCAAAAATTGGACTTAAATATTTAGATCACAAGAGAACTCAATGTGATGATTGAAAGCCGAGGGGATGCATCCGCTTTGCGGTGCCCTTGTTATTTTGGCATCCACATGATAATATAGGAGTTATGGCTCTATATAAATATTTGTGACATGCTTAACCCTTTCCCTCATACGACAATTCTGCATCAGACGACTTTGAACATATTTTGTCAAAAAATAGAAAATCTCCATAATTGAATGGATAACCTATGACAAAAAGTGGAAAACATTGTGACAAAAGGAGAAATTGCACATTATGTGCAATTTCTTCTTTTGTCACAATGTTTTCAAAAAGCCGTCTGCTGCAGAGGCGTCAGAAAGCGTCTATATGAGGGAAAGGGTTAACCATTTCTTACATACAATTTTACAGCAGAAGACTTCTAAAATGACCTAGGCAAAAGTATACAAAATTTCTATTAATGAAAGTGTAATTATCATATAGAGTTGAAAACATTGTGGCAAGTCATTATAAGCAATTCCTCCTTTTGGCACAAAGTTTTCAAAAGTAATCTGCTGCAGAGGCGGCAGAAAGTGACTGTTTGTTGGAAAACGTTAACCATAGTTACAATACATCGGGCAAAGTTGATCACAATATGTAGTTGGACAGCTGGGATATGATTTTGGCATTCACTGAGTAATACATCACAATTATGGTATTTTTAGCTCGACTTTTGAAAAAACGAGAGCTATTATCATGACCCTGGCGTCGGCAGCGGCGGCGTGGTCGTCCGGTTAAGGTTTTTTGTTTAGCTCAGCTTTTTTTCTGTTTTCTATCTGTCGAGCGTCTGTGCTGTACGCGGTGCTCTTGTTTGAAAAACATTGTCGTAAAAGGAAAATTGGCTCACTATGAGCAATATCTCCTTATGTAGCATTTATTCTTTAGATTTAACTTATGTATATTGTTTAAATGCTGGACGAAATTTTTTCAGGACAAGTATATAGTCGCCGCTTTATCCCTTCGTCTGATTGTCCGTCCCGTTTTTTCCAATCTATTTCTCAGCAACTTTAATGAAACTTAATGGGAAACACGAGAAGATCACCATGTTCAATGTTGAGACGCTGAATTAAACTCGCATGACTGCCTTCCAACCATTCTAGGACACATCTGATGGTCAAGATAGCGGATTTACCAACAATACCTCTTCTTCCATCTTAACCCTTTCCCACATACAACTGCAGAAAACACTAACCAGTAAGCAATAAATATGGAAAATCTATAAATAAATCAATCAATTGAATAAGAATTGATTATATTTTGCCACTATGTTTTCAAAAATACTGCTTCTGTAGAACATAGTGGAATTGTACGCTACTAAATAAATGTATACTCTATTATATAAAGATGAGGGATGCAACTTCCTCGTAAGCTGGATTTTACCAATGTTTGCATTTTGGTCCGATACAAAATAAAAAACCACAATCGAATAAAGCGCTTTGCGCCAGCGTATAGCCAAATATCTACCCTTAATACTGGTCACAAGGATGATTGGTTTAGGAACACCAGACTTAAAATCAGAACACTTGCATAGAAATTTGACAGGTCACAGGTCTGCAAACCTAGCGCAATACATTGTTTAACAGTTTTAATCGATGAATGAATGTCCTATCTACTGACACAGTCTCATCCCTCTTACTAGTATTATGGCAAGTGTGTGTTGTGAGTATAGAAACAAGAGGACCATGATGGCCCTAGATCGCTCACCGTCTGTCGTGCGTCGTCAACAATTTCCCTTGTTAACACTACAGGCTATATTTTGCATCCGATCTTCATGAAAGTTTAACATTCATCTCCATTAAATTATTGACAAGTTCGAAACTGAGCCATATGAGGTAAAAAACTAGGTCAGAAGGTCAAATAGAAGGGAAATCTTTTTAACACTGGAGGCCACATTTTCAACTTGAGCATGTTGAAACTATCAGTATGTTTGTCTTGATATTTAAGTCAAGTTCGAACATTGGTCATGTCGGGTCAAAAAGTAGGTCACTAGGTAAAATTGAAGGACAATCTTGTTAACACTCTAGAGGTTGCAGTTTTTGCTTCAGCAGTTTAAAATGTTGTCAGAATTTGTGTCTTAGATATATCTAGGTCAAGTTCGAATATGGGTCAGAAACTAGGTCACTAGGCCAAATTGAATGGAAATCTTGTTAACACTAGAAGTCCCAGCTTGAAATTTAGTCAAAATGTTTATCTGAATGATATCTAGGCCAATTTCGAATATGGGTCATGCCAGTTCAAAAACTAGGTCACTAGGCCTTATTGAAGGAAAATCTTGTTAACACTAGAGGCCACATTTTTAGCTACAGCAGTTTGAAATTTAGTCAAAATGTTTATCTGAATGATATCTAGGCCAAGTTCGAATATGGGTCATGCCGGGTCAAAAACTAGGTCACTAGGCCTAATTGAAGGGAAATCTTGTTAACACTGGATACTGCATTTTTAACTTGAGCATGTTGAAACTTAAGCTATATGGTTGTCTTGATGATATGTAGGTCAAGTTTAAACATGGGTCATGTTGGGTCAAAAAAGAGGTCACTAGGTCAAATTGAAGGGAAATCTTGTTAACACTGTAGAATCCGCATTTTTTTGCTTCAGCAACTTTAAATTTGGTCAGAATGTTTATCTTAATGATATCTAGGCCAAGCTTGAATACTAAGCTAAAATCTTGTTAACACTGGAGCTGCATTTTTGGCTTCAGCAGCTTGAAATTTTGTCAGAATGTTTGTCTGAATTATATCTAGTCCAAGCTGGAATATGGGTCATATCAGGTAAAAAAACAACTGATCACTTGGCCAAATGAAGAAAAATCTTGTTAACACTCTGGAGGTTGCGTTTTGTAGCTTGTCAGAATAATTGTTGATGTGTTTTGCATTAGAAATCACATTGCATAATTCAGGTGAGCGATATAGGGCCATCATGGCGCTCTTGTTTTACTTAATATAAATAGATATCATCGTTTAAAAATCTCTTTCTTTGAAAGAATCTGGATGCTTTCCAAAGAAATGTGTAGAAATGAAGACATTTGTAGAAATGTTTCTTGGGTGACCTTTTCATTGATTTCTTTAAGCCATGTTGATTGGTGAAAAAATGTGGTCGCAAGGGGTGGGCTGTGTTTCCTTATATGGTCATATTTAAAATTTTGAAAATCTTCTTTGACAGACTTGACAAATTTTGTAGAAATATTCCCTGGGTGAAAAGATAACTTCAAGGTAAGCTGGTACTGCCGGTACTTCCTTGGTCATACATGATCACCAATAATCTGGAAAGTATATCTAGGATATCTTGTTTGGATAGCGGCCTTTGGTCACATGTTTTCCAAAGAGAGGAATTTTGACTTTGTAATCGTATAATAAAGGGGATGGTGCAACCAACCATCACAAACATATAAATAATCAAGTCGGATAACTCTATCCTTCATATAATGGAAATTATGGCCCTTGAGTTTGACTAAGAAATTCTGGTTAAAGTTTTGCATGCAACTCCCTTATGACTCCATATCTCAGTAACTAAATGTATTGCATTGAAACTTTATACAGCCCTTTCCAACCTATGTAATTGTGGAGTGCCCTTTGGCAAGGCACATTTTCTAGCCTAGTACTGGTTTGTTTACCCAGGGATCATGAATAATTAAATTTAATTGCGCGCTAAATGACCTTAGCTGTCGATGCGCCATAAAACAATATACATTCATTCCAACCTATGTAAATACTCAAGTAAGATAACTCTTATGTACATATAATGCAAATTAATGTCCTTTATTATTTGACTTGGAAATTCTGGTTACACATGTGGACAGCTCTTGTTATTAAGAATCTTTTCTTTTAGAGATTTTCCATGAATATGTCCAGATCTTTTTAATGTCTAATGCAAATATGTCTTATTTAAGAAAGGGTTTAATGAATGGCTTTGTTTAAAGCTGGTTTGAAAGCAATATTGCTATATTCCTTATCTTTCATGATGAACAGGCACGGTGAAAGGTAAAAAATGGGATATTTTTTATTTGATGTTTTAAGTCATCTGCTACGGTTTTGTTGTATGGTATGTTGAAAAAGGTTTGGTAGCCTTTATAAACCTTGTCCATGCAATTTTTATTGATTGAAACACATGGCCACCAGGTGCCATTACAGCAAAGGGGCAACCTGACAAAACTTTAAAAGCATACCCTGCCAGGTCATACCAAAGACTTTAAACAATGGTAGAAGTGGCTGCGCACTTAGGCACTCAGGTGGGCATTTGTTAGCATTACGACTGACTGGTGTCAGGATAAATGGACTAGAAGTACTGGTTACTTGCTCTGTGATATAACCGAACAAGAAGCCCAAGAGGGCCATTAGCAATCAAATGCATAAGACAAAATCACTATAGACAGATACTTTTGGAGAAGATTTTTTACTTAATTTTCACTTTAGCCATGCAAGGTAAAACAACTGGTGCCATGTGTATCTACTGTGTGAAAGAACCTAATAGCGGGTCACACAAGGCACATTTCTACAGAATGTTTGGAAATTGACCAGATACTTTTTGAAAAGTTTTTTGTAAGTTTTTTGACCAATCAACATGGCTTAAAGGAATCTGATAGAGGGTCAGTCACCCTAGGAACATTTCTACAAAATTATTTGAAAATCGGAGAAGATTTTTTAAGTTTTCACTATAGCCATATAATGCAAAATAGCCCTGGAGACCATAGTTTGTGTCCAATCAACAGGGCTTGAAGGCATCTGATAGGGGTCACCCTAGGAACATTTCTACAAAATAATTTGAAAATCGTCCTGACACTTTTTTAAGAGAAGAGTTTTTAGGTTTTCACTATAGCCATATAAGGCAAAATAGCCCCACCCACTGGCGGCCATGTTTTTCAACCAATCAGCATGGATTGAAGAAATCAGAGAGGGTCTCCCAAGGATTATTTCTACAAAATTATTTGAAAATCAGCCCGACACTTTTGGAGGAGAAGATTTTTTAAGTTTTCACTATTGATTTCTTTTGGTTGCCATGGAAACCAGAATTTTGCATGGATCCCAAAAACATTGAATGAATTTAGGAGAGCACATTGAGAGGATACTTCCAATGAAGTTTGATCCCAATAGGCCAAGTGGTTAGGGGGGAGAAATCGTTTGAAGTAAAACATTTACGCATACCACACACACAACAATTCACCCCTGGTGACCATATTTTGCAATCAATCGGCATGGCTTGAAGGAATTTAATAAGAGGGTTACCCAGGTATCATTTCTGAAGAAGATATTTAAAGTTTTCACTAAAGCCATATAATGCAAACCTACCCATGGTGGCCATGGCTTAATAGATTCTGATAGGTCACCAAAGAAACATTCCAACCAAATTTTTTGGAAAACAGTTTCTTCATCCAGACATATTTGAACTTGACCTAGATATTAATAAGATAATCATTCTGACAAAATTTCAAGCTGCAGAAACTAAAAATGCAGCCTCTAGATTGTTAACAAGATTTAACTTCAATTTGGCCTAGTGACCTACTTTTTGACCTGTCGTGACCCATATTCGAATTTGGCCTACATATCATCAAGACAAGCATTCTGCTAAAATTTCAACATGCTCAAGTTAAACAAGAGCGCCAAATGTCACAAAATACACCTGTTGTGTATATTGATAATTGTTATTGAGCTGACAAGACCAATTATAGGTAATTTCTATAATTAAAGGGTGATGACTCTTGATTGACTAAAGGGATATGGCTAGTTATCGAACTTGTCCGAGATATTATGCCAATACACATTCCGACCAAATTTGATGATGATTGGACAAAGGTTTCTTAAGTTATTGAGCTGACAAGACTAATTTTGGTTAATTTCTATAATTAAAGGGCGATAACTCTTGATTGACTAAAAGCGATATGGCTAGTTATGGAACTTGTCCGAGATATTATGCCAATACCCATTGTGACACAATTTGGTGATGATTGGACAAAGGCTTCTAAAGTTATTGAGCCGACATAACAATTTTGGGTAATTTCTATAATTAAAGGGCGATAACTCTTGATTGACAAAAGCGATATGGCTAGTTATCGAACTTGTCCGAGATTTTATCCCAATACACATTCTGACAAAATTTGGTGATTGGACAAAGGCTTCTAAAGTTATTGAGCTGACAAGACCAATTTTGGATAATTTCTATAATTAAAGGGCGATAACTCATGATTGACTAAAGCGATATGGCTAGTTATCGAACTTGTCCGTGATATTATCCCAATACACATTCTGACAAAATTTGGTGATGATTGCACAAAGGCTTCTAAAGTTATTGAGCTGACAAGACCAATTTTGGGTAATTTCTATAACTAAAGGGCGATAACTCTTGATTGACTAAAGCGATATGGCTAGTTATCGAACTTGTCCGAGATATTATCCCAATACACATTCTGACAAAATGTGGTGATTATTGGACAAAGGCTTCTCAAGTTATTGAGCTGACAACATACTGGACGCCGCCCGCCCGCCCGTACGCCGCAGGTAAAACTATAATACGATCCGTTTTTTCAAAACGGGCGTATAAAAAGCGGCCTCTAGCGAGTTAACAAGATTTGGCAATTGACCTAGTTTTTGACCAAACAGTCAACGAAGGAATTACAATAACTCGCCTTGAGCACAAAGTGCGTTGTGCTCAGGTGAACTAAAAATTGAGTTTCAATCATTTTTTTTTTATTGACAGCGACCTTGACCCTAGGGGCCTTAAACGCAATTCCATATACCATAAAACGTCTCCATGAACTCTTTCTACATACCAAGTTTGGTTACAATGTGTCCACCATAACTAAATATATTCAGTTTCAACAGTGTTTCTATTTTTAGTAACAGCGACCTTGACCCTAGTGGCCTCAAACACAATTCAATGATAGGTCTCCATAAACTCCTTCTACATAACAAGTTTTGTTACAATATGTCAACCCTTTCCCACATACAGCAAATGTGCAGCAGACGACTTTGAAGACGTCTTGTGAAAAATCTTAATAAATGAGAGTTTGATAATAATTTTGAGTTGGAAAACATTGTTGCAAGAGGAGAAATTGCTCATTATGAGCAATTTCTCCTTTTGTCACAATGTTTTCAAAAGTCGTCTGCTGCAGAGGCATCAAAAACAGTCTACATGTGGGAAAGGGTTAATATTTTCAGTAACATAGGGGAGTTTGACGCCGCCCGCTCGAACAACGACATCGTCATTCTATTAACCAGGTTTCAACTATGTTGAAAAACCTTGTAAAAAATACCATGGTTCTTGAACATAGCAGACATTATGCCCACAAGCATGTCAACCAAGATTGGTGAACATTGGATGAAAACTGTTGGACACACATGTAAAAAGTGGGTATCAAGGTATATTTCATTCATACTTTTCAATAAACATAAAAACCGGAAGTTTGGAATAGGCAAAGACATTATGGAGATGTACATGTATTCAAAATATTTTTAATTCTAAACAAACATCATTAATTTCATCAACCATAATTTTATAATTTTCAATTTCTCTCATCAACTTTAACCCTGTATCTGATAGACAACTTTTGAAAATATTGTAGAAAGAATTGAACTTGCATTAAATACATTGTGGCAAAAGGAATAATTGCTCATAATGAGCAATTTCCTTTTGCCACAATGTTTTCAGCAATTATACCTTTATTTATAAAAAAAATCTATGTTTCTGCTCAGATGTTTTCAAAGACGCCTGCTGCAGATTTGTTGTTTGTGGGAAAGGGTTAAAACCTTTTAAGTTTCCCACATAAAACAATTCTGAAGCAGACATCTTTCAAGACATTTAGTCCAAACTATAGAAACACAATAAATGAAAAAGTAACTGAATAAAATTGAAAACAGCTCAACAAATACTGAGCAATTTCTACCTCGGCCAAAATGTTTTCACATTTTGTCAGCTGCAGACACCTCGAAATGCGCCTGTTTTTTGGGAAAGGGTGATCTCAGATTTCAATTCTGCTTTGTAGACTACTTCAGGATTAATTTTGTCCTAACTACACAGCAAGACATGCACACAATACATGCAGACAAATATTGATTAAACCGTTTGCTTCTAGCATCCCATAAGATGAAAAACAACTTGGATTAAGAATGAATGGTAAAGTGATTTAAATAGGAAAAGGTAAAACCATCAGTAAATGTGAAAAGATATAGCACTTAAACTCTCTCATGCATTTAAGTTGATAAATAAATAAACAAGAGGACCATGATGGCCCTATATCGCTCACCTGAATTATGCAATGTGATTTCTAATGCAAAACACATCAAGACATTTATTCTGACAAAGATTCAAAAGGCAACGTCCAGTTTTAACAAGACTTTCCTTCATTTGGCCTAGTGACACATTTTCTGATCCAATATGACCCTTATTCAAACTTTACCTAGATATCATTCAAACTAACTTTCTTTCAAAATTTCAAGCTGCTGAGGGGGAAAAAAGCAGCCTCCAGAGTGTTAACAAGATTTTCCTTCAATTTGGCATAGTGACCTAGTTTTTGACACTGCATGACCCATATTCAAAATAATAAAATATCATTAGGATAAACATTCAAACTAAAAATGCGGCTTCTACAGTGTTTACAAGATTTTCCTTCAATTTGGCCTAGTGACCTATTTTTTGAACCGACACGACCGAACTTGGCCTTCATATATGTTCATGACAAACATTTTGATAAATTTCAACATGCTCAAATTAAAAATGCGGCTTCCAGAGTGTTAACAAGATTTTCCTTCAATTTGACCTCATATGGCCCAATTTCGAACTTGTCCAAGATTTGATGGAGATGAATGTTCTAATAAACTTTCACGAAGATCAGATTCAAAATGTAGCCTTTAGAGTGTTAACAAGACAATTGTTGCCAAGCACAACGCACGACGGACGGGTGCCAGACAAAATGTGATCACAATAGCTCACCGTGAGTGCTTCGTTCACAGGTGTGCTAAAAATTAAATATTTACAATATTCATCTCAACTTATTGTCCTGAAAAAGATACAGAAGTGAATGTTTTACCTGCTACTTTTTTTTACAAATAATTTGTTTGGAACAGACATGTAAATTAATGTTGCAACTTTAACATTTATTTTTATTTATTTTTGTGACCACGAGGGGGGGGGGGTCTATAACTTAACATATAATATTTTGAGTAAATTTAACATTTATAACAAGGAAGTGTGGAATAATATTCATGCTTGAATAAATAGAAACATTCTCTAACAAAAAGAAACAAGATGACAACTATGGTACTGTATCACTCACTTGAGAGCTATGGTTGTATTTAAGAAGGAAAACATACTGTTAAAAGTATTTTTCTTCAAAGCTATAGAAGCCATCTTGTACAGCCAAGCGGAAGAAATTTTACAATTTATGTAGTTTACCACTTGAGGCACATGTGTGTTAAATTGAATTTTAAATTGGGTCAGTGATTCACAGGGATATTTAACCCTTTCCCTCATACAATAATTCTGCAGCAGACGACTTTGAACATATTTTGTCAAAAAATAGAAAATCTCTATAATTGAATTGATAACCTATGACCAAAAGTGGAAAACATTGTGTCAAAAGGAGAAATTGCACGTTTTGTGCAATTTCTTCTTTTGTCACTATGTTTTAAAAAAGCTGTCTGCTGCAGAGGCGTCAGAAAGCGTCTATATGAGGGAAAGGGTTAAAGATGTTCCCATTTGAAGTTTGGTGGCCAACTTGAGCAGCAGAGCGAAATAGTTTTAACACATTTGGAAGAAGGGCACTTAAGGAATACGAAATTGAACAAGTAGCAAGTAGTTTCAGAGAAAAGCTGAAGGGACGACATATAGTGAATGATCACAGAAGGTCACCTTGAACCACTTTTTTCTCAAGCGAGATAAAACAAGAACACATAATCAATAATGAACTTATTGAATTGATGCCATTACCTTACTCCTGATATTGGAGATTTAAACAATCCTTTAATGGTCTAACTAATCAGATGCACTGTATGCTTGAAGAACCAATCTAGCAGATCTAAATCCACGGATTATTTTACTTTTTGTTGTGCTATATAAATCTTAACTATAGATTACAGTCTGGATTGTCTATCTTTTTGCACTGCATACATGTACAAGTTTTGTCATAAATCTGCAAAATTTAATTTTCCTTGATTGTTATAAAAATATTTAGACCCACATCTTGGTAACGTGTACAGAGACTGACGAATTATATAGTTTGAGCCATTGAAAGAGAACAGGCAAATGTTTGTCATTCTGAACTGTGTAGGTCCAATCATCTTGTCTATATGCTCAGTCTTTTTAGAATAGACAAAGTTTGACAGAATATTCTAACAAGTTTGACTTGTGTAGGTAATATGTGCATCTGGAGCAGACTGTGTTGATTGATCTGGATCTATACTGTCCACAAAAGTCAATGTGTACCTTTTCTCTTGCACAAGCTCATATGAACTTTACTAATATGGCCAATTATTCACCATTTTACCAAGCTCCATTAACATAGACAACACATGTAAACGATGTTGGTGTATCTGCAATGTGCAAATTATCTTTGTTCCAGAAAAACCAAGCTTAGAAAATTTGTAATCTAGGAGACAAGAATAGATACAGATCCCGACAACCATACTGTCAGCTTGTTAAATAATGTTACCGAAAGCATGTTTGTTCGGTGCCTGGCAAAAAAAGATAGGACTTGGGAATTAAAATTATTGTCAGAACAAAGATGTCTCATGAGACAGAAATGGCTAGCCCTTTCAATTAGGGGTATTAAACACAATAATAAACTAACACTTGATTTTACTTTTTGTCCGTCTGTGTCACATATTAACCTTCATTTGCAAGATCTGACATGAACTTTCTGATCTTTCTTTCATCTCTTTTCAAATATTCCCAATCTAAAAACTCTTTTGCTACTTGTGTGCAGGTCAGGAAAGAACACTATGCATTTATTTATCATGAACAAGAGAATGTTTAATTAGACGATCATGTCTTGTAAAGGCTTTCGGGCAAACCGGACATTCAAATGGCCTCTCTCCCGAATGATCATAGCTGTGACGCTTCAAATGCTCTGCACGCATGTATGTTTTACCGCATTGCAAGCACTGATATGGTCTTTCATTAGTATGTCTGCGATAATGACGCACTAAATGTTCCCGTCTACGATACTGAGACCCACATATATCACAATTAAAGGCTCTCTCCTCTGTATGTATCTTTGTATGACACTTCACCTTCTCTCTTGTTTTAAATTGTTTCTCACAATACTCACATTGATAAATAATATTTGGAACTTCTTCTCCAGAGCCTTGATTAGCACTCTCATATTCATCATCCAAGAAAGAGGCCACTTGTTTTCGGCTCCTTGACTTTGTAAGTGTTAGCCGGATCCTTGGTTTCTTCCTCTTTTTCGTATCTTTTTCTGCTTTCATGCCTTTCAAAGTGAAAGCAACGTTCTGAGCTGCTTTTCTAATTTGTTCTATGTCATCATCAATACCCGCTTTACCTTTAAGAGTTTCTTTCCTTTTCCTCTTTTTGGGCTGACCAACTTCGACTTCTAAGGTGCTTATTTCAACTTCAGACGCAATATCCTGGTGCTTGATTGCTTCTGATGCCGCTAAAATAGCTCCAACAGATCTCTGAATTTTTCTTGGTGTGCCACTTACGTCATTTTCCATTTTGAAATGAATTTCACCAGTATTGGGGTGATACACACTAATTGGATCATTGTAAGACAGTCTCATTCTTCCCATATCTGGATCTGAAAAGTGATCCTCATAACCTAAATCTGTCCCTCTAGATGGATTTAATGTAAACCTTGAACTTCCCGGAGATTTGGTAGGGGAGACAATTCTATGCATAGAATGGTTCTGAGAGTATGCAGACTCGGGAATCTTTTGCTGGAGGTACATTGCTGTTAGAGGTTTACTTCTCACTATCTCATCGTCTTCTAGATTATGGGAGGACACTATTTCTTGTTCAACGGCTTCCTCAATCACTAATCCATGACTGCCAGGGTCCTGAAACGTGTGTGGGACAGATATACTGGTCTCGTATATGTCGGGTTTTATGATAACTTGAGGAAGGGAAGCTACATAATCGTGATGTGAAATACTAGGAGTGGTAGGATCATGAATGAGGTGGGTGGATACAGAATCCCTATCCGATGTCATGCTTGGTTCTACATCATCTTCAACACTAGTTCCATCGTCTACCACATATCCAGTCTCTACATTCTCTATGACAATTTCATTACTATTGTGTACTACACTATCATCCATTATGAAATGTTCTGTGGGGCTTGGTGCACTGTAACTATGATGGGTATGGTCCAGGGTGACCTGAATGCTTCCACCAGACATCTGCAAATAAATAATAGAAAGTAAGTAACAATAACTCTTATTTATAAAGAGGGCATTTGATGCCATTTGCATCAGATGACATTTGACAACATTTTGTTGGGGGGGAAAAAATTCTCAAAATGAGGAGTTTCTCCAACAGTTTAACCCTTTCCCTCATACGACAATTCTGCAGCAGACAACTTTGAACATATTTTGTTCAAAATAGAAAATCTCTATAATTGAATGGATTATGGATAACCTATGACTAAAGGTGGAAAACTTTGTGGCAAAAGGAGAAATTGCTCGTTTTGAGCAATTTTTTTTGGTCACTATGTTTTCAAAAAACTACTGCAGAGGCGTCATAAAGCCTCTATATGAGGGAAAGGTAGAACCATCTCCTAGGTGTAGTGGAAAGAAAATGTGCATTGGGAACAGGACACCGGGGTTTGATCCCCGCTCTGGTCATGCAAAAGACTTTTAAAAATGGAAGTAATGGCTTCCCTCCTTGGGGCTATTGGAACACTCAGTTACAACATTATGACATATGATGCATTGGTGACAGAATAAAAGAATACTGATAGGACTCTTATTTATCCAAGATATCACTGAAATAGTATATATATAGCAAAATAATTATTATTTATTTATTTTGGTTTTACGCCGCTTTCAACATTATTTCAGTTATATCACGGGGACAGTTTACTTATTCATGATCCCTGGGTAAACAAACCAGTACTAGGCTAGAAAATGTGCCTTGCCCAAGGGCACTCCACCATGACCGTAGTGCCGCGACTGGGGATCGAACCCAGGACTCCCCGACGCTAACCACTCGATCACTGTGGATTCCTCAAATATAGCAAAATAAACTCGGAGGACTAGATAAAGGAGGAGTAAATAGGTCTTTCTTATATAACATCTCTCTTAGCACTCATTAAAACCTATGTTGTGGGTACTCAAAAGAATCCTCTCACTTAATTGATTCTTTTGAGTACCCACAACATAGGTTTTGGAGGTCAAATAAGGATTTTAGAACATGCAAAACGCTCCTCATCTAGAGCTCTGTAAACTGAAATCCATTTCCTTCAATGCTTTCAATTAAACAAATGGAAGACTTCAAGTAGTAATGTACTTCTTATTCGTCAGTTGCAACAACAGTTTTCAAAGCAGAATATTTTAGATGAGACATTTATAAGGTGAACAATTTGTTAACCATTTAGCTGATATATGGTATTTTGTAAGTCGACAGCTTTGCAAACTTCTGACGAAAATATTTTAACATCTGAAATATTGGTACTTTGGATGAAGGTGGAATCATTATGTGAAGAGGATAAAATTAATAACAAGTAAATTCAAAACAAATACAAGCCCGACTTATGGGACTTCAGTATATGACCTTGTTATTACAAAATGATTGCTCACTTGTAAAAGTTATTATGACACAATCTATTTACAAAAAGGGGCATAACTTTGTCAAATGTGACCTTGATGCAACCCTGGTGTCATAAACAAAGTACTTTAAAAGTTTAATGATTAAAATAAGGATGCCACAATACCACTAATTGGCTGACATTGTTCATTCTTGGAAAAGGCATTAAAGGCAAGAACTTTCTATATGGGAATCTCAAAACCATAGAGTCTTACATGAAGGGCACCAGTGTATATCTGTCCGTCTACAATCTGCATAGAGACCTCCCCTGGTAGCAAAGGTACATGTCCAGTTCCATCCATGCTGTTTTTTCTTCTTGATGATTCAGCCTCTTAACTGAAATAACAATGTTCAGGGCTAAGAACATAGTTATACTTCTATTTAATTGTATTTGCTACTCATGTTGGCACAGGATTTATCTTAGTTTAAAGTTAGGATATATACATCCGAAGCAGGGTTGTCAAAATGTTTTGTTGCCACAGATCAGACGGATCAGGCTAATAGGGGTCAGGTCAAGGGCGAAGCCCTGGAAGAGGACCCAGGGGAGCAAAACTAACAGATCAAAGAGAGATTTTAACAGATGATTTTGATTGACAATCGGTTAATTTTGACAACCCTGAGTCTTTCTTTAATTGTTGCACCAGTTAATTGAAACCAGGATATGATTCAATGTCACTTTGATGCTATGGTCAGTTTCAATCGAGACGTTTAATTTGTAAAGTATTTTAATTTTGATTCATTAAAAGCATATAAAAGAAGGCTATTTTACTGAAAAGTAAACTAACAAGCAAATTCATGAAATTTATATCCCCCGCTTGCAGGAAATATTGTAGGAATAAAGTCCGCCGAAAGTGACGATCGAACTTGGCCTAGCCCTTAAGGTATTTAACCTTGTTACCAAGTTTGAAAAAAAAACGGTTCACATTTGTGGCAGTTATTGCACGGAAACGGCAACAAATGACATTTTTGGTTAAATAAGGGGCCATAACTCCACAGAATAAAGTCCGCCGAAAGTGACGATCGAACTTGGCCTAGCCCTTAAGGCATTTAACCTTGTTACCAATTTTGAAAAAAAAATGTTCACATTTGTGGTAGTTATTGCACGGAAACGGACATTTTTTGTTAATTAAGGGGCCACAACTCCACCGAAAGAAACGATCAAACTTGGCCTAGCCCTTAAGGCATTTTACCTTGTTACCAAGTTTGAAAAAAAAAAGGTTCACATTTGTGGTAGTTATTGCACGGAAACAGCAACAAACAACATTTTTTGTTAAATAAGGGGCCATAACTCCACCGAATAAAGTCCGCCGAAAGTGATATTCGAACTTGGCCTAGCCCTTAAGGCATTTAACGTTGTTACCAAGTTTGAAAAAAAAAGGTTCACATTTGTGGCAGTTATTGCACGGAAACAGCAAGAAACGACATTTTTTGTTAAATAAGGGGCCATAACTCCACCAAATAAAGTCCGCCGAAAGTGACGATCGAACTTGGCCTAGCCCTTAAGGCATTTAACGTTGTTACCAAGTTTGAAAAAAAAAGGTTCACATTTGTGGCAGTTATTGCACGGAAACGGCAAGAAACAACATATTTTGTTAAATAAGGGGCCATAACTCCACCAAATAAAGTCCGCCAAAAGTGATATTCGAACTTGGCCTAGCCGTTAAGGCATTTAACCTTGTTGCCAAGTTTGAAAAGAAACGGTTCACATTTGCGGCAGTTATTGCACGGAAACGAAGTGTGACGGACGGACAGACGGACAGACAGACAGACGGACGGACAAACCGAAATTAATAACCCCCTTTTTTTCTTCGAAAAAGCGGGGGATAATAAAATAAATCTTGAATGGTCCAGCACTTAAACAGACAGACAACATCATTTTAATTTGTTAATATGTTTTGTATATGGAAGGTTCAGACATATTTAATATAGGAATAAGTTGACACACCAACATAGTTGTGTGGGAAAGACTATGCCATATACATCAATTAATAGTTAGTTGTTTCTAAAAGGTTCAGACATATTTTTAAATTATTTAAATTTTAACACATACTTTTTTAAATACAAGTACCGTAATTAAACCAACAAAAATGTGATGTATCACAAAAACCCGGACAACATATTATGGCCCAAAATGCTCTGAACTACTAGTACTAACCAAATACATAAACTTAAAGAAGTATCAATTATTTGACATAAAGTAGACGGGCAGCATTATAAAATGTACCAGAATTTCCTGTCTGTAGTAACATTGTAGTGGATAAGATATGCCATTTGGATACATGTGAAAGCATTGAAACTTATTTTGAAGCTTTGTATATATTGTTTCAAAAGATATCTCTACTGATTTTCACATATTAAATATGATGACCTGTGTTAGTATCCCCTATGTATTTTTCAAATATCATGATCCTCTTGTGTTTTAAGCTGCTTTCAACAATTTTTCAGATATGTCACACATTTCATGGCTAAGTTACCAGAACTTCTAGTTCATTTATCCTGACGCCAGCCAGTCTAAGCTGTTATGCTAACCCCGCCGCGCGTCCCTGAGCGCCAAGCTAATTGACTTATTCCTACTTCTCACTGCCCATAAGTGACAGAACTTTAATAAAAAACAATACTCATTGACTGCAGAAAAGCTAAACATGATTTCAACTGGATGTATAGGACAGATGTTTTGATATCCTTAATATCTGGACGTCTTCCGTTTCCATTTTGGGCTTAAGGGAACACTTTCCTGATGTAAAAACGCTCAATAAGTCCATTAACGCAGGCTCTGAGTCTGAAACCATTCCATCAGTAAAATAAAATGTTTTTGTGTTTACAGTAATGATTCAAACAAATGCTACAGTGAACTCAACAGTTCCGGGTCAGTAACCAAATTAACGAATCTCGTCTCTTTGAAAAGAAAGTTGAAAGAAACAAAACTACATAAAATGTTAAACAAATACTTCCTCCCCACGATAATATAATTCAACAATTATACAAATTTGTTAAAATGTTTCTTTAGTGTCTGCAATTGCAAGCTGTAAATTTGACAGTTTCGGGTCGAACTTGCCATTTCCGGGTCACGTGACAAATGTTTATTTCTGTTATCAGGGGTAACCTCAAACAGCTGTTTTTTAATAACAAGATATTCATTTAACATTTTTATTAAAATAATATGGAAAAAAAAAGAACTAAAATATATCACTTGCAATTACCTATTGCCGCGAAAAACAGAACAGTGATGGAGCTAAATTTACAGCACACTTTCATGCACGAAAACTAGGGGTGACTATTGAGCCCAAAAATCACTATTGCAATAGTATTGATATTCAGAAATTACTATTGCAATAGTTTTACTATTGCACACTTGATATTGCGATGCATTGCAATACTATTGCTTTTATTAAAGTCGAATTACAAGGAACTAAAAGTCTCAAAAAGAGTACTATATTGTTTATTTTTTATTTTCAAACATAAAAAGAGCTACCTTCCTCTGAAAAATAACTTAAATATCCAACTAAAACAAAAGAACTAGATAAATCAATTACATCTGACTAGAACAATGATATGTGTGGTAGACCTATGTTACCATGTATTAACAGTTTTTTGCAAACAGTGTATACCTAGATCAGAAAACTCCTGAGGAGCCCTCTGATCAAGGTCTACATGTTTTGCCATTCTTAAACTTTTTCTCCTTAAATATCAACAATAACAAACAACTAAAAAAAGAAAACATCTGACTAGAACAATGATCTGTGTGGTAGTCTGGTAGACCTATACAGTTTTTGCAAACAGTGTATACCTAGATCAGAAAACTCCTGGAGGAGCCCTCTGATCAAGGTCTACATGTTTTGCCATTCTTATACTTTTTCTCCAATAGCAAACAACTAAAACATAAAAAAGAATATACTTTTCACTTTTCAGAAAACAAAACTTGTTTACAGCAAACAAAACAGTGAAAACACTAGGGAAAACATGGTCTAGGGCTTCCAGTTCTTTTTAAGAAATATGAGCATATCTGCATATTTTGATTTAAGTGCAGACCTTTGTGCAGTAATGATATCACCAGCTGTAGAGAATACCCTCTCTGATGGGACAGAAGTTGCTGGGATACACAAAAATTTCCTTGCTACCACTGCCAGAGTTGGATACTTTGCACAGTTATTTTTCCACCATGTCAATGGGTTCTCAGATGCAGCTATAGGCTGTTCTTTTTTATACTGTGCTACTTCAATTTCACAAAGATCCTGGGGAGATTTGGGAAGGTCAACACTGGTGATGTATACATCACCAAAGAGGCTGGACATAGCTGTAGGTTTGTTCACTTTGTTGTGGTCATCACTCTGAACATGGTCACTTTCATGTTTTACCTTTTTAGAAGGACTTGCAGCAGCCATTTCCATTTTTGGTAAAGAGGGAAGTGCTGGCGTGTCATCGCTGGCATGTGGTTGTTCTGTAGGTTCTATCTTGACAGCACTCTGCCTCTGAGATAAACCGACCATTGAGACAGCTACCATGGTCAACTCATGATAGGCGTTTAATTTTTCATCTTCTGAGAGAAAGGGCACAAGCTTAAACCGTGGGTCCAGTAATGATGCCATAATTAGTTTGGTTCTAACATTCTGGACTTTGTACCTGGTGGCTAAACTATCAGCCACAGCTTGTTTCACAAGTTGTATCAAAGGGGTATCAGTGTCCTTCACTGTCATGAAACTAACAAGCTGGTTCTGTAACGGCAGAATCATGGAGATAGTAGGGACAGTTTCCTCGCAGAGGACAGTTGTGGCGATCTTCAAAGGTGTAAGAATTTTCTCTAGCTCTTCTGCTGCGGTGATATCTCCTTCAACTAGGATATTCAAGTTTGCTTTACCTCTCAACTCCTTGCATGTCAATGCTGCATATATTGCCGGTTGCTGTTCAAGAAATCTATTGATCAAGTCTAGAGACGAGTTCCATCTAGTTATTACATCCATGACTAATTTGTGTTCAGGAATCTGAAGAAGCATTTGCTTTTCTTTCAGAATATGAGTTGCCAAGCTACTCCTATGGAAGTAGGCAACGATACTTCTCATTTTGGCTAAAAGCTGAGCAACTTTGTTGATTTTCAATGCTTTAGTGCAGGCTAAATTCAAAGTATGCGCGTAGCAACCAATATGAACGAATGCTCCAAACTCCTTAGCTGCAAGCACCATGTTGGCTGCATTGTCACTGACAAGTGGAGGGTCTGGTTGAATGCCCCATTCTGCAACTGCTTCCTTCAATACAGCAGCAATATTAGAACCGGTATGTGAAGCTGGCATGGCTCTCGTCTGAAAGGAAAATACATAAATTAATTGGTTTGACAGAAGAAGTACAAAAGACTCAAAGTGTGAACCAGACCCTGATCAGACAGTGACAGACATCTACCATTTGACATGCAGAGGCTGATCTGAAACTTCACTAGCAATGCCAAACTTACAATTTCATTATATAATGGTTAATAATTTAATATGACTTATAACTTGTTGAATAAACATTTACTGTTAATCTGTTATTCTGTTATATAAATATGTAAAATAGACTAAATAGTATAATGGAATTTAGTTTATTTTACTAAAGGACACTTAAGACAGAAATAACTGACATTGTTCTAGTAATTAATTTCCTACACAGCAGACAATTATAATAATATGATTAGCCAGATTAGGTTATGTAGTAATATGTAAATGAAAATGAATAATAATTGCAAACATTTTTTGAAAAGGGAGAAATTGCTTGTTTTGAACAGGGTGACTATATTATAGTCACCCTGTTTTGAACAAATTCTGATTTTGTCATAATGTTTTCAAAAGTCGTCTGCTACAGAGACATCACAGGCTCACAGTCACAGCCTATTCAGAAAGCTCAAAGCTGTTTAATGGGAATGTTTTAAAAAAATGGCCAAATGTAAATCTTTTACTTTTGAGATATAACTTTTAATTTAATTACCTGTAACACATAGCTTTTAATCAGCCAATCTTCATTTATGTGACAGCTTGTGATTGTAATGTACGACTCAGTGGACCTGCTCGTCCAGCCATCAGTTGTTAAAGACACAAAATTTCCCCTGACATCATTTTTCACGTCAATACACACCTTGTTGTAGAGTTCTGGTACCTTTTTGTCAGAAAATGTTTGTCTCGATGGTATGGTGTATTTTGGTTCCAACACTTGTAAAAGGTTTCTGAAGCCAGAGTTCTCCACAACCGAAAAAGGACGCAGGTCTTTCACGATAAACTGAGTAATTGAAGATGTAATATTTATCGCCCTGGTTGATGTATGTGGAAGCTTTGATGCCTTTGATCCAAAGAAACTCGACAATGAACCCGTATTGGTATTTGTGACAGTAGACTGCGTAGTTTTTAAATCGTAAATTGTTGAATGTTTTCTTCTTATATGATCCGTTAAATTGGTAGTGTTCCCACTATATTTGAATGTGTTGAAGCACAATTTACATGCTATTACCTTTTTATCTACGATTTCATTTCTCTTAACAAACCCAAAATGTTTCCAGATTTCTGCTTTTCCGGATTTATTATTGATGATTTCGAAATCTGTCATTTTCGCGGCCATGTTTGTTTGGTCCGGTATAAAACGCGTACCTGATAGAGTAACCGTCTTGTTCTTTTTGTGATTTTTTAAACAATACGTTGTATGTTAATTCCGATCTGATCCCCTGATTTATATAAATTTATTTACAAATCTTTTTTTGTTTTATTTGTTACGCATTTTTTGTGTGTGGAAATATTACAACCACAATCTCAATGTATGCGCAATGAGAACTACAGGGGTTTTAGACAAATCCACGAACGAGACCGGAAACATAATAAAATGAATGAGGATAAATGAAATGAACTTTAAATTGGGTCTAGTCTCCGTCTCTCCGGTTAATTAAAAAAACCTATGATGTAACAAGTATATGTACATGAACTATCGATAGTTCAAAACACTATCGCCGATAGTTATCGATATTTAATTTTACAATCGATGCAGTACTATCGTCGGCGTCAGCATCGCAATCTATCGATAGTTCGATCTATCGTTACAGCCCTAACGAAAACGGATGAATTTTTCAACCAACTAATAAGTCATATTTGACAAAATTTTAATAACACATTTTTAACATTGATTTATCACCATAAGCTTTAAATTATTCTTAAAAAGTTCCCAAAATAGTTTTACTAATAAATTGATAATTTTGAGAAATTCCTTTTGGCTGACCCGAAAGTGTCGTATGTGAACTAGGTCAAATTTATCCGCTAGTTTGGCATAAACAACTTCGACAGGTCAATAAAAGATATATATCTTGTTCAGTAGTAAATAACCTATACATGTATGTGCAATACATAACTGTATTACTGAAATTATGGCTACTATCAGCAATTTAAGCTGTGACAGGTAAATCAAAATATTGAGATTTTGCTTTCACGGGAATCGATGCAGTCATGTGTTTCGAGATTAAGACATCCGTTCTTAAAATGACAACGTCCTAAATCGAAGTGAAACTAGCCAAGCTAATGGGAAATATGACTTGTTAATCAAATTGTCAAAATACTGTATTATTCTCGAATACTAAACATATTTTTCCAAATTTGACCTGGAATTGTCGATGACCCAGAACTGTCGAATTCACTTTAGTACACCCTTTCCTATTATTGTAAAGTGAAGGATATCGCCTTAGAAGGCAAATTACACATAGATAAACAGGATATGCAATGATAGAGGATCTTGTAAGTATGGGTATGACACAAATAGTTTCATGACTTTCAAGTCCACACAAGTTATCCGACACTAGTCAATACTAACAACTGTGAGGTTAAACTAAGTGATAGCATTTCTTTATCTTATGTACAAACTTCAGTAATCACATCTGAATAAAAAAAAAATCGAAAGTTAGTTTATGTCATTATTTCAGTCACCACAGGTGACACAAACAGATGGGTGGGGTTCAACTCGGAATGAATTTTTGTCAAAAGAAATTTCAGTGCGCAGAAAAATTCATGGGATGCATTAATATATAAATGCACACACAAATAAGATGTGTTCCTTGACAAAATTACGTAAGTAAATCAACTGACAAATATTCCTTGGGGGAAATAGCAACAGCGGAAATTCTCCACCCACCATCTGCGCAACGTAAGATTTCAAAATGGTGGGAGGGGTGAAAAACATAAAATCAATATTTCCTCCATTAAAACGACGTGCATAGCTTTGAAACTTTCAGGTAATATATAAATACTTATTTAAAGAATAATTGAATAATATATATAGTTTATACCTTTACATTTAAAATGTTTTTCGCCCTAAACACGGTGTTTTGTGTTTCGATGGTGGAATGAATATGACGTCGTTTTTGATTGGTTCAAATCTGTTGCGTTCATGATTTCCGGTTTAGCTACTAAAGTAAAAGTACCTAATGGATTTTTTAGTTTTTGCGCAATGGGCGAAATGGAGAAGAAAATACTCAATGTAGATCATATACTATGATTTAAAGGCCGTATTTACCCATAAAAAAGCTTCTTTTCGTATATAATGAATGATTATTGAATTGGTGCTATACCCCCTTTACATTCAAGATATATAAACATTATGCACGTCAACACTTCAACACCATTCTACTCTGCTCCTCTGATTTCAAGATAATTTGACAGAAATGTTCCTTAACCCATCCCCACAAGCGGACACATTTTAATGCATCTGCAGTAGACAACTTTTGTAAACATTGTGGGAAAAAATTCTCATTAAGGAAAATGTCTCTTTCATAACATTTTCTATCTTTGCTTTGAAGTGTAAAAAGTCGTCTGCTTCAGTTCTGTTGTACGTACGGTATGTCGAAAAGGGTTAAGACATTGTAATAAACCTTGTTCATCAATATTGATTGATTGAAACACATGTGCCATAACAGAAAAGGGGGAAAATGACAAAACTTTGGAAGCGTACTCCTATGGAAGTGCTCATCTAATTTCCAGGTTATTAAGCAAAATTAAGAAGTTAATTTAGTGATCATCTACATAATTTGCTCAAGCCATATTGTTTGATTACAAAACATAGCCACAAGGCAGTTTAGAAAAAAAGCAGGGACTATTAATACGTAGTCCCAGGAAAAAGGGATAACATTACAATGTTTTTAAATTCTTCATCCATGAAAGTGATTCTTTGATTTCAAGAGAACTTGGTAGAAATATTCTATTGGTCAACCTTTACTAAAACAGATCAATCCATATTGATTTGTTCAAAATATGGTTGCCAGAAAAGAGGTTTAATGAAAAAGAAAATTCCGCCCTACTAGTCCGATTCAAAGATTATTTGAGAGAAATGTTCCTTATGTGACCCTCTACAACAAGTATTAAGGCCATATTGATTGGTTGAAAGACATGGCCTCTGTCGGAGGCATCAGAAAAGAGATTAAATGAAAAACTATTAAATAATTTTCTTTAGAAAATGGTTGTTGGATTTCAAGATAATTTTACATAACTATTCCTTAGGTTACCTTTAGAAAACTCCATCTGAAACCATGTTGATAATTTTGAAAATATTGCTGCCATGGTATGGGCATAGCTCACATTGTCATGTTTGTACAATAATGCTTTATCACTACAACCCTTACTTACATTTCAAACTTTTGCCATGTTTCCCCTACTAACGCTGACAACGCTATAATCGTAAGACAGGACATCATTTTATCCCCTGCCAACACGGTGGATGGGATATTGGTTTTCACCGTCCGCCCGTATCGAAGGCATGGTTAGATGGATTTGATTAGAACTACATTAATATTGCAACGATAACCAACATAGTGAAATGTAAAATGGCAAGTTTCACTTATATTGCCTACAAAAACAGATTAATGTCGAATTGAACTTACAACTATTTCTTTCTATTTGGAAAAATGATCGAACATGTTTATGGAGGAAAGGGTTTTGCAAGATGTTTCACTATGAGCCAATCCATTCTATTGTTTCTGTGTCATTTTAAGCCTACAATAACCTTACGTTTGAATGTTTGTTATTTGTCCACATACACTTACATGTGTAGGATACAATACACATTGTTTTAACTCAACCTTTATGAACTATATAATGTTATATTTAATAATATCAAGTACCTTCAGGAATTTATTTTGGTAGTTAAGTATCATGCTCAGGTTAGAAGTGTTTACATGTAAAATCCCCTAGTTTCAAGTGAACAGCATTAGTACTGTTTGTTGCTGCATTGCATTTGTTGTATCAAGCATAACTTTGCTACATAGATATCAAGTCTACTGCACCCGATACAGTAGACATTTGAAAGCAGTGTAGAACATAATCAGATTGCTCTTATTGAACAGTATGCACTGTTAGTAAATGTCAACACAATTAAACATTACGATAATTAATGCTTTCAATTAGGAGGATTACAAGGAACAACTTATGTTGCATTGAATGTGCTGTATGTTTCACATATTTATAGCCACTTCCCATTATATAGTGAATTCTAGTTTTTGTTCATTGACTCTTATATCATATATTTACTGCTACCATTCTGTGTATCAAATGTAAGGCATGCAAATCAGTATAAGTATCATTTTAAGCTCATATTTATTAGCTTCATATTCAACTCTTCCAGGTTAATGATACAATATTGACTACGCTAAATGATTTCTTGTAAATATATATTGCCATTATAACTACTATAATCATCTTTTCATTCTACTGTGTATATACAGTATGTATGATGTATTTATCATTAGTTCATGTTATGCATATACTTATTTGTTAAGTAATGAGAATACTTATTTCCATGCACAGCTCTCATGTGCAATCACCCATTCCCATTTATCTCACTATTTGTTCTCAAAGAAAACCAATTTTGTTGTAAGAAAAGGAAATTTACATGATTTTTGTATTTTTTGGAGACTTTAGGGCAGAGTGCTCTTTAATTGTCAACATATTTGTATATACATCTGTTAATATGCACAAGTCCCAATAATTGGGATTCGCTAGCTAGGTATCCCTTATTGTCAGGATTTTTTCAAACCGGCTTTTCCAAACTGACGGGCCGATTCCGATGAAGCTTAATGAACAGTCGCCAAATGAGTTCAGGTTTAAGTTTCGTTGCTAAGGACCCAACCGTTGCTATGCAGCTAGCAAAAAACCGCGTTTTCTGTTCAAATGTTTTTAAAGCGACGTTCCACAGCCCAAACCGACAGGCCGATTCCGATGAAACTTGGTGAACAGGTGCCAAATGGGCTCAGAGTGTGCGCGTTTGAGTTTCGTTGCTAAGGACTCACCCGTTGCTATGCAGATAGCAAACACATGCATTTTAAAATCCCAAACCATTTTTCTATCTTCTCCTACAGTTTTGAATGTGGATAGCTGAAACTTCGGTTATAGATACTTCGAGATATTTAGAAAAAACGTATCCGTTACGATTTTATGATTTAGGCCTTTGTTTCCAAATGGTAGCCTTTCAAAGATAGCCGTTGCTTTGCAGCTAGCAAAAAAACAACAGGGTTTAAAGAAGCAGAACCAATATTCTATCTTCTTCTACAGTTTTAAATGTGGAGAGCTGAAACTTCGGTTATAGATACTTCGAGATATTTAGAAAAAACGTATCCATTACGATTTTTGATAAAGGCATTTGTTTCCAGATGGTAGCCTTTCAAAGATACATGTAGCAGTTGCTATGCAGCTAGCAAAAAATCGTGATTTAAAAACCCAAACCATTTTTCTATCTACTCCTACAGTTTTAAATGTGGAAAGCTGAAACTTTGGTTATAGATACCAAGAGATATTTAGAAAGAACGTATCATTTACGATTTTTGTGGCGATTGGTTTGACAATCGCCACAATGCTAAAAGAAACAACAACGAACAATATTTACATAGTCGGTTTTGAAAAATCGGTTGATATTTATTTTCCTTACTGCAAACTAATTTACTCACATCCGTTATAGTTCCATCACTGATGCAGAGACGCGATTAATAATAATTATGTCAGTGCTACTTTTGTACCGGATTGTTACTAATATTTGAGTTTTATATCAAGACATTATCTACATAGAGTTAAAATATGTAAATATTATCTTCGTCATGATTGGGCAGATAATAAATATCATTGCGCGTTCTATCTGCCTTGCAAATAACTGTGATGATTTTCAAATCTGGAAATTCCAAAAGGTTCTATAAATAGCTCGCGAGACTGGTGTTCTTAAATCTCAATATTATAAACGCTTTATTTTGTAGTTGTTTAAATATATGAAAGCGTCTAGATGATAAGACTGGTTTACAAAGGTTTAAAGGACACACGATGTCACTGTCTACACACGTTATGTATACACGTCTGCACGTTCAATTAGCAATCAATGCTGAAAGTGTAGCCTAATTTAGTTTGGAGATCGAGCATTATAATATATGCCTATATATTTTATAAATTGAACAGTTTGGCAAATAGTGAAATTGTGCTTTCTGTGCATGTTTTGTGTTTGTTATTGCACTCAAATTTTTCGAAGGAGTTTAACAACCTCAGAGACATATAAATACATGTACACTGTGTTTATATGTCTCTGACAACCCTCAATCATGCAATGTGAAGCGACTAAATTGAACAGACCTGTTTAATATCGGACATCATTGAAACAAACACCAAACTAATGGATACTGTTTTCTGTCCTTTCTTGATAATTTTGTCATTTCTAAAGTGTACGAAATATTTTATCTTAATATGGCCTAGTGACCTGGTGATGAGCATGTGATTACCCAAACAATTTAGATTACAAAAAGCCAATTATAATGAGCTAAAACGAACATTATTCTACTGTCAAAAGATGCAGGGTTGATACATTCTCAAATTTACCCGCAGCTGAGTGCACTATTATTGAAAACAGCAAGCCCTACACAGATATACTGCTTGTTACATTGCAGGATTTTCCATACGATCGCCACTACAGTGCCATTGGCGCTTTGATTGATTTAGGTCTTTGTTCCCAAATGGTAGCCTTTGAAAGACAGGGTCTTTTTACAGTCGTTTTTTATTGCGCTGCAGTGTTCGATAGCGATTGTATTGCACCATCTCATAAAGCTATAACATAGATAAAAACAGTTTCTTTACGTGATTGACCTCCGACCTCGAGCCGGAAGTCTGCAACATATGTAAAGGCGAATCCCAAGTCGCCTACCGGCTTGTAAACCATTTACTTACCTACTTACTTATTGACATCAGTTTAGCTGAAGGCTAGAATTGCCTGTATTTATATGGTTGTATTATCAACCTGAATCAATTATAGATCTACTTGCCAAATATCCATTTGATCATTTGTAAAATGTGATTTTAAATTACCCCTTTTTGATTGATTAAATTGAAACAAACTATAATAAATTATTATGACTATAACCTTTATATTTCGGTTATAACAATGCCTCCCCTACAGCTGGCAATGATACTCTCAAAGACAGACAGCGTATCCATTTTTCACCATCTATTTTGCCACAACAGCTTAATTTGGTAGCTAAGTCTGTAGTGACGCAGTCCGTCAATCCAGAGTTTGAACTTCGAACCTCAGCTAGGCTGACATTCTTACCGATGTTTGATAGAGGTCAATAGAACACACATCATTTGTTTTCCGAAAATCGGCTATCAGTCTATGTAGAAAAGCAGCCAGTTGCCTGGAAGTAGTGTTGTGTGAGAAAGCTAGGAAATACATGGGTAGGTTTCCGCTGTATCATGACTGCAAACTTGCAATTTATTATCTCCACAAGTAAACTGCCTATTTCATAGATGATAAAGATTAATTATAGCTTGCATGATATTTGATAAAAGTTCATGTGACAACAGGAGACAACTTTGCCACAATGTTTTCAGCTCTGTTCAATAATTTCACTTTCATTTTTCTTGATTTTCCAAGTCTCCAAGCCTGTCAGTGAGGAACAACTCTTTAACAACAGAAGTGATTTGGGTAGTGTTTTATCGCAGTAACTGAGGTTTTATTACCATAAACATTCACAGCAAATTTGATGAAGATTGGAAAAGAACTGCAGAAGTTAAATAGCAGACAAGGTGTATTTGGTGAATTTTTAGATAATCTAAGAGCCATAATTCAAAAGTGTGATCACATTTTGTCCGTCGTCCGTCCGTCGTGCGTCGTCAACATTTGAGCTTGTTAACACTGCAGGCTACATTTTGAATCCAATCTTCATGAAAGTTTATCAGAACATTCATCTCCATCAAATCTTGGACAAGTTCGAAACTGGGCCATATGAGGTCAACAACTAGGTCACTGGGTCAAATTGAAGGGAAATGTTGTTAACACTCTGGAAGCCACATTTTCAACTTGAGTATGTTTCAACTTTATCAGAATGGTTGTCTTGATGATAAGTAAGTCAAGTTTGAACATGGGTCATGACGGGTCAAAAAGTAGGTCACTAGGTCAAATTGAAGGAAAATCTTGTTAACAATCCAGAGGTCACACCTTTTGCTTCAGCAGTTTGAAATTTTGTCAGAATTTTTGTCTTAAAAATATCTAGGTTGAGTTCGAATATGGGTCATATTGGGTCAGAAACTAGGTCACCAAGCCAAAATGAAGGAACATCTTGTTAACTCTGTAGAAGCCGTATTTTTTGCTTTAGTAGCTTGAATTTTAGTCAGAATGGCAAGCTCAATGATATCTAGACCAAGATCGATTATGGATCATAAACTAGGTCACTAGGCCAAATTGAAGGAAAATCTTGTTAACAATGTAGAAGTCGCATTTTTTCCTTCATCAGTTTGAAATTTGTTCAGAATGTTGAGCTGAATGATATCTAGGCAAAGTTCGAATATGGGTCATAAAGTAGGTCTAGGCCAAATTGAAGGGTAATCTTGTTAACACTCTATAGAGGCCACATTTTCAACTTGAGCATGTTGAAACTTTATCAGAATGTTTGTCTTGATGATATTTAGGTCAAGTTTGAATATGGGTCATGCTGGGTTAAAAACTACGTCACTAGGCCAAATTGAAGGGAAATCTTGTTAACACTGTAGAAGCCGCATTTTTTGCTTCAGCAGCTTGATTGTCAGAATGTTTGTCTGAATTATATCTAGGTCAAGTTCGAATATGGGTCATATTGGGTCAGAAACAAGGTCAATAAAGGAAAATATTGTTTAAACTACGGAGGCCGTAATTTACTTTGAGCAAGTTGAAACTTTGTCAGAATGTTGTCTTGAAGATATCTAGTCTATGTTGGAATATGGGTCATATCAGGTAAAAAAATATAGATCACTTGGCCAAATGAAGGAACACTGTCAGTGGAGGTTGCATTTAAAATAATTGTCTTGATGTGTTTTACATTGCAGTACATTGTACAATTAACCCTTTCCCTCATATAGACGCTTTCTGACGCCTCTGCAGTAGACTGCTTTATGAAAACATAGTGACAAAAGAAGAAATTGCACAAAACGTGCAATTTCTCCTTTTGACACAATGTTTTCCACTTTTTGTCATAGGTTATCCATTCAATTATGGAGATTTTCCATGTTTTAACAAAATACGTTCAAAGTTGTCTGCTGCAGAATTGTCGTATAAGGGAAAGGGTTAAGGTGAGCGAACTTGGGCCATCATGGCCCTCTTGTATTAATTATTTGCCAAAATAATAATATATTTTGGTCACACTTTTTTTAACTTAAAACTCGAATAAACCGTTGTATTTATTTCTCAATACTGACCCGACTATTAGTTTCCACTGTCCCACATATCAAATTTCTATATTCATACGAAAATGAATCAAACTTAGACAAATACATTATTATTTTTTATTTATATGATACAATAATACTTTATTGTATTCATTTCAATACAAAAACACAGCAAAACATTGATACAATGCGATATATGACCTCCAGACTCTATCGGACTCTACCAGACTGACTCCGTTTAGTGATACCCGGCTAGATTAGGCAATTTTGAATAATTTCAAGGCTTTAACCCTTTCCCTCATACAACAATTCTGCAGCAGACGACTTTAAACATATTTTTTCAAAACATAGAAAATCTCTATAATTGAATTGATAACCTATGACGAAAAGTTGAAAACATTGTGGCAAAAGGGGAAATTGCTCGTTTGGAACTTATCTATAATATTATGCCAATACACATGATTGACTAAAGCGATATAGCTAGTTATCAAACTTGGCCAAGATATTATGCCAATACACATTCTGTCCAAATTTGGTGATGATGGGAAAAGACTTCTAAAGTTATTTAGCTGACAAGACCAATTTTAGGTAATTTCTATAATTAAAGGGTGATAACTCTTAATTGACTAAAGCGATATGGCTAGTTATCGAACTTGTCTGAGATATTATGCCCATACACAATCTGACAAAATTTGGTGATGATTAGACAAAGGCTTCTAAAGTTATTTAGCTGACAAGACAAATTGTAGGTAATTTCTATATTTAAAGGGAGATAACTCTTGATTGACTAAAGCGATATGGCTAGTTATCATACTTATCCAAGATATTATGCCAATACACATTCTGTCTAAATTTATTGATGATGGGACAAAGGCTTCTTAAGTTACTTAGCTGACAAGACCAATTTTAGGTAATTTCTATATTTAAAGGGTGATAACTCTTGATTGACTAAAGCGATATGGCTAGTTATCGAACTTGTCCAAGATATTATGCCAATACACATTCTGACCAAATTTGTTGATGATGGGACAAAGGCTTCTCAAGTTATTTAGCTGACAACATAATGGACACCACCCGCTCGCCACAGGTAAAACTATAAACGGGCGTATAAAAAGGGGGACATAATGTTACCTTGACGCAGGGATTTTGGTTGCATCACAACCTAGTTGTCATAAACAAAATAATTTTAAAGTTTGGAGAAGAAATATTGAGAAATGGCAAAGTAATAGCTTAGGTTATGTTTTTTTTTGACAAAATCAAAGTTCAAAAAGGGACAGAACCTTTCTACATGGAATTAATTTCTTTTAATAATTTTGAAAAGACATGTACCATCCAAGGAACATCCCTGTGAAGTTTTATCAAAATTAGCGAAGTGTTTTAGGAGGAGATGTCATTTGAAGGAATTATTTACGGACGACTGACGACTTACAGAGAGTGATCACAATAGATCTAAAATGGTGAACTGACGACATAAAGTGAATGATCACAATAGGTCACCTTGAACACTTTCTTCTCAGGCGAGATTAAACGAGAACACATAATCAATAATGAACTTATTGAATTGATGCCTTTACCTTACTCCTGATATTGGAGATTAAAACAAACCTTGTACGGTCCGTCCTACTTATCAGATGCACTGTATGCTTGAAGAAGCAATCTAGCAGATCTAAATCCACTGATTATTTTACTTTTTTTTGCGCCATATAATTATCTAAACTATCTTAACCCTTTCCCACAAATAGGAAATCTGCAGCAGACGACTTAGAGCAATATCCTATAAAAATTGGGAATTCCCTTTAAATGAAAGTTTAAATAATTGAATCGAGTTGAAAACATGGTGACAAAAGAAGAATTGCTCATTGCCCATTTTGAGCAATTTCTTCTTTTGTCTCCATTTTTTCAAAAAGCTGTCTGCTGCAGAGGCGTCAAAAACAGTCTATATGAGGGAAAGGGTTAAGGCAGATTACAGTCTGGCTTGTCTATCTTTTTGCACTGCATACATGTATAAGTTTTTTCATAAATCTGCAAAATTTAATTTCCCTTGATTGTTGTAAAATTATTTTGGGCCACGTCATCTTGATAACATGTACAGAGACAGACGAATTTTATAATTTGAGCCAGTGAAAGAGAAAAGGCAAAAGTTTGCTTTGTTTACTGTGTAGGTTCAATCATCTTGTCTATATGCTCAGTCTTTTTAGAATATACACACGTTGACAGAATATTCTAACAAGCTTTTGTAAGTAATATGTGAATAGTATATATCTAAAGCAAACTGTGTGGATCTGTATCTATACTGTCCACAAAAGTCAATGAGTACCTTTTCTCAAGCACTAGCTTTTTACTAATATGGCCAATTATTCACCATTTTGCCGAGCATTAATTCAATAAAGGTGTTTGTAAACCCAATGCCCAATATAAGACATTTAGACTCTTCAAACTGAAAATAAGAAAGTCAAATCTTAACAAATAAAGCATCAATTTGAGACAGAGAAGAAGACCCTGCATGACAAATGAGAACATGTTTTATGGTACTTTCTACCATTCTACTGTTACTTGCCATATACGGCTTTTTAAACAATGTTTTCCACTTTTGGTTATCCATTCAATTATAGAGATTTTCTATTTTTTGACAAAATCCGTTCAAAGTCGTCTGTTGCAGAATTATCGTATGAGGCAAAGGGTTAACAAGCCTGCTCCATGGAAATAGACAACACATTTTACCCAGGCAGATCAAGCTTGGAAGTTTTGTAATCTAGGACAAGTACAGAAACAGTTCTAGCTACTGCCAGCTTGTTAACCCTTTCCCTCATACGACAATTTTGCAGCAGACGACTTTGAACATATTTTGTCAAAAAATGAAAAAAATCTCTAATTAAATGGATAACCTATGACTAAAAGTGTTAAACATTGTGGCAAAAGGAGAAATTGCTCGTTTTGAGCAATTTCTTCTTTTGTCACTATGTTTTCAAAAGGCCGTCTGCTGCAGAGGCGTCGGAAAGCGTCCATGAGGGAAAGGGTAAAATAATGTTACCGAAAGTATGTATTTCCCATGCCTGGCAAAAACCCTGACCTGGAAAGTAACATTCTTTACATAACAAAGGTGTCAGATTGAGTTGACCTTTTCAATTAGGGGTAGAACAAACACTTAACTTTTCTTTCTTTCCTTTATTACATATTAACCTTCATTTGTTTGATCCGAAATGAACTTTCTGATCTTTTCGTCATCCCTTTTCAAATCTTACCAGTCTAAAACAGCATATCAAGAAATATATTAACTCTTTTTCTACTTGTCTGCAGGTCATGCATTTATTTATCATGAACAAGAGAATGTTTAATTAGACGATCATGTCTTGTAAAGGCTTTCGGGCAAACCGGACATTCAAATGGCCTCTCCCCCGAATGATCATAGCTGTGACGCTTCAAATGCTCTGCACGCATGTACGTTTTACCACATTGTAAGCACTGATAAGGTCTTTCATTAGTATGTCTGCGATAATGACGCACTAAATGTTCCCGTCTACGATACTGAGACCCACATATATCACAATTAAAGGCTCTCTCCTCTGTATGTATCTTTGTATGACACTTCACCTTCACTCTTGTTTTAAATTGTTTCTCACAATACTCACATTGATATATAATATTTGGAACTTCTTCTCTTGAGCTTGGATACTCTTTCTTCTTGCGGCCGCGTCTTGAGCCTTGATTAGCACTCTCATATTCATCATCCAAGAAAGAGGCCGCTTGTTTTCGGCTCCTTGACTTTGTAAGTGTTAGCCTGATCCTTGGTTTCTTCCTCTTTTTTGTATCTTTCTCTGCTTTCATGCCTTTCAAGGTGAAAGCAACGTTCTGAGCTGCTTTTCTTATTTGTTCTATGTCATCATCAATACCACCTTTACCTTTAAGAGTCTCTTTCCTTTTCCTCTTTTTGGGCTGACCAACTTCGACTTCTAAGGTGCTTATTTCAACTTCAGACGCAATATCCTGGTGCTTGATTGCTTCTGATGCCGCTAAAATAGCTCCAACTGACCTCTGAATTTTTCTTGGCGTGCCACTGACGTCATTTTCTATTTTGAAATGAATTTCACCAGTATTGGGGTGATACACACTAATTGGATCATTGTAAGCCAGCCTCATTCTTCCCATATCTGGATCTGAAAAGTGATCCTCATAACCTAAATCTGTCCCTCTAGATGGATTTAATGTAAACCTTGAGCTTCCCGGAGATTTGGTAGGGGAGACAATTCTTTGCACAGAATGGTTCTGAGAGTATGCAGACTCGGGAATCTTTTGCTGAAGGTACATTGCTGTTAGAGGTTTACTTCTCATTATCTCATCGTCTTCTAGATTATGGGAGGACACTATTTCTTGTTCAACGGCTTCCTCAATCACTAATCCATGACCGTCAGGGTCCTGAAACGTGTGTGGGACAGATATACTGGTCTCGTATATCTCAGATTTAATGATAACTTGAGGAAGGGAAGCTACATAATCGTGATGTGAAATACTAGGAATGGTAGGATCATGAATGAGGTGGGTAGATACAGAATGCCTCTGATCTCTATCAGATGTCATGCTTGGTTCTACATCATCTTCAACAATAGTTCCATTGTCTACCACATATCCAGTCTCTACATTCTCTATGATAATTTCATTACTATTGTGTACGACAGCATCATCAATTATGAAATGTTCTGTGGGGCTTGGTGCACTGTAATTATGATGTGTAGGGTCCAGAGTGACCTGAATGTTACCTCCAGACATCTGCAAACAAATCATGGAAAAGAATAAATAAAGTATTAAATGGAGTATTGATAGCAATATAAAGGTCTCCTACTAGAAGAAGACAGCACATTATTGTAGCACAGTATTGTATGTGCATTTTTGGATAATGTTTGAGCCCAAAATGTGACCTTGAAATTGGGATAAGGTGGCTGGTTAATATGCATCACACATCGTCTTGTTATGGAGAATAATTGTGTGAAGTAATATCAAAATTCATTCAAGCATATGGAAGAAACAGCAAAGAAAAGTTTTGGGCGGACCATGTTTGAGCCCAAACAATGACCTTGTTGTTGGGAGTAGGTGGCTGGGTGATGTGCATGACACATTATCTTATTATGGAGAATAATTGTGTGAAGTAATATAACAAGAGCTGTCAGAAGACAGCGTGCTTGCCAATAAAACAACTTTTTTAGGTGGTACAAAAAACATAACCAAGTACTTTATCATACTATTTATAAGATAACTTAATACGTCGTTAAAGGGACATAATTCTTACAAAAACCTTCACCGATTTATGCACTTTTGGCTGTTGGTGGATGTTATGATGGTAAAAAAAGATTGTAATTGTTTAAGCTATATCTCTTTTATTGTTTTGAAAAAAAATTGGTTTGGTATGAATAACTTAACCAAAATTCTAAATCGAAAAAAAGGCCATAGCTAAAAGTTGATAGAGGTATGTACTCTTGTCTGTTGATCGAGGTTATGGTATGATGGTAAATAAGTATTGTAAGCATATAAGCTTTATATCTAATGGTTTTGAAAAAAGTGGGGTTGTACGAAAAACTTAACCAAGATTCTAAGTCGAAAAAGGTCCATAATTGTTACAAAAATCTTGACATCGAGTTATCTTGAGTTATGTACTCTTGTCTGTTGATGGAGGTAATGATGGTGAACAAGGGTTGTAAGTTTAAAAGCCATATCTGTAATGGTTTTGAAAAAAAGTGAATTGGTACATAAAACTTAACCAAGAGGTGTGACACCAACGCCGAGGCAAGTTTTCTTTGCAAGGTCGAGCTAAAAATCGATTCAAGCATGCGCAAAATACAGCCCGGACACCAAATTGTGGACAAAAAAAAAAAAAAATGTTTCCATTATAGGGAAATGCATAACATTACTTAAATTCTGAGACACTGTGACTGTGTAAACTCTTCACCAGTCATATAGCTAGAAAAATGAAAATTTCTTCAAATGAAAGTATAATTATTGAATAGAGTTGAAAACATGAGAAGTTTCTGTTTTTCAGCAATTTCTCATTTTGTAACAATGTTTTCAAACGTTGTCTGCTGCAAAGGTGTCGGTAACATCTGTTTGTGGGAAATGTTAAGTAGAATGTCTATTGTGTACCATTTTAAGAATTAAAGGTAAATTATACATGTATAAACACTGAGAAATTCTTTAACCCTTTCCCTCATATAGACGCTTTCTGACGCCTCTGCAGCAGATGGCTTTTTGAAAACATAGTGACAAAAGAAGAAACTGCACAAAACGTGCAATTTCTCCTTTTGCCACAATGTTTTCCACTTTTTGTCATAGGTTATGCATTCAATTATAGAGATTTTCTAATTTTTGACAAATTATATTCAAAGTCGTCTGCTGCAGAATTGTCGTATGAGGGAAAGTGTTAAATGTAGCCAATGTCAGTAAAATTAAGGGACAAGGTAAAAATGTGTTTAACCCTTTCCCTCATACGACAATTCTGCAGCAGACGACTTTGAACACATTTTGTGTAAAAGTAGAAAATAATCTATAATTGAGTGGATAACCTATGACTAAAAGTGGAAAACATTGTGGCAAAAGGAGAAATTGCACGTTTTGTGCAATTTCTTCTTTTGTCACTATGTTTTCAAAAAGCCGTCTGCTGCAGAGGCGTCAGAAAGCGTCTATATGAGGGAAAGGGTTAAAACGACAGTAACTATCATGATTTCAAATTTACAAAATATTTCAGGCTCCCAGTTTTCAAGACTTCATAAGATTATTTCTAAGCTAGGATAAAATTAAAAGAAGATGTAATAGGGGAGCTTTAATAACATTTTGTTTAAAAATGAAATCTTGGAATGAGATGTAACAAAATATGTCCTCCGAATTACGTTATGTCTAACAAGAGCACCAACTGCCACAAAATACGCTCATCCTGTTTTATTGAGACTATAAAGTATAGTGATAATATGTTGTACGTCATGCAAATTTAGAGAGCAGACACTGTTAATACAGTTTTGGCCATTTTAAGGGACATAATTGTGGACTGACTAAGATAACGTGGTTAGTTATCAAACCTGACCAGGATATTCTGCCCATCAACATATTGTCTAAATTTGGTGATGATCAAATAAAATGTGTTTGAGTTACACTATGAACATCATAAAGTTTATGTTATTTAAGTAATACAAGGGACATAACTCTGAATAGTCGGGTTATATTGTGAAACTAGTGATATGATTTGTTGATGATTTATACCGATTATCACTTCGGAAACTATAAATTGAAGTTTCCCCCTAAATCAATGTTTGCACTGCAAGTTTGCCCATGAAAACGTGTAAAATTAATGAAATAAAATTTATTTAATTTAATAAAAGTAAATAAATAAATAAATAAGCGACAAATACAAAACTCCCAGAATTCTGACAAAAATTTCTCAAATTTTGACCAGGAATTGGCCCTTAATGAAAGCACTGACAGTGTTTGTGATGCAACACAAAATCACTGACACCATATTATGGCTCAAATGGGAAACTCAAAAACCATGGAGTCTTACATGAAGGGCACCGGTGTATATCTGTCCATCTACAATTTGCATGGAGACCTCCCCTGGTAGCAAAGGTACATGTCCTGTTCCATCCATGTTGTTTTTCTTCTTGAAATATTCAGCCTCTTAACTGAAATAACAACAGGGCTAAAGTACATAGCAATATTTATATTTGATTTTAGTTGCTTCACATAATGGAACAGGTTTTTACCTTAATTAGGACATATACTTCCTTTAAATGTTGCAACAGTTAAACAGGACATGATTTTTATGTGATTTGATGATATGGTTAGTTTCAACAGAATTTTTTATTTCTGAAGTATCATAATTTCAATTCATTAAAAGAAGCCTATTTTAGTGAAAAATAAACTAATTAAATTAATCTTGATTGATCCAGCACTTAAACAGACAGACATAGTCGGTGTATCATCATAGTCAATGTAATTAACTTCACTGGTCTGAAAATCTGAAATGTTTAGTTATGTTATTTTAACATGTAAAATTGCAATGGCCAAAGAAATACTTGCACTGGTCCAAACCAAAAGTTACAAGCAAGGGACCTTAGCACCCCTGTTAATTTTGCAAACTGGTATCAAAACTAAATGTCGGACAGCTGTCAAAAGTAACTTACCTGTACAAAATTAAAATATTATTTCAATAACGTGTAGTAAAATCCAAATTTAGATAATGTTTAGAAATATTGAAGACTGAAGATGGAAATTTAATAAACCAAATAAAAAGAAAGTAGGTCACTATAATATATTATAGCGAAATCATTGATTTTCATGCATGTATGTACATTACATTACAGGGTTCTTCTCAAATGTGCTAAACAGTGTATTCACTACACTATCAACAAGGCGATTCATGTATATAGAATGCAATAGTTTTGATTTGTACCCAAATCCCTTTTAGTTGAACACTTTAAAAAATGTTATGAGACAACACAGCGATTTTTTTCCTTCTTTAGCTGGTACCGTTTAACGGACCCATTCACAATTACAAACAGTTATTCACAATTTTCCAAAAGGGTCCGACGGACCCATTCACAATTCTGGCCGTCTAGCCTAATTTTAACTTTGTAACTTGCTTTTCTGACAAAATCAAAAACAATCTCGGCCCGTCGCTGTTGTTTTCATTTTAAAACAAATCGCAACATTTCTCTGTGCCGTATATCCATTCAGGTGTCGCAATTATTTAACTGAAACAAATATTTAACGAAATAATTATATTTCTATATTCGTACAATAAGTATTGGGAGTTGGGTGGTATTTCGTTTATTTATTTTTTTACCTATTTCGTCTTGTCGATTTAACCACTTGTTTTTAAGAAAAAACATGGCGTCCGACGACAATTTTCGCTGATGTGAATTGGATTTTCATGTATTTAAATGGTAAGCTGCATATTTTTTAGACTCAATTTAATGTTAAATATGATTTATTTAATCGTTGCACTAGCTGTCTATGATGTTAACATGATGACCACATTAATCACGGCGGCGGATAAATGAGAACAAAATTTCTTATTGAAAACGCATGCATAACTAAAGCGTCTAGATGATTACGATAAAAACAATTTGACGATGTCGAGAAATAGTAAATATTATCAGAAAAAACTACCATCAGCGCTATTATAAATGCAAAGCAGCATGTGATTGTCAATAAATATTTATTTTTGCTAGTTTAATTAAACTTTATTTTTGTGATTTCGAAATAAACTTAATAGATAAAAACATCTAGCTAGTAATGCAAGCCTCAACACAGACAACGGCTTTAGCTGTAATATTTAAATTCACAATAATTTTATGGAAACAACGCTATTTTTCACAATTTCCCTGGTACCGGACCCATTCACAATTTAGGTAAAAAAATCAACATGACAATAACTCACTAGTGTAAACAAGTTTCTCTCAATTTTGCGTTACAAGTGACCATTTTTGAATGACCTATATTCGAAACTTGGCCTAGATATCATCAAGACAAGCATTCTGACAAAATTTCAATATGCTCAGGCCTGTACAAAAAAAAAATTCAGCCACTTGTCCAGGACAAGTGACTTTCAGAATGCCACTTGTCCCACTTTTCTGCACACCAAGTTTAACATGCGACAAATTTAATAGTTGTGTGGTTTAAGATCGCGGTTTCTTGAGTGTTTTAATTGTTTTTTAGTGGGTTTTTTTCTAGTTCTGTATGAAGATAACATTAAGAGCACACAATGTACATGATTTAAGGGTAGTGACCAATTCAAATAACATAATTGCAAAAGACCTGTAGTGCAGCATTCAGTTAAAAAAAAATGAAATTTGGAAAAGAGATTATTTTTCACTAGGTTATTCGAAATATTCTGCATAAAAAATGTATGTATTTTATCCATATTTACAAAAGAATCAAAAGATATTGACAGAAATGTTAAACTTGAGACAACATAGTCAAACTAGAACTATCACTGAATGTGATTAATACCCCCGAACGCCACCCTGATAGGAAAGGTTGTGAACTATTTAGAAATCCCACCTTAAAAGGACAATGTTATGGATCGGGTTATTCTTGTTTTGTTCATTTTTGGATAACAAAGGGCAATAACTCTGTAATTATGTAAATTAGAGTTATGGTTCTTGTACACTGCGCTTCCTCTGATTATGCTCTACCGTTGTATGTAGTTTTATTAGATTCCATCTGTTAGTTATTAAATAATTCTCCGGGCAAGAAAAAGTAACAAAGGGCAATAACTATGTAATTATGTAAATAAGAGTTATGGTTCTTGTACACTGCACTTCCTCTCATTATGCTACCATTGTATGCAGTTTTATTAGATTCCACCGGTTAGTTATTAAGTAATTCTCCGGACAAGAAAAAGTAACAAAGGTCAATAACTCTGTATATAGGTAAAATAGAGTTATGGTTCCTGTACACCGCACTTTCTCTTAATGCTTTGTATCATCCTATGAAGTTTTAATAAATTTCAAGAATTAGTTTTAAAGTTATGCTCCGGACAAGACTCTACAAACAAGAAAAAGTAACAAAGGGCAATAACTCTGTAATTATGTTTGTTTGTTTGTTTGTTTGGAGTTTAACGCCGCTTTCAACAGCTTTGGTCATATCACGGCGGACAGTGCACCTACCCATGTTTTCCTGGCTTTCCCACACCAGTACTTACACAACATTCTTTCGAAGCCACTGACTACTTTCTCACATAGATCAGAGGTGAGAGGCAATGGAAAACATCGCCCGAAAGAACGCGCCGCAACCGGGTATCGAACCCGTGCTGTAATTATGTAAAGTAGAGTTATGGTTTTTGTACACTGCACTTCCTCTGATTATGCTCTAACATTGTATGTAGTTTTATTAGATTCCATCTGTTAGTTATTAAGTAATTCTCCGGACAAGAAAAAGTAACAAAGGGCAATATCTGTATTTAGGTAAAATAGAGTTATGGTTCCTGTACACCGCACTTTCTCTCAATGTGTTGTATCATCCTAAGATGTTTTATTAAATTCCAACAATTAGTTTTAAAGTTATGCTCCGGACAAGACTCTACGAACACGAAAAAGTAACAAAGGGCAATAACTCTGTAATTATGTAAATTATAGTTATGGTTCTTGTACACTGCACTTCCTCTGATTATGCTCTACCATTGTATGTAGTTTTATTAGATTCCATCTGTTAGTTATTAAGTAATTCTCCGGACAAGAAAAAGTAACAAAGGGCAATTACTCAGTATTTAGATAAAATAGAGTTATGGTTCCTGTACACCGCAATTCCTCTCAATGTGTTGTATCATCCTATGAAGTTTTATTAAATTCCAACAATTAGTTTTAAAGTTATGCTCCGGACAAGACTCTACGAACAAGAAAAAGTAACAAAGGGCAATAACTCTGTAATTATGTAAAGTAGAGTTATGGTTCTTGTACACTGCACTTCCTCTGATTATGCTCTACCATTGTATGTAGTTTTATTAGATTCCATCTGTTAGTTATTAAGTAATTTTCCGGACAAGAAAAAGTAACAAAGGGCAATAACTCTGTATTTAGGTAAAATAGAGTTATGGTTCTTGTACACCGCACTTCCTCTCAATGTGTTGTATCATCCTAAGATGTTTTATTAAATTCCAACAATAAGTTTTAAAGTTATGCTCCGGACAAGACTCTACGAACAAGAAAAAGAAACAAAGGGCAATAACTCTGTAATTATGTAAATTAGAGTTATGGTTCTTGTACACTGCACTTTCTCTGATTATGCTCTACCATTGTATGTAGTTTTATTAGATTTCATCTGTTAGTTATTAAGTAATTCTCCGGACAAGAAAAAGTAACAAAGGGCAATAACTCTGTATTTAGATAAAATAGAGTTATGGTTCCTGTACACCGCACTTCCTCTCAATGTGTTGTATCATCCTATGAAGTTTTATTTAATTCCAACAATTTGTTTTAAAGTTATGCTCCGGACAAGACTCTACAAGTAAGAAAAAGTAACAAAGGGCAATAACTCTGTAATTATGTAAATTAGAGTTATGGTGCTTGTATACTGCACTTCCTCTGATTATGCTCTACCATTGTATGTAGTTTTATTAGATTCCATCTGTTAGTTATTAAGTAATTCTCCGGACAAGAAAAAGTAACAAAGGGCAATAACTCTGTATTTAGGTAAAATAGAGTTATGGTTCCTGTACACCGCACTTCCTCTCAATGTGTTTTATCATCCTATGAAGTTTTATTAAATTCCAACAATTAGTTTTAAAGTTATGCTCCGGACAAGGAAAATCGCAACGGACCAACCGACCAACCACAGGGTGACTCCAATATACCCCCTCTAAACTTCGTTTATCGGGGGTATAATGATGCAATTGCACTTTTCAAATTGAAGATAACAAAATAATAAGGTCACCGAAACAGGGCAGTGTTCGATACGAGGGTCAGTTTTACAAAGAAAGACATATTAAATAAATTCAATTTTATAAACCAAAAGTCAAATTTATCAGGTTCAATTTGTTATTAAATAAAAAAATATTGTCAAAAAAAATGAAAAACGTTAAATTTGTTTCATGTGTTGCGGTCAATCTCATTAAAATCATCTCCTATTAACGCTACGCATTTACATTTAGTCAGATCGTGTACTTTAGTCAGATTGGTGTTGTGGTATTATTCGCAACATAGCCGCCATTTTGACGATTGCGCAATGTTAATCGTGGTTCTCTACTTTGAGAATTAGAATTCGGTAAACAGCGTAGAATGTAAACATCGGGGTCGTCAGGTCGCGAATGTCATTCACCAAATTTCTCATTTCATCCAATGAAATCGCAACTATTAAGTCATATGATTTTTTTCCCGCCGTTTATGCTAATTGATTTTGGTAAACAAAGCCGTGATTGGGCAATTATCATACTCGGGGGGAATCATTTATATATTTCATTCCAAACAATTTTCTTTGTGTCCCTGATATTACTAATATTATTACGATCTTGAAGGTATTTCAAATTGATAAACGGCAAGATAATTTTTAGCAGTCGTCGTATTGTCTTTAATTTGGATCGAATTTATTTTATTAACTTCTGCATGGCGAAAATTTCTTCAAAGTCTTTCTGAACCGGTTTGCACCAGTTTGCAAACATCGCATACCGAAAGTAGAAATATGGATCAAAAACATTTAAGGGAATATTTTAATGAGACCGATCCATAGGCAATTCCCTAGCTTTCATGAAATAACACAGCCCCAAGGAACAATTGTCACTTATGATTGGACAGCCTTATTGGATACATAAATATCACGTTAATCGACTATTACTGACACGATTCGGTTGGCTGAAATCACTCGATCTGACAGGTGGGTAACTCCACCTACTGTTATTGATTTGTTATGGTCACGCGCGAGTGGTTTTTCGCATGTAACATACAGTCAAATTTATACACGACAGACATGTGTGTTAGTAATTAAGCCGGGCTACAAGACACAGGAATTTACATTCACTGTTACGTAAATGGGTTGATATAATGGGACGTGGATTTTTGGAAAATGCCACTTTTCCGGGACTGAGATGTTGCAATTAGCGACTTGCCCGATGGGATTTATGACTTGTCCCGGACATCAGGCTATGGGATTTGTACAGCCCTGCTGCTTCCATAGTGTTAACACTATTTTCCTTCAATTTTGCCTTATGAGTATGACCTAGTTTTTTACCAAACACTGCCTATCTTCGGAATTGGCCTATATATAATAAAGACAAAAACTCTGACAAAAATTCAACATGCTCAAGCTAAAAATGTGGCATCCAGAGTGTAAACAAGATTTTCCATCAATATGACCAAGTGACCTAGTTTTTGTCCGGATGTGACCCATATTTAAACATTCAGACAAAGATTCAAGCTGCTGAACGACAAAATGCATCAGGGCCTTTTTACCTTATATAAGTGACGCCGATATTGGGTGTCTTCCCAATTGAAAAAAATAATTCTGTTTGTCTTGTTTAAGGTAATATGATTGTTTCTATTGCATTATATAAAGCAAAAGTTTATAGCCATATGTTATATGTCTAATTTTTCCCAATTTGGGCGAAAATCGCGCTAAAATTTCCCAAAATGAAAGGCTAAGGCCTCCAATTTCTGGAAAAAAGGCCCTGGACATATATCTTTGAACAATTTTGAAAGAGACCACCCAAAGTAACATTCCTATTAAGTTTTGGCTGAAATTGGTCCTGTGGATAAGGAGATGTCAATTGAAGCTAAAAGTTAATTTTACCCCTATTCTGATGCCAGCTGTATGCTATGTCTTTCAACCAAGATGTTTTGCTTGGAACAATTACGTAGGGGCTAACTAAAGGAACATTTGTACACATTTATCTTGAAATCAGACAAACACTTTCATAACAAGAGTTGTCTCATGACAGCACGCTCAACTATTAGAAAGCTTGTCAGTAAAATGGGTTTTATGAACATATATTGTGTAAGAAGTAAGGTCAAAGATATGAAACTTGTTCGGGTGTTGATTTTTAACCAATCAAAATGGCTTGAACAGATTTTGGAAAGGGTCATCCAACAAATATCAAATTATATTTGAATCCGCTAGTCGGATTCAGAGGTGATTTTATTTAAAGATTAGCAGTTTTGCCCACTTTCTGATGCCACAGAAATCAGTTCTTCATAGAATTTAATAGTCATTCTCTGCAAGTATTTGCACTTGGTGACTCCCATATAGGGAGTGTGGCACACATGGTCATGGATTTTGTTCAAACTTCACACATTTTCTCAACTTGATGAAAGAAGCCAAAAATGGCAAAAAACAGTGTAATGGACTTTGTTGCCATAGCAACTGTCCCACTTTTTTCATTGGACTGATTTAAATGAAAATCACTTTTTTGGCATAAATGAAGAAATATTTGCTGAAATTCAAATTTTCTATCAAAGTCAACATTTGATCAAGGAATTTTTCTAAAATACAGCTGGGTATCAATTTGCTCCCAAACCTTTCTTTACAAGGGGGGTTTATACAAGGATAAAATGAAAAATGCCAGTTTTTGAAGGTCTATCTAAATTAAATGCGGCGTTGTGAATAAAAATGAATATGGATTAATTGACATCAACACCTCTTCTAACAAACAAGAGGCCCAAGAGGGCCAGTATCGCTCCACGGCCATAAGGCAAAAATAAAATCTCCAAATAGCCCTGCACCGTGGTGGCTATTTTTTTTACCAACCACCATGGCTTAAAGGAATCTTGTAGAGTGTCACCAAAGGAATGTTTCTGCAAAATTATTTGAAAATATGCCTGACACTTTCGGAGGAGAAGATTTTTTAAGTTTTCACTATGGTCATATAAGTCAAAATAGCCCCGCCCTCTGGCGGCCATGTTTTTCGACCAATAAACATGGCTTGAAGGAATCTGATAAAGGGTCACCCAATGAACATTTCTACAAAATTATTTGAAAATCGGCTGAACACTTTCGGAGAAGAAGATGTTTTAAGTTTTCACTATAGCTATATAACGCAAAAAAGCCCCGCCCCCTGGCGGCCATGTTTTTCGCCCAATCAACATTTCTTGAAGGAATCTAATTAAGGTTCACACAAGGAACATTTCTACAAAATTATTTGAAAATTGGCCTGACACTTTTGGAGGAGAAGATTTTTTAAGTTTGCTCTTTAGCCATATAGGCAAAATAGCCCCGCCCTGTGACGGCCATGTTTTTTTACCAATCAACATGGCTTGAAGGAATCTGATAGAGGGTCACCCACGGAACATTTCTACATAATTATTTGAAAATCTGCTGAACACTTTTTGAGAAGAAGATTATTTAAGTTTTCACTATAGCTATATAAGGCAAAAAAGCCCCGCCCCCTGGCGGCCATGTTTTTCGCCCAATCAAAATTTCTTGAAGGAATCTAATAAAGGGTCACCCAAGGAACATTTCTACAAAATTATTTGAAAATCGGCCTGACACTTTCGGAGAAGAAGATTTTTTAAGTTCTCACTATTTTTTTCTTTCGGTTGCCATGGAAACCAGAATTTTGAATGGATCAAAAAAAATTGAAGGAATTTAGTAGAGGACATTGAGAGGATGCTTCCCATGAAGTTTCAACCAAATTGGCCAAGTGGTTAGGGAGAAGAAGTCGTTTAAAGGAAAAAGTTAACGCACGCACGCACGCACGCACGGACGCACGACGGACAATTCGCCATGACATAAGCTCGACTGGCTTTCAGCCAGTGGAGCTAAAAATGTTAAAAAAGCTATGGGGAACAGTGCTTCTAAAATATGTAACCATGGCTACAAACAGTATAAATTTTCATTCTTTTCCAAAATACTAAATTGTTTAAATGTTTATAAAAACTATTGCTTCCCTTTTTGCCGACATGTGGGATAAAAAAACAAGAGGGCCAAGATGGCCCTAAATCTATCACCTAATTGATAGTAAATTAGTAGCAAATATTAATAACTGCAAATATCTGGGAAAATTTTATCAGGGAGTGTAAATGAAACTGCAAAGGAGTGGACACTTCTCAAGAAACAGCTTATCAGTAAAGGCCATTTATATCTTGAAATCTAACAAGAACTTTAATAAGAATAGAATTATAAAGTTTTTGTAATTTTGCACCTTTCCTGATGCCGCCTTGCTGCCCTGTTTTTCAACGAAATCAATATGGCTTCAACAGTTTATTTAGAGGGTCACTTAAGGAACATTTCTACCAAATTATCTTGCAATCGCACAAGTAGATTATGGAGAGAAAGGATTTTAAAATTTGGGTATTTTTCTCACTTTCTGATGCCGCAGCAACCAAAGTTATCAATGGAATTTAAATCTTTGAACAATTTTGAAAGAGGACCACCAAAGGAACATTCTTGATTCGTATTATATTTTCTTAAAATCAGACAAACACTTTCATAAAAATGGAATTTTCAAATTTTGTCATTTTGCCCCATTTCTGATGCCGCCTGACTGCCATGTTTTTCGACCAATCAGTATGGCTTGAACAATTTTTATAGAGGGTCACCCAAGGAACATTTCTACCAAATTATATTTGAATCTGACAGGCAGATTCGGAGGAGAAGATTTTTAAAGTTTGGACATTTTGTCCCCTTTCTGATGCCGCAGCAACCAAAGTTCTCATTGGAATTTTAATCTTTGAACAATTTTGAAAGAGGACCACCAAAGGAACATTCCTGTGATGTTTTGTGGAAATTGGTCTATTGGAATGGTAGGAGTTCAACTGTTGGTTGTCATTTGTAGCTAAAAGTTCAATTTACCCCTTTTGAGATGACGCCTGGTTGCTATGATTGTGTAACCAATCAAAACGCCTTAATCAAATTAAATAGAGGATCATTACAGTAAGATTCATATTATATTTTCTTAAAATCAAACAAGCACTTTCATAAAAATGGAATTTTCAAATTCTGTCATTTTGCCCCTTTTTTGATGCCGCCTGACTGCCATGTTTTTCGCCCAATCAGTATGGCTTGAACAATTTTTATAGAGGGTCACCCAAGGAACATTTCTACCAAATTATATTTGAATCTGACAGGCAGATTCGGAGGAGAAGATTTTTAAAGTTTGGACATTTTGTCCCCTTTTCTGATTCCGCAGCAACCAAAGTTCTCTTTGGAATTTTAATCTTTGAACAATTTTGAAAGAGAACCACCAAAGGAACATTCCTGTGATGTTTTGTGGAAATTGTTCTATTGGAATGGTAGGAGTTGGTTGTCATTTGTAGCTAAAAGTTCAATTTACCCCTTTTGTGATGACGCCTGGTTGCTATGATTGTGTAACCAATCAAAACGGCTTAAACAAATTAAATAGAGGATCATTACAGTAAGATTCGTATTATATTTTCTTAAAATCAGACAAGCACTTTCATAAAACTGGAATTTTCAAATTTTGTCATTTTGCCCCTTTTTTGATGCCGCCTGACTGCCATGTTTTTCGCCCAATCAGTATGGCTTGAACAATTTTTATAGAGGGTCACCCAAGGAACATTTCTACCAAATTATATTTGAATCTGACAGGCAGATTCGGAGGAGAAGATTTTTAAAGTTTGGACATTTTGTCCCCTTTCTGATGCCGCAGCAACCAAAGTTCTCAATGGAATTTAAATCTTTGAACAACTTTGAAAGAGGCCAACCAGAGGAACAGTCCTGTGATGTTTCACGGAAATTGTCCTTGGAGTTTGGGAGGAGATGATGTTTAAAGCTAAAAGTTAACGCCGGACGGACGACGGACAAAAAGTGATCAGAATAGCGATCTAAAAATGGGTCATGAATATCGTCACCTATTCTAACGATTATTAATTGATAACTAAAAAAGATACTTTGGGCAAAAGAATGTTGTTAAACAAATTAATTTGACAGCTGATCAAATACAATACACATTGACTGCACACGATTTCAACTGGGAATATACCCCAGATGTTTTGATTTCCCGCGTTTACCCTTAATTCCTGGACGTAGTTGGACGTCTCTTATGTCAACTTTGGGAATATGGGAACACTTTTAGGGTGTAAAAACGCCCACTAATGCAAGTGCTGGATAGTGTGACGCAAGGTTTTCCGACACTAGTAATTACTGTTGTTGAAGCTAAACTTCTAAACTGGTACTTACTGAAGTTCTAAGGTGTCATCTCAGAATACCACAATACTAACAACTGTGAGGGTAAACTGTGTGATAGCATTTGTAACGTGCCGGGCTTAAGACGCAGAAGATCCCTTCAGCGAAAAGTATACTCAACCCTGAAGGGGTCCACTTGCCTTATATATCTAACCCTACGACCATCACTTCGAACCGGTGATGCTAATTTGCATATTCGTTACAATACTTCCCACTCCGAGAAGACTCGTCCCGAGTCTTGGCCTGGGAAATCCATGGGTAAGGCAACTCCAATATGGCAGTTGTCTTCATCCCACCGCTGCCACCAATGTAACGTGCCGGGCTTAAGACGCAGAAGATCCCTTCAGCGAAAAGTATACTCAACCCTGAAGGGGTCCACTTGCCTTATATATCTAACCCTACGACCATCACTTCGAACCGGTGATGCTAATTTGCATATTCGTTACACATTTCTTTATCTTGCGTAGAAATTTCAGTAATCACATCTAAATATAAAAAGCAAAAGTAAGTAAATGTCATTATTTCATACACCACAGGTGTACACACATCAATACCTGGTAACAAAAATAGATGGGTGGGGTTGATTTCAAAATGAATTTATGCCAAATGAAATTTCAGTGTGCAGAATAATTCATGAGATGCATTAAAATGTAAATGCACATAAATAGGAGAAGTGTTCTATGACAAGTGTATATACGTAAATCAACTGACAAAACTGTCTTGGTTAAAATAACAACAGCGGAAATTCTCCACCCACCGTCTGAGCAACGTAAAATTTCAAGATGGAGGGAGGGGTGAAAAACATAAAATCGATATTTCCTCCATGAAAACGACATGCATAGCATTAAAACTTTCAGAATAAATATAAATACTTATTTGAAGTATAATTGAACAATAAATATAGTTTATACCTTTACATTTAAAATGTTTTTCGCCAAAAATACGGTAATTTGTGTTTCGATGGTGGAATGAATATGACGTTAATTCTGATTGGTTAAAAATGTCGTGATGGTCATTTCCGGTAGAGTCGAGCTGTTTCGTAATCTATCCGTTTCGTAACATATGGCGGTTTCGTACCCGGAAAATGTTTGGGTGTTTCGTAACTGACACTGTATTGTATCCGAAATCAAGTCTTCTGTATCGTACCCGAAAATGCTTTGTTGGCTGTTTCGTACCTGAGAATAAATTGGCTGTTTCGTACCCAAGAATATATTGACTGTTTCGTACCCGAAAAAAAAGAGCTGTTTTGTACCTGACAATATATTGGTTGTTTAGTTACCGATACCAAATGGGAGACACTCGAAATACACTCGGTCCAAAAATGATAAGGTGCTCTGTACAAATGATGGATTGATATTTTGAAAAAATGGTTAGTTTGTTTGATATATGTGTCGTGAGTGGTATAATAACGCTTTACCTAAAATACGCGATGGAGTATTTTTTGGGCGCAATGTCCGAAATTGAGAAGAAAATACGCAATTGAGATCATGTATGATAAAACAAGCCGGATTCATCCATTACAAAGCTTGTTTTCGAATAATTAATGATAGTGTTGATCAATGCATTTTATCAGAAACGTAGATAAGTTTTTATCTGCGTCCCTGGTGTAATTAATCAATTTGTTTTGATTTACTCTCGCAAAGGTAGCTATTTGACAAACAGTGACGCATGTATAGTTACGGCAAACAGCATATATTTAATGCCACATACCACACAAGGTGGATCAGTTATGACTAACACAACCGCAAAAAAAAAAAACCCACATAGACTTAAAACATTGACACTTAAAGAGTTGTATTTAAATAGTTAAAGCTAAAAAGCAATCTCAATCTCAGTAAAACCAGACCGTAAACTCGCCCGCTCGTTTATACGTATAAGGACGTTTTTTTGTCTGATTTTAATGAGATTGAGTAAAAAGCAAAAAGTATGTAAGGCGTTTAAGAAAAAAGAATACTTATTCTCCCTCTTTCACTAAATAATTGCTTACAGTCCGTCAACTGTAGCTACATTATTCAGCTTCGTTACTATACCTGTACATACGTATGTGGACAAAGTTAAGCCTGACCCACTCATAGATCTGGAAGAGATGAACGGGTCTGCTTTGTAATGTATATTTCAGCAAGTAAAACTCATAGGTATAGCTAACTTCAGGTAATGATGTAATTTATTTTTGTTTTTCATGTTTTTTTTCTTTGCGTGTAACGCTCTAGATCACCAGCATTTTACGGTATACCCCCGTCAGACCGGGTTGTCGTCCTTACTGCGCTGTTACGGCGACGAACAAATGGCCCCAGAGCGCGTCAAGGTCGTCATAAACGTGGTATAAGCGCCAGACATCGTGCTGTGCTCGCCATGGTTGCCAATGATCGCCGAATCACGTCGTTTGTTTTGAGCATGTTCACAACGAACGCTATGGTTCGGCGATCTGACATGGACGCGGTGGTGTCGCAAAACATCTACAATGAACGTAGTACACGCGCAGTACACGCATGACAAAAACGATGCGAAAATGCAACTGCGATTTTATGGCGTTCTCACCACGACCCTCGAGTGTCTGCCACGACACCACCACGCGTTCGGAGTCCTTATGGCGTTGTCAGAGCGATGTACCGATGATTTCACCACTGTTGCGCGATTGAACCACATCCTCATTGGGCTCCCAGTTCGCCTATGGCGTTGTTATGGGGTTCCCACTGTATGGAGTTCTTGATACGACCATGGCGTGGTTACCAAGCTTAGACTACGCTCCTATGACGACCATGCTTTTTTATGTGCGACCTGCTTTAAAAACTGGCGTTTAAAAGTTCATACATCAGACATTTTCGAAAATCTGACCAGCCTATAGAAACCCCGTGAGGTCGCCGTGCTGTAGCGATATACGTACAATACGCGCGGTTAGAAGCCCATGAGCGTGCACGTGGTAAGAGCGACGCGGGATAGCCGGAGATCGCCGTTGCCACGCCCATATATTTCAATAGAAACGCCATAAGCGCGGAGAAGTCGTGGCTGGCGCGCCGTGAAAACGCGGTATGATTGCACAGGTCGCGATAATAGCGTGGCTTGTTTTAAGTTTGTATTTTTGTTGGACTTTTTCTCCTATTGTGTTCATGTTTGCCGGAGACCTTGTGCATTTTCTGGTCGCCGTACGGTCGCGGATGGTCGCCGTCCAGTCTGACGGGGGTTATTACGACCTAGCATCTATCCTATTAAAATATTGATCAATGAATGTTATGGCTCTGCAGAAATATATGCATAGATTTGCATTTAATACATTACTACCGAGTTGCAATATTTAATTTGATTAGTTTATATTGTAATTAGGATGTGGTCCCTTTATACTTAGTGTAATTATTATAACGGCTTCCTATAAACGTACGACGATATGGCGCACAGGATAATCCAATAAAGGACTTTATTGTACTGGCAGGTAGATCGCGATCAGGAGCTATAGTTGTTACATAGGCTGAATATATGTGCATAGTCCATATCATCTGAACTGTCGCAATATGATTACAAAACAAGACCTGTTTACATAGAAATATACACTAACCTTTCGATCAAGTGACTTCGACATTTTAATTTTCAAAGAGGAGATAACCTTAAGCTAATGTTTTCTGCCAAATTTCGGTTTATTTCACTTTGTGTTAAGAAATAAGGCCATTTATTTGGGTAAGAAATAGGCTATTATCAAAAAAGAAATGTATGCCCAATATCTGTTATGTCCTATATTTATATCAATGAGTTAATAACGTTCACATACATGTTTTCCCCCTGTTTTCTTAAGTTTTCAATTTAAATCCTTCTTAATGATGTTTGTACATATATTGTCACTAAACTGTCTTAAGTTTAGCTATTAATTTTTCGGTGTACTGCATTTCTTGCAAGTTGAATTCAAGCAATCATCTGTATAAGCACTTATTGTATTTTTGTTATTATGCAAAGCTCTAACTTTCGGCACGACGCAACGCATTATAAACCAACTCATCTACTAAAGTCTCTGCTATCCTAGCACTGCTGATATAGTTTTCAGTAATTTTAAAGTTTAAGCATTCCAAACTCAGAGTTTCTCCCCTTTTAGAATTCAACAGCGATTTATAAATGTCAGCATCGAGATTTTCTTGAACACATTGTTCTTTGGGCATATACTCAACAGCGGACTGAACGTCTACATAAGGAGTATGGTTCACAGTTTTGTCTTTTATCAGTTCATTAGTTGTTAAAGCACATTGTCTTACGTATAGACATTCATCGTCCAGAAATGCCTTTAAATTATTTGAGTTTGATGCATTGGTGTTCCCGCCTTCACTTAAGATAACCACCGCATTCATAACAGGTGTATCGTAATTTTGTTCTATGTGCTCACTTTCACCAACTTCTTTATCCGTAATATGCGTTTCCGTGGTTTTGGGGCTTAAATGAACGATACTTCCATGTTCTTGTTTCTTATTTTGTGATGCATCATTTACATGGCATTTCTGTTTTATAAGAAAGCTACTGTCGTCCTTGCTCGTTGATAATGACCAAGATTCAAATCCTCCTGGAACAGATTCCCTTGTCTTGTTTCCATAGTAACTGGACACATCTGATATCCTGTCTGTGTCCGTAAGCGAATCGTCTGGCGTGCAAATGTCGGATGCGTCAGACTGTTTATTTGATGGCTCAATCGCAGACCGGTTTCTATTTTTAGCCCTTTTATTACCGTGATTATTGGTTCGATTCTCGGACAACACGAAATACCTGTCCCTCGAAATGTCGCTGATGCTGTTACGTGAATGGTCACGTGAAATGGAAACCTTCTTCTGGAAAATTCGTTTTGCCGTGCGAAAGATTGTCTGTAGAGTGTAAAGGACGACGAATTCGTACAGCTGAAAAATAAGACATAGTCAGCCTCGTAATACAAATAGCGAATATCTGGTTTGGTTAAGATACAGATAAGCCTGTGCCTCTGCCAAGTTTGTTCAGGTTTTCGTTTGCGCTAACTAGTCAAAAACTACGGAGAATAATAACCAAGGATGAAATTTAGCCTAAGAGACAATCAAAGTACCGTTAGCAACACACACAATCACGACCGATTCTCCTAAAGCTTTGAGCATCCTCAAAATTTCAGCCACGAAACCCGTATCACGGCTCTTTCAGATCAATGTTGATCCAGATCATGTTGCGTCTATGCGAAATCTGATCAGGATCATCCCTGTATGACATTTTTCCAAAAAGCATTCTCAAATATATTTGATGTCGGTTATAACAAATCACCTATGCATGCAGTATGTATGCATGCAATTTAATTGTTACTGCAAATGCTTTCCAATCCCTCCAAGGTTAGGTGTCGTGTGTCGTGGTGCGTATACTACTTGAACTAAGTAATGGGAAAACCGACTATCGTGAAATTAATGCCAGAGAATACCAAGACAAGTCTACATCTCCGCGAAGACTTGTCATGATCTTCTCTATTCGTACAATCATTATTTAAGCATGTAGAGACATGTTATGACTTTTCCCTCAAAATGAACCCGACACGAATCCCATATTGCCGTTATTAGCAGAGAATATTTAATCGCTAATGGCCGATTTTCATATGTTATGGTTTATGTCAGTTTACCTTGGTGACAACGGTCAATCTCAGTGATTGCAAAGTGCATGTAACTTAGTTAAATATCTTTGTTGCATCTTTATCAGTGTAGGTTTAAATTATTTGCCCTTTTGCCTAAATATAAACCTACTATGTGTTGGTCTAAATACATACCCCGTCGCCATTATTGAAGGACAGACTCTTGTTTATGTCCGATACGTCTAATAAACTGTCGTTGTCTTCTGTATACGATGTGTAGTCGTCTAAATACGACAATGAGTCATCGTCATCATGATCTTCTTCAAAACTAATACCGCATTCCTTCCTTGGTGATCTGCGTGTGATGACAAGCATCGGACCATCCCCCATACCTCGATCAGAATAGGCGCTGTCAGACAGGCTAGATCTGCAGGCGTGTGGTGACCCTTCCAGAAAACTAGAATTGAACTTTGGACGACCTATACTGTCTGCTTCTACCTCTTCTATCATACTCACTTCAGTAAACATGCTCGTACTATTGTGTTCATGTTCCGTTATATCATGCTTTTCAACACAAGGTTTCTGGTCTTGCATGTACGTGTCTATGATAACATTTTCCTCTGGCTGTGATATCTTGTTTTGTTCGTTTGATTGTTGGATCGTTTCCTGTTTACACTTTGTTTGTGGATCAGGTAAAACATAGAACAGTTTCGGTGTCATTTTGATGGGACTGACGTCCGATACAGGCGACTTTCGTAAATATCCTCCGCAATTACAAGGTAATTTATCGTGGTATTCGCACATAGGAAAATGAGATGATGTTAAAGTGAATTTCTTCCCTCGTCCGTGGATTCCAAGGGAAGTACGTATTCTTCCGCCAATTGGACTACGTTTTCCTCCGCAATTGCAACTGCAGCCATCATAAACTTCGCACATTCTATAATGAAGAACACCTGTGGAATCAATTATATTGGATCCTGGATTGAATCTCGGTATGTTTTTTTGAAATGTTATATGGCTGAGGAATGACACTTGTTGTATCCGTTTCATTTTCAACCTGAACCATGCTTGGATTTGTTTGGTAATTTGACCAGTCTCATTACTCTTTGTTTTCGTATTCGAGCAGTTTGTCCTACTTCTATGTAGTGCATTTGGTATTTCACGAACTGGAAGATAAAATGGTTTTGATTTTTCAGCACATGTGATATGAGCCAGATTACAAGAAAACCAACAGTGTGGACTCAGCGTGAAGTATCGACCCGGATCAGCAAACCCGCCCAGACGCTTTCCGCCTCCTGTTGATCTTCTGTTTCATGAATAATTTATCTATATCTCTATCTCCCTTAGACAGAATATTTCTCATAGGATTAGCCTGCGCAGGCTGATCTGGGTCGATTTATTACGCAGAGTCCATAATGTTATGAACAAATCGATCGCATCCATTGAATTGTTATCTCAGCACGATCCATATAATCCATTCAATTGTTGGCATTCATGGCACAATCGGAACATTAACCCTTTTCCCACTTGAATACGCATTTTAAAGTATTTTCAGTACACGACTTTTAAAAACTAGTCAATATATAGATATATTCATGTCAATATATATACTCTATTTACATGTATACATGTAGTTTCAATATATCTACCAAGATGTTTTCAAAAAATCCTCTACTGCATTTTGATGTATGCGGGGAAGGGTTAAACTATACGTAAGAACATTGTTGCCTAAGATGGGTATATTTGATGTATAAGGCGAAGGGTTAAATTATATTCTAGAACTTCGTAGCTTTAACCCATTACTTCACAGAGACGACAGTTGACACCTGCCATTGAACATGACTTTTGCAAACGTTGCTATCTTGGCGTTATTATGTTCGATACTTACTACCTATAAATACACGTATTTATCAATATGTATATATCCATATAGTTTACGATGATTGATGATGTGTTGATAATTAACCCAGTCCCACTTTCATACGCATTCTGATGCATCTGCAGTATATGAATTTTAAAACCTGGACATTCTCCATTTGCTGCAATGTTGTCAATTTTACTCAATATGTATTCTTTCATTAATAGAGATTTTCCTTAATGTTGTCAAGTTGTCTTCAAATTCGACTGCTGCAGAGGTGTTGCTTGAAAGGGTTTACGAATAAAAGACTTAATGCAGGACAATGCTAACCTCTGCCTTGATGTATGCTCATTTCAGCAACACTGGAAATATAGACCTAGATAACCCTGTACAATCGTTTCGGAGTTTTGTATATGCGAATGTCAGACACATAACACATCAACCTTCGGGGAATTGAGACCAGCGGAGGTTAAGATCAGCGATCGCCTCACACGGATCATCCCTCTCCGCCACTCAATTATCCCTGTATTCAGGCTTGAATCGTCTGGATAGTGGTTATGAAGGTCACGACCTTACACTGACTATATAAGGTTATGGAATTGTATCATGAATAATTGTAATTAAGTCTAACATCCCCGAAGGTCGGTTGTCGTGAGGAATGGCCGATATGGGGGACATTAAGACTACGCCTACGTTGTGTATTTGTCTCTACTTACCAAAAAAGTACACAGAGAAAGGCAATGACATCACTAGCAGCGAAGCTAGAGAATATCGTAAACAGAGACCAGGTGATGACGTCATACAACTCAGGCAATGATCCCATACTGAGGTTAAACAAGCCTTGATTGACATTGAAATATCGCCAATGAAAAGTGTAACCAGGGGAACATTTATGTTGGTCAAAGTTTTCAAATTCGATAACAAGGTATTAGCTGTTCTATGGATGAAATGAGGCACATTCGGCACAGCTTCCTTCAGTTTTTGTTGTATAGTCGATGACATCTCCAAGATCACTTGGAGTTTTTGTTGTATAGTCGATGACATCTCTAAGATCACTTGGAGTTTTAGTCGACATACATCCTTGATGTTCTCCATCCTGGTTGACGTCCAATACATATTTAGACTAGACAGAATGTGTGCAGCAACTTCCCGACATTTCATATTAGCGGTCTCAATGTAAAAATGCATTGCATGGAGTGGCAGATGGTCGCTTGCGGCATTCACAATTCTAGTAACTGAAATTTAAAAAAATATGTGTGAGCTATACCACGAAATAATGCCCTTTTGCTAAGTAAAGTTTATATATACGATGTTACTTTTGACAACCAGTGAGCGATATATATTCCGTGTGATGGTTACGCACGCCAAACAAACGAGTTTAATAGCACGAGTTTATTGTTCACGGGTAATTGTCATAATACGTCAGATAAGTTGAATAGTAAGTACATCATATATCGTATGTTCCATCCCTGATGGAAGATTAAATGATTTCTCGTAACTTGTAAAATATTTAATAAAAGTATTATTAAAGTGTATGAATCTTTCATTGCTCCATTTCATTCTAGCCAAAGGAATATATTTGCTACACGAAAGTCTCATTTGAATATAAAGAAGATACTCTCTATTTTATATATTCGTAATGCTTTTCTTTAAACCTATTGTATTGCCGAAATACATGTTTAACACATTTGCAAATATCTTACAAACTTCAATAGTTATTTTTTAGAAGCAAAGGGGTCTGGCTTTAAGTTCCTATTACAACTTAGATACGGCCATTCCCAACGGAGTACCTCCAATCATAAGATGCAATTGTGTCTGTTCAGTTCAAAGCCTAATACTAATTTGATATGAATACATAAGTGTTTTAGGATATAAATGTTATAAATAAACATTGAGAAATGTAAAACGTAATTGATTGAGAAAAAAATAATGTTGAGAAATATGTCAACAGGGATTCAAATGATTTGGGTAGTTACAAGTCGAAAAATGCCTTGTTATTGCACCTTGACTCTTAAATATGTAACATATGTGAATCAGCAAAACACCCGTTATAAGTTAAATAATTTATGGAAAACCAACAATACAATCCTTATGGATGTCAATAATACAAAGAACGTACTGTTTGTATGCCCATATGTGTGTTGACCTGAACATGGTAGGCGTGACACTTATGTCACATATCAAATATAAACAACGGCGTCTAGCGATATGGATTCTTAATGAAACTCCATTCCGAAATATTTTGGAGTTATATTTGCATAACACCAGTGGGGCTACACTTCTAGTTTTGTCAAAATGTGACTTTGTGGTATATTTATATGACATATGTGGACGGTGAAGATTCTTGTGAGACTGTACTGGAGCACATGCCTGTCTAATTCTTCACAGTACGCAGATGCAATATTAATGTTTTTGCAAACAATACAATTGAATGTTAGTCAGCTCGCAACGAGTTGTCTCACCTGAAATCAGCATTGTTTGCTTTTTAGTTAGCAACACATTCCAAAACGCTTATAACATGAAACATCGAGTCACCCTTTTTGAACACGGAAGAGTCTTCTTTAGGAAATTTGGAGCTAAAATAGTTAAGAGCCAAAATCGCTAGACGCGGTTCATTAGTATGTGTGTCAGTTCCAACACCCACATGTAACATCGTTCAATACACCGTATCTATAGTGGAAATATCTTGGCGCCTGGTCATACATTGAACAAATATAGATTTAACAATTGTATTCATATGCAATAAAATCATTTACTTACTTGGTAAATTAACCATTTGAAACAGATGACCAGTTCTACTTTTGTATTCATACAACCAACTCAACCAAACACTGCCTTTTTCTGCTTCTTCATTGTTTGGAGTCTCACACATCGTCAATGGGAAAAACATGATCTTTTCCAACATCGAAGCTGCCTCTCTGCATGATTTAGTCTCAGGTACGTTCTCGCTTTGATTAATATAAAATATATGAGTCATATTTAAAAGTATATCTTAAAATATATCAGCAATATCGAATACGTTTGAAGTTCCTAGCTATATGTATTTTGTGATATCAGAAATAACTAAACATTTCTTCATCATTGTCACATCTGCTATATTAGGCATGATTGGTCACGGTAGGCCTAAATATATACAATTCCATTTATTGCAATAGACCCTTTCTCGCATAAAACAAATCTACAGCAGACGACATTGAACATATTAAGGAGATAAGATAAAAACATCTCTATAAAAGAAGTTAACAATATTGAAGAACAGATATGAAAAAATTGTGGCAAAGTGAGAAATTGCTCGTTTTGAACTACGATTGGAAAGTTCTTTCAATATAGAAAAGTTTTGAAATTTCGAGATAACAGAAATTTAATGATCAGAATCTCTTTGAAATAGACTCTATTACCCTGTGTAGGTAATCTATGAACTTATCCCAGGCTATCCTATCTAATCGGCACTTACAAAGATCACACATTGTGTAATGGATATGATTTCTAAAATCGACAATAAATAATTCAATTACTTACCAGGTATAACAATTAAACGCAAAACAGAATAAATAATAAACCAAGCAAATAATCGAAGCTTTCATTTTGAATTCTTTATTCTTCCATCTAAAGAGGATAACGGCAAAAAGCGGAAGTACTACGCGCGAGAGTTTTGAAACGATGACGTCACTTTAACGGCGCTATTTAGGTGTGCGCTTCTCTAATTTTCTATAAGAAACAGGAATTCTGACTTTTCGGACGTTGCGACCTGAGTAGATGAAGATCATTCTGCTCATTGACGCATACTTATGGTAATATAATGGACAAATTAATCTTGGCTTGCGAAGATGATGTCTACATATAAGCCCGTCCTTGGTTAAATGTACAAGTTGGCATCTCTAAACAGTGTAAGTTAATATCTGCTGTAGGCCTACACCTGCTCCAATCTTATCAATATACAAACGTTGAGAGTAGCTTCTATCAAGCTGTGCAAGTAAAATGTGAACGCGTAGGCTACCCTTTCCAATGGATGATCTCAATTATAATCATTAAATTTCAAAACCTCAAAATGATTCGATTTTTTAAGATAACTCTATTTCCGAAAATGATTTAGATCATTTTAAAAAATAAAATTAATTAATGTTTACAAATGTTTTTGTGTCTATTTGTTTTTAAGTTATTAAAATGGTAGCATGCTGTACCTTATGGACGTTTTTTTTGTTGTGTAAATGTTTTAATCGTGTTTTTTTTTTTAAATGTTCTTATATCGCCTCGCTGATGCAGCCTATCTAACGTCCACCTTAGTGCGGGGGATTCCCCAAGTCATGCACTACTTAACAAATGGTAGTAATAGCTTTAGCCACTTGGCACTCAGGTTTGATAGTAGGCGAGCGTTACAACTGACTCGTGAATCGGTCAACTGGTAACCAACCAAACGCCGTGATGCAACTGAAAATGTGTTGAAAGCGGTGTAAATTACAACACAAAGGCTATTTTGTAAATATTTAGACATAAATCCAGATTTTATTTTATTTAAGTTGGAAATATGTATATCATTTAGTCTATTATCCCTGTGCTGTGGTTATGTTGACAAGTTCAGAACGCCGGCGAATTTTAGCCATGTCCTAAACGGATTGTGGGAATAATCTCCCTTGTCAATTAACAGCGGAAGTCAACAAATATGGCTAATTTATCAAAGAAAAAGTTATGGTTCAGAGTAATCAGAAAAGATTTAGGTACGTAAAGCAATACAAAATCAAGAATGTATCACTTTACATATTAATATATATATTTTTTGGTTTTCCAACATCTATATTACCTTATTTGTAGAAGTTAAAAGTTGTCGGATTCAACCATCGCCAATCGCACCACAGCATTTTCGTACCATATTTACACCATATATTCTCGACAGCCCAGTTTCATAGCGCGGTGCGATCACGCACAGTGCCATATGCTGTTACTTTAAAGTTTTTACCATAGTTGACCATGAGAGGAGAAGTTATTATTACGATAAACTAAATGCCTCAAGTGGTCAAAATACAGTTACAATTCATTTTAAAAGCACTGAATAAAATTATTCATTTAAATTGAAATATATATTTCTAATATTTTAACTATTTTTTAAAATTAATTCTGGTAATTGAAATGATAATATTATATAGCATTTGCAGCAGAGGACTGTTGAAAACATTGAGGCAAAAGAAGAAAAATCTCTTCATGAAGTTTGAAGTTTATTATAAAAATACACTGTCCATGATGTGTTCACAATCGTATGTTAAAGAATGGGGTTATCTTTTAAATCACCTGAATGGGCTCATGTTGATCTATGATGTAATTTATGATTTTGTTTAATTGGCTCCCAATTTTCTTAAAAGACATCGCAGTTGTTAACTAGCTCATCAATTTACTTGACAACAGAAAGCTTTCTATATTGGAATTTCGATATTTAAATGATAGTATAATTATCAAAAGAGTTAAAACCATCCCAGCAAAAGAAGAAATTTATAATGAAACATCATTCATTTTAATGAAAAATGCAAAAAAAAAGATAGGTCACAATACTCCCTTTAGGGTAAATTGACTTTTTCCTTGTTTTTTCTTAGAAATACAGCAATTTTGCTTAAAATCCAGGCCGTGCTTCAAGGAATGGGACAATTTACCCTAAAAGGAGTATGGAATCCTATCTTTTTTTTTGCATTTTTTATCAAAGTGAATGATGTTTAGTGTTTATGTATAATTACAGACAATTTTATTATGTAAAATGGAAAATTTCTTGAAAAATTGTATGATTTTAGCTTTTTCGGGGGTTATATGTGTCGCCATTTCTACATTAAAAAACAGCTTAATAGATTTGTTTTCCTTTTTTCTCACAAATTCTCCTTTCATATTGATTTACAATGTATAAATAAGTTATATATGAATTTAAAAATGATTTGTAGTTTTCATTTGATTTTTTTTTTTATTTTTAGCTTTTTCGGCCAAAATGCCTATATTTGTGCCTATGATGAAATTGGTCATCTCATTGACAGGCCAATATATTTTTTTAGATCGCTGACCTATTTATTCCCCTTATTTCAACCTGTGATTGTATGTACTAACAAAATACAAAGTATTAAAGAACTTATATTATTGGTAAATTTTTGTGAAAAAAATGTAGCTAACGCCTTCAATGCGTTTTCTTGAATTTTGAAACATTTCTTACCTCCAACTCTGATATATTTTCAGAAAAAGCAGACCAAAGCAATGAGTCGAGTGATGTGTTTAGTTACGAAATGACTGAGGGGCAGCCAGGGGAGAAAGTCAAACAAGATGTTCTTTGTAAATGTAATCTTACAAATTTGGACAATGTAGTCTTTAAGGTAAACTAATATTAAGAACTATGTAGTTGAGCTGCTATGGCTGAGTCGGGAACCAGCTGAAGCTGAGTTCAAACCCCGGCTCAGCAATTCATTTGATGATTGATAAAAGTCATTTGTCTTCCACCAATGTGCTCAATAGTTTAGGATGGAAGGTAGCCTGTTGCCTGGGAAGAGTGTGATGTGGAGTACTGGTATGAGAACATCAGGAAACTGGTGAACTGGTGTTGTCATTCATTAACTTATTAAGTATTACAAGCTTAACAGCTATTCAATGCCTATATATAGACAAATGGTCTCTTGTAAAAATGGGCCTTAAATGACAGCAGAGTAAGTCACATGACAAAAAAAAAACAATTTATAGCCCAACCAGGTACAAATCTTAATTTAAAAGTTCAACTGTAAAAGCAATTAATTTTAACTATATTCTTTGAAATAAAACTTTATTACAGAAAGTTCAAATGGTTGTATTACTCCTTTAAAACAGCCACTTTTCATAGGTCATGTATGTCTAAATATCACAGATATTTTGTTAATGTTGGACTTCCCATATATTGCAAGTTTCCTCGTGAATCAACTGCTTTTAACCCTTTCCCACATGAAGCTATTTTTGAAGCAGACAACTTTGAAAACAACTATTTTCAAAAATATGGGCAATCTCTAGAAATGAGCCGAAAATGAAAGAGTTGACAATGGTCATAATAATCCTAAATGTGTGATTTAATATTCCTGCCTACCAATCAATTTTGATTAAAAAAAAATTCACCTAGGTGGCATATGTAGCATGCCATTCTTATGCTACATCTAGTTCCCTCCAACAACCATTCTCCAGCAGACTACCTTGAAAATGCTAAATTACGCAAAATCTTCATGACAGAAATTATAAATATTTTATCATTTATTTATTTTATTTTATATTTTAATAGTTTATTGATTTTATTAATGATTAAATTTAATATATATTTAATAGTAATTAGTCACTCTTGCTCTTTCATTCTTATTAGTAAATATTTCATATTTATTAATATTGTAGCCTCAAGTTGTGTCGGCATACATGTTGGAAAGGCATACTAGCATTGATCAGCCAGTCAAAAAATCTTAATTAACCTTTTTTGAAACACATTCTTTTTCTGCAGCAGACAATTTTTAAAAATTATTTGGAAAACCTAAAAAATTGCATCTCTATTTCCCATACTGTTGTTATTTCTTGTTTAAAAATATTTTTGGTTTAGGTTACAATACACCAAAACAATTCCTTCTTTGTTTCCATGTAAATCGTCCAGTTTCAGTCCTCGATTGTCACACTTTCTAAGTGTTTCTCATGTAGAACTACATATATCATTGAAAAGAGTTACCTCCTAGCTTTAAAACAATCCAAAGAAAATGTTGGATCATGCATTTTACAAGAAAGAAATCACCAGGCGAAAATGGTAACCGTCATTTTGGACCAAATCGGGCCCGGACAAAAGCAGTGTTTAGCATTCTCTACTTTCACTTTCAAACAAGGTCAAAATACTAAAAGTGATCAATCAATCATTTCCAGTGCATCCTATACACATTCACAATGCATTTAAACTCAATGTCATATATTCAATACATTCTGGTGATGGTATACACTCATTTCTACACAAACAAAGTTTTTTTTAGGGACTATAGTACTGTAGATCAGCAAGTCAGCGGATGTATTTAGCGTAATTTGAACTTTAAACAATATTTTATTTATATTCTAATAATATACATGTACATCTTATAACACTTTCATATCAAATGAAAACCTTTTTCAGAATGTTCGTTAATTTCTTCAGAATTGTTCCAAATTGGATGATTCTAATAAAATGATATCAAGTTATGGGTATGGGTATGGTAATCAAGACCTTCTTGTCATTTCAGTTACGAAACCACAGAGGATCTCTTGTGCCTTTTACATGGAATCTTCCAATAAATTCAAACACAAAGTGAGTACACAGTGCCATTCTACCTTGTTTAGAGCACAAGTTAACCTATTCACACATATACATATACCACACAATTGCACCAGACACCTTTGAAAAGATCTAGAAAATAGAATGGAAAATCTTTTATAGTTGAAAACATTGTGGCAAAAGTCGTCTGTTGTGTAAATGGGTCAAAATAGGCCTGCAGGTGGGAAATGCTCACAGGGTATTCCCTATTCCCTTTCTTACAAATAAAAAATCTGCAGCAGACAACTTTGAAAATATCTGGTTAACCCTTTCCCACATACGACAATTCTGTAGCAGACGACTTTGAACGTATTTTGTCAAAACATAAAAAATCTCAATAATTGAATGGATAACCTATGACAAAAAGTGAAAAACATTGTGGCAAAAGGAGAAATTGCACGTTTTGTGCAATTTCTTCTTTTGTCACTATGTTTTCAAAAAGCTGTCTGCAGCAGAGGCGTCAGAAAGCGGCTATATGAGGGAAAGGGTTAAAAACTGGAAAAGAGTTAAAACCTAGATGCTCATGGAGATCAATTTCTCCTTCTGCCACAATGTTGTTAACCCTTTCCCACATACGACAATTTTGCAGCAGAAGACTAAATACATAAGAGGGTTGATCCAGAATTAACGAACTCTGTATATAACTTTGGTATTTTTAAAATAAGCCATATTAATGAAAAGCACACAACATGAGGAACATTCTTTCATACACATTATCTAAACATTTCACGATCTTTGCCCACAAAACAAAGAAAAAACATTGATTAACCCTTTCCCACATACAATAACTCTGCAGCAGACAACTTTGAAAACATACCCTAAACAAATGGGTAACTCCCTTTAAATGAAAGTACAATAATTGAACAGAGTTGAAAACATGGTGACAAAAGGAGAAATTTCTCGTTTCGAGCAATTTCTTCTTTTGTCGCCATGTTTTCAAAAAGCCGTCTGCTGAAGAGGCGTCAGAAAGCGTCTATATGAGGGAAAGGGTTAATAACCTGTCCATATTGGCAAGTGGGGAGCATAGCCTAACCAAAATGCGGTTGTACGGCGTTGTGTTTCTAAGTCAAAATATGCGAACCAGTCATTTTTCTATATATGGTCCCCTTTTCACATACCACATCGTTGTGCCTGTCAATCCACTTGTTGAACACATCTGAATATAAATCTCTGTCAAGATCAGATACTATACTGTGAAGTGTGAACAGCATAGGATAATTATACCCCCAAAAAACAAAGTTTTGGGGGGGTATATAGGAGTCAATGTGTCGGTCGGTCGGTCGGTCGGTCGGTCGGAAACCATATTTTGTCCGGACCATATCTTAACAATGCAACATAGGATTTGAACGAAACTTCATAGGATGATACAACACATTGATAGGAAGTGCGGTGTACAGGAACCATAACTCTATTTTATCGAAATACAGAGTTATTGCCCTTGGATACTTTTTCTTGTACGGAGAATTACTTAATAACTAACAGATGGAATCTAATAAAACTACATACAATGGTAGAGCATAATCAGAGGAAGTGCAGTGTACAAGAACCATAACTCTTATTTACATAATTACAGAGTTATTGCCCTTTGTTACTTTTTCTTATTCGTAGAGTCTTGTCTGGAGCATAACTTTAAAACAAATTGTTGGAATTTAATAAAACATCATAGGATGATACAACACATTGAGGGGAAGTGCGGTGTACAGGAACCATAACTCTATTTCACCTAAATACAGATTTATTGCCCTTTGTTACTTTTTCTTGTCCGGAGAATTACTTAATAACTAACAGATGGAATCTAATAACACTACATACAATGGTAGAGCATAATCAGAGGAAGTGCAGTGTACAAGAACCATAACTCTAATTTACATATTTACAGAGTTATTGCCCTTTGTTACTTTTTCTTGTTCGTAGAGTCTTGTCCGGAGCATAACTTTAAAACTAATTCTTGGAATTTATTAAAACTTCATAGGATGATACAACACATTGGGAGGAAGTGCGGTGTACAGGAACCATAACTCTATTTAATCTAAATACAGTGTTATTGCCCTTTGTTACTTTTTCTTGTCCGGAGAATTACTTAATAACTAACAGATGGAATCTAATAAAACTGCATACAATGGTAGAGCATAATGAGAGGAAGTGCAGTGTACAAGAACCATGACTATAATTTACATAATTACAGAGTTATTGCCCTTTGTTACTTTTTCTTGTCCGGAGAATTACTTAATAACTAACAGATGGAATCTAATAAAACTGCATACAATGGTAGAGCATAATCAGAGGAAGTGCAGTGTACAAGAACCATAACTCTAATTTACATAATTACATAGTTATTGCCCTTTGTTACTTTTTCTTATTCGTAGAGTCTTGTCCAGAGCATAACTTTAAAACTGATTCTTGGAATTTATTTAAACTTCATAGGATGATACAACACATTGAGAGGAAGTGCAGTGTACAGGAACCATAACTCTATTTAATCTAAATACAGAGTTATTGCCCTTTGTTACTTTTTCTTGTCCGGAGAATTACTTAATAACTAACAGATGGAATCTAATAAAACTGTATACAATGGTAGAGCATAATCAGAGGAAGTGCAGTGTACAATAACCATAACTCTAATTTACATAATTACAGAGTTATTGCCCTTTGTTACTTTTTCTTATTCGTAGAGTCTTGTCCAGAGCATAACTTTAAAACAAATTGTTGGAATTTAATAAAACTTCATAGGATGATACAACACATTGAGAGGAAGTGCGGTGTATTTTGTTGGTCGGTCGGAAGCCATATTTTGAGTCAAGGTGCTGTTTTGGGGGTATTTATCATCTTCAGTGATAGTTCTAGTTCATGAAAGTTGTCAAACTTGTGTCCCTTCAAAGCAAACTTTAACACAGGAGAAACACAAATCTTTTGGCACCAAATTGAATGAGTAGGCAGGTTGGTCGACTAATTTGAACCCAAACAGGCGTACATATGCTTCTGTATATCCCTTTCCCATATGCAGACGCATTTGGATGCCTCTGAAGAAGGCAACTTTTGAAACCATTTCGGAAAATGGAGAAATTGCTCATTCTGAGCATTTTATCCATTTTCCACAAGGTTTCCAAATTTTTTGAAAGATCATTCTTTCATTTATAAAGATTTTCAATATTTTTACCAAGTTATTGTCAAAGTTTTCCTCTGCAGAATTAATCTATGTGGGAAAGTGATGTGACAAGTCACGCGGCCAGACTAGCTACTCTCATATGATTTTAGTTGTTATTTATAGTAACTGCCTAACTGTCTTAGGGAAGTTAATCCATTAATTAGTCCCCTACCGGCGTGCCGAAGGGGACTCTTAGGTTTGCACTCCGTCCGTCAGTCCGTCAGTCAGTCCATCTGTCAGTCAGTCCGGCAAATTTTTGTCCGGAGCATATCTCCAAAACTGTACTAGCTATGGCTATGAAATTCCATATGTGGATACATCTCATCAATGCGGAGTGCAGTGCATATGAACCATAACTCTTGCTTCCCTAATTTTTGAGTTATTTCCCTTTCTTTATTTTCATACTTGATTTTTGTCCGGAGCATATCTCCAAAACTGTACTAGCTATGGTTATGAAATTTCACACATGGATGCATCTCATCAAGGGGGAGTGCAGTGGATATGAACCATAACTCTTGCTTGCCTAATTTTTGAGTTATTTCCCTTTCTTTATTTTCATACTTGATTTTTGTCCGGAGCATATCTCCATAACTATACTAGCTATGGCTATGAAATTTCACACATGAATACATCGTATCAAGGGGGAGTGCAGTGGACATGAACCATAACTCTTGCTTGCCTAATTTTTGAGTTATTTCTCTTTCTTTATTTTCATACTTGATTTTTGTCCGGAGCATATCTCCATAACTATACTAGCTATGGCTATGAAATTTCACACATGAATACATCGTATCAAGGGGGAGTGCAGTGCACATGAACCATAACTCTTGCTTCCCTAATTTATTTCCCTTTCTTTATTTTCATACTTGATTTTTGTCCGGAGCATATCTCCAAACTGTACTAGCTATGGTTATGAAATTTCACACATGGATGCATCTCATCAAGGGGGAGTGCAGTGGACATGAACCATAACTCTTGCTTGCCTAATTTTTGAGTTATTTCCCTTTCTTTATTTTCATACTTGATTTTTGTCCGGAGCATATCTCCATAACTATACTAGCTATGGCTATGAAATTTCACACATGAATACATCGTATCAAGGGGGAGTGCAGTGGACATGAACCATAACTCTTGCTTGCCTAATTTTTGAGTTATTTCCCTTTCTTTATTTTCATACTTGATTTTTGTCCGGAGCATATCTCCATAACTATACTAGCTATGGCTATGAAATTTCACACATGAATACATCGTATCAAGGGGGAGTGCAGTGCACATGAACCATAACTCTTGCTTCCCTAATTTTTGAGTTATTTCCCTTTCTTTATTTTCATACTTTATTGTCTTGATATACCTAAACATTGGGTTGCTATGACAACAGAAACAGACTCAAAAGTGCAAACCGGTAGGGGACTATGGTATTGCTTGCAATCCTCCAGTTACTTGTTATTGGTCAGATGTAATCAATCATACCAATCTATGTACAGTTTAACTACGCCTGTCAAAATGTACAGTGCAGTTATCGTGTCACAGAGAAAGCTAGTTGATAACATCTTCACAAACTACAGATATAAAACCAGTTACTACTACCATGGCAATGATTCTTCACTGATACCTTGCATACGTGGCACATCAGATAATTTCTGGTTTAACCCTTTCCCACATACAGCAAATCCGCAGCTGACTACTTTCAAAACATCTTGGTAAAAACGTGAAAAAAACTCTTTAACCTTTTTGAAAACATCTTGGCAATAAAGTGAAAAATCTCTAAAATTGAGAGTTGAATTAAATAGAGTTGAAAATATTGTGGAGAATGGCGAAATTGCTCATTAAGAGCAATTTCTCCTTTTGTCGCAATGTTTTCAAAAGTTGTCTGCTGCAGAGGCGTTAGAAAGCGTCTTTATGTGAGAAAGGGTTAAATTAAAATCTAACCGTAATTAATGAACAGGGAAATAGAGAAGCAGTAGTGAGACTCAGTTTAGGGTTTCATTGTTAATTATGCACTTAACTCGAGTCTACTTTTCACCTGACATGACTCAAAAGAATTTTATTCCTAATTTCAGTCCATATACAGTTGAAGTGGTTACAGTCCATCAAAATAGTAAGTACATGTAGTCAAACTTGTGTTAGCGGTCACCTATTTATGCAGCCTTCTTGTTTTAAGCAGCCACTTGATGATTATAACCCTCTCCAACATATAGACACTTTCTGACGCCTCTGCAGGAGACCGCTTTTTGAAAAGATTGTGACAAAAGAAGAAATCCTTTTGCAGCAATGTTTTCCACTTTTAGTCATAGGTTATCCATTCGATTATAGAGATTTTGTCGTATATGAGGGAAAGGGTTAACCAAAACAACATTTTCTTTTTTTAATTGACAGCCACCTGTGTTCAGCAGCCATATTTTGAAAATTGTTTGCTGCAGATTGTGTAATAAACTCATAATGCAACTATATGTTGGAAAGGGTTAAACGGAGTGGGAATAAATGATAATGCATCTTTATACAGTGAAGAGGTAAAGGCTGGCAAATGTCAGTGATATGACTTTGGTTAGGATTGTAACTTATGTACACTATCTATAGAACAAATTGCTTATACTGTTAAAAATATATATCTTTCATTGAAGAAAAATAAATCACAAACCAATTATTCAAGGTATTGACATTTTTTATTATTCAGAATAAACATAAGAAAATGTTGTGGCAAAACAGAACAATTTTGAAAATGAATTAAAAAAAGAATTGGAAAAGTAATTGAAATTTATAGGGGCTGGTGGTTTTCAACCTTTGATCATAGTTTCACATAATAATTTTCATCAAATTGTATGCTGTAGAATGTGAGTTTCACCTAATTTTAGTGTAAAAAACTTATCTTAGGTGGTTTAGCTCGCCTATTCGAAGAAATAGGGGAGCTTATGTTATCACCCCGGCGTTGGCGTTGGCGTTGGCGTTGGTGTTGGCGTTGGCGTCCGCGTTGCCAGCTTGGTCAAACCTTTGCGTGCAAGGCCTTTTCTCAGACACTGTGTATGCTGTTGCTTTGAAACTTCACACACTTATTCAGGATCATTAGGGGACCTTGTATGTCAAGTCCCATAACTCTGGAATGGATTTTGACTGAATTGTGCCCCTTTTTGGACTTAGAAATTTGGTTAAACCTTTGCGTGCAAGGCCTTTTCTCCGACACTGTGTATGCTGTTGCTTTCAAACTTCACACACTTATTCAGGGTCATTATGGGACCTTGTATGTCAAGTCCCATAACTCTGGAATGGATTTTGACTGAATTGTGCCCCTTTTTCGACTTAGAATTTTGGTCAAACCTTTGCGTGCAAGGCCTTTTCTCAGACACTGTGTTTGCTGTTGCTTTGAAACTTCACACACTTATTCAGGATCATTAGGGGACCTTGTATGTCAAGTCCCATAACTCTGGAATGGATTTTGACTGAATTGTGCCCCTTTTTTGGACTTAGAAATTTGGTCAAACCTTTGCGTGCAAGGCCTTTTCTCAGACACTGTGTATGCTGTTGCTTTCAAACTATACACACTTATTCAGGGTCATTATGGGACCTTGTATGTCAAGTCCCATAACTCTGGAATGGATTTTGACTGAATTGTGCCCCTTTTTCGACTTAGAATTTTGGTCAAACCTTTGCGTGCAAGGCCTTTTCTCAGACACTGTGTTTGCTGTTGCTTTGAAACTTCACACACTTATTCAGGATCATTAGGGGACCTTGTATGTCAAGTCCCATAACTCTGGAATGGATTTTGACTGAATTGTGCCCCTTTTTTGGACTTAGAAATTTGGTCAAACCTTTGCGTGCAAGGCCTTTTCTCAGACACTGTGTATGCTGTTGTTTTCAAACTTCACACACTTATTCAGGGTCATTATGGGACCTTGTATGTCAAGTCCCATAACTCTGGAATGGATTTTGACTGAATTGTGCCCCTTTTTCGACTTAGAATTTTGGTCAAACCTTTGCGTGCAAGGCCTTTTCTCAGACACTGTGTATGCTGTTGCTTTGAAACTTCACACACTTAATCAGGATCATTAGGGGACCTTGTATGTCAAGTCCCATAACTCTGGAATGGATTTTGACTGAATTGTGCCCCTTTTTGGACTTAGAAATTGGGTCAAACCTTTGCGTGCAAGGCCTTTTCTCAGACACTGTGTATGCTGTTGCTTTCAAACTTCACACACTTATTCAGGGTCATTATGGGACCTTGTATGTCAAGTCCCATAACTCTGGAATGGATTTTGACTGAATTGTGCCCCTTTTTCGACTTAGAATTTTGGTCAAACCTTTGCGTGCAAGGCCTTTTCTCAGACACTGTGTATGCTGTTGCTTTGAAACTTCACACACTTATTCAGGATCATTAGGGGACCTTGTATGTCAAGTCCCATAACTCTGGAATGGATTTTGACTGAATTGTGCCCCTTTTTGGACCTAGAAATTGGGTCAAACCTTTGCGTGCAAGGCCTTTTCTCAGACACTGTGTATGCTGTTGCTTTCAAACTTCACACACTTATTCAGGGTCATTAGGGGACCTTGTATGTCAAGTCCCATAACTCTGGAATGGATTTTGACTGTATTGTGCCCCTTTTTCAACTTAGAATTTTGGTCAAACCTTTGCGTGCAATGCCTTTTCTCAGACACTGTGTATGCTGTTGCTTTGAAACTTCACACACTTATTCAGGATCATTAGGGGACCTTGTATGGTGTTGGTATCAGCGTTGCCAGGTTAAGATTTGCATGCAAGTATTGAAAATTTGTGATATCTTGCAATAAATAATAGTGTGTGGTTTTATCTGATACTGATACTGTAAGTCTTCGGTATTATGTTCACTATTGGCATACATCGTATATAAACCAATTTACAGATTTAAAAGGCCTGTATGGACTTGGTTAACATTTGCATGGAAGTATTGAAAAGGTGTATTATCTTGCAATAGGTGATACTGTGTGACTTTACCTAATGCTATAACTGTTCTGAAGTAGGCCCTGATAGACGATGGCCCTGATAGGCGAGCTATATTGTCCTCCGACAACTCTTGTTTGAAATGGACGTAGCTTCTTCAATTTTGTTAGATTAATTAAATGTTGCACACTCTTTCCCACCTACAACAAGACAACTTTGAAAATATTCAGGCAAAATGTGGACAATTTTGTAAAAAAAAGCTTCTATTTGGTTCAACTGACTTAAAATCTGACACACATTTTGTCTTTCTCTTTTTACATTTAGAAATGGTGATCAAAGCAGGGATCAGCGAGACACAAACTTATGCATTGTTTATGTTTACATAATCATCTATGATTTGGCTGCAGATGTTTTTTTGCTTTTGTGTTTGTTCTTTTTTGTAACGTTTCCATTCTCATTCTGCAGTATTTGATTCTTTTCTCTCTCTATATTTTTCAGTTAAGGCAAAGCCGAGATCTATCAAAATCACTTGCTATAGTGAAACAATGAATGAAAAAGTAACAAATATTTTGAACAGGGTAAATCCATCTTTGTTACTTTAAAACTACTTTCACGTTTATCATTTTGAAGATAAATACTACCTTGTCTTTTCTATGTTTGGCAATTGCTGATTATGAGGTTGAAATGATGAAAAAGTTTTGAAAAAGCAGGCATTTGCTGTGGTATAAAATTGTCTGAAAGAAACTGCTGTTGTCCAGTGGTTAGCGCCTGGGATTTGGAACCGGGCATCCCAGGTTTGATCCCAAGTCACAGCATGGCGTTCCAATGGAGTGCCCTAGAGCAAGGCACATTGCCCAGCCTCGTACTAGTTTGTTCTCCCAGGGATCATGAATAAGTGAATTTTCATCATGATATATCTAAAATTGCTCTTAATATATTTCATTTTTGCATGCAAGCATTGAATGTGGAAATGATACCCTTTATGTTGATTTAAGATAAAGTATGTTAATTTTCTAAACAATAGGGCGAAATTAACATTTCCCCACACACAGCAAATCACCAGCAGACAACTTTAAAAACATCTATGCAATTGTATAAAAAAATCTCTATAAATTAAATGTTAATCTTATAAATGAGTCGAAAACCTTATGGCAAATGGAAATTGAGCAATTTCTTCTTTTGCCACAATGTTGTCAACTTGATTCAATACTAATACTGTTTAACCCTTTCCCTCAGATAGACGCTTTCTGACGCCTCTGAAACAGACAGCTTTTTGAAAACATAGTGACAAAAGAAGAAATTGCTCAAAACGAGCAATTTCTCCTTTGCCACAATGTTTTCCTCTTTTAGTCATAGGTTATTCATTCAATTATAGAGATTTTCTATTTTTGACAAAATATGTTCAAAGTCGTCGGCTGCAGAATTGTCGTATGAGGGAAAGGGTTAAGAGATTTTTTCTTATTTTTACCTATATGTTTTTAAAATCCATTTGCTGCAGATGTGTCTTAGGTAGGAATGAGTTAAATATTTAGAAAAATGGGTTGAAATGGCTTGTTTGAAACATGGAATCAAGTGAGTCTGCTTGTTTAACTGTTCTGTCTCAATAATATACCTGCACTTTTGCCATTGTTCTACTCTTTTCTTTATGATGATTTCAATGTATAAGAAGTTGACAATTATTACAGGGACCTTTGAAACTTTTATGGTAAAGGATGCATTGCTCATAATAAGTAATTGCTTCTTTTCCTACATTGTTTCATGTTTTGTGTTACCATCCTTTGCAGGGTGACACTTACAGGTCACTTTTCTATCATTATGATACTCTCTGCTTGTCACACATTTACTTCCCACATAAAACATTGAACATATCTAGACATCAATGCTTAATATAGTTAAAAACATTGTGGAAAAGGGAGATATTGCTCACTATGAGTCATTTCTCCTTCTGTCACAATTTTTGCAAAAGTCGTCTGCTGCAGATGCATAAAAAGATGTCTGCATGTCGAAAGTGTTAATGGATTCAAAGGAATAAGCATTTTGTTGTGTGTTTTAGATTAAGAAATTGGAAAGTAATGCTCCAGAATTGGACAAGCGAAGAGAAGGGACAATTAATACAGTAAGTGAAATTTTGTATTTTGCAGGCGCTTTTTTTGGCACATCTGCAGCAGATGACCATATTAAAAACATTGTGGCAAAACAAGAAATTACTTGTCGTAAGACAGCCCCTTAAAGAACAATCGAGGAAATAATTTATCTTTTAAATTTTTGAAAATATAATCTGTGCCACTATTCATAAAACAAATTCCTTTCTACCTTTCTGACAAAAAGCAGATACAGTCAAACTTGTGTTAGCGGTCACGTCTGTTATGCAGCCAACTTGAATTAGCAGCCACTTGAAGAATAACGAAAATCAACAGTCTCTTCTTTATTTGACCTGTGTTCAGCAGCCACATTTTGACTCTCCCTAGGGTGGCTGCCTGAGACAAGTTTTTTGCTGAACCCCAGTAGCTCAGTTGGTAGCGATGCGAGCTGTCAATCCAGGGTTTTTGAGTTCAAACCCCAGCTTGGCCACAATTCTTTCCAACATTTGACAAATGTCACTGTGACAAGCTTCATTTGTCTCCAACCAATGGGATAACAGTCTATGTGGAAAAGCAGCCAATTGCTTGGAAAGAATGTTGTGTGGAGTTCTGGTTTGAGAAAGCCAGAAAACACATGAGTAGGTGAACTAGCCACCATAACATGACTGAAAAATTGTTAAAAACGTCGTTAAACCCCAATCAATCAATTAATCAATCAATCAATCAATCAAACACTCAACTTAAGACAAGTTTGATTGTATATACATTGCCATGCATGTGCATGTATATACAGTTATATTGGAATCTTTATTAGCTCACCTGTGCATGAATATGCAGTTCTATTGGAATCTTTATTATTATTTAGCATTTGTTCAGTCGACTTGTCTTGAAGTTTCTGGCAAATAGTTTAGATACCAATCAGACTGGATGAAGGTTCAGACTGATACAAATTCCACCTTTCAGAAATGCATTTTTGGTATATTTTCCTGTTTAATTGTCCTTTTAAACATCACTGAAATAGATAGGACTGTCCAACAAGCCGTTTTTGTAAAAGATCTCAATGCAGAATGTTTACTCTGAATTGAACTATTTTCAGGAAATGAAAAACATGGAACAAATGCTGAATTTTCTGAAAAAGAGAATGCAAGATGCTGAACAAGCTCATTGGCAGGGAATGTTTAAAAAGAATCCTTTGTGGTGATAGTGTACCCTTCATTCATGTATGTTTGTTGAGTTTGTGCTTATATCCTTAACCCTTTTCCCTTATATAGACGCTTTCTGACGCCTCTGCAGCAGATGACTTTTTGAAAACATAGTGACAAAAGAAGAAATTGCTCAAAACGAGCAATTTCTCCTTTTGCCACAATGTTTTCCACTTTTAGTCATAGGTTATCCATTCAATTTTAGAGATTTTCTATTTTTTGACAAAATATGTTTAAAGTCGTCTGCTGCAGAATTGTTGTATGAGGGAAAGGGTTAATCCTTTTCCACTTGTAGAAGCATTTGACGCATCTGCAGCAGACGACTTTTGAAAGCATTGTGACAAAACAAGCAATTCCTCTTTTTGCGACAATATTTTCAACTCTTTTCAATGTAGACTTTTATTTATAGAGATTTACCATATTTCTTACCAGATTAGTTTGAAGTCGTCTGCTGCAGATTTGTTGTAAGTGGGAAAGAGTTTAAAACAGTACATTTTAACTTTGTCATGTTTGATTTCTATTTAACCCTTCCCCACATACAGACACTTTCTGACTTCTTTGCAGCAGTCTACTATTGAAAACAATATATGACAAAATGTGAAATTGCTCAAACTCCATTCAATAATTTTACATGGATATAAAGAAATTTTCCACATTTGTAGGCAAATTTTCGATAATTTGTCTAGATGTTTTCAAAGTCGTCTGCTTCAAAATTGTTGTATGTAGGAAAGAGTAAAGGATACAAGATTTTAATGAGCCTTCTTAACCCTTTCCCTCATACGACAATTCTGCAGCAGACGACTTTGATCATATTTTGTCAAAAAATAGAATATCTCTATAATTGAATGGGTAACCTATGACTAGAAGTGGAAAACATTGTGGCAAAAGGAGAAATTGCACGTTTTGTGCAATTTCTTCTTTTGTCACTATGTTTTCAAAAAGCTGTCTGCTGCAGAGGCTTCAGAAAGCGTCTATATGAGGGAAAGGGTTAATCCTTTCAAACATACAACAAAACTGAAGTACATGACTGTCATCTAGACAAATTATCGAAATGTTCTATAAATGAAAAGAATATTATTGAACAGAAATTAAAACATTTTGGCAAAAGGACAAATTGCTCATACTGAGCAATATCTTCTTTAGTTTAGATATTTTCAAAAGTTGTCTGCGGCAGATGCCGCATAATGAGTCTACAGGCAGGAAAGGGTAATAAAGGTAAACCATATTCAGACAGTTTAACCCTTTCCCTCATATAGACGCTTTCTGACGCCTCTGCAGCAGACGGCTTTTTGAAAACATAGTAACAAAAGAAGAAATTGCACAAAACGTGCAATTTCTCCTTTTGACACAATGTTTTCCACTTTTTGTCATAGGCTATCCATTCAATTAAAGAGATTTTCCAAGTTTTGATAAAATATGTTTAAAGTCGTCTGCTGCAGAATTGTCTTATGAGGGAAAGGGTTAAGTATGAAAAAAGCTAAATAAAGTTTCTCCTCCTAAACCGGTCTGCTGATTTTTAGCATGACTCAGATGGGACTACTCTGTGAACAATTTATCTTATTTTAGAACAAACAATGTTGGCATAGTAGGCTAACACCAATCTCAAGACAACTACTAACTTAGAGTTTACTCCTTTAACCCTTTCCTCATACAACAATTCTGCAGCAGATGACTTCGAACGTATTTTGTCAAAACATAGAAAATTGCCAAAATTGAATGGATAACCTATGACAAAAATTGGAAAACATTGTGGCAAAAGGAGAAATTGCACGTTTTGACAATTTCTTCTTTTGTCACTATGTTTTCAAAAAACCGTCTGCTGCAGAGGCGTCAGAAAGCGTCTATATGAGGGAAAGAGTTAAGTGATAAATGTATATGGATTTAATTAGTTATAGTATAGTATATTACAAATCAGGCATGATTTAATCTTGTAATACCATGTTATAGTTTCTAATAGTCTTGTGGAATAAATCGAGACAACTTTGGAAATGTTTTTAACCCTTTTCCTTAATTACTCTTTTATTTTGCCTTTAAATCAGAAGACTTGAAAATAGTATCTGAAAAGCAGAGATTGCTAAAATAATAAGAAATTGATATTTCCCATCTTTCCCAAAAGATTATTTGGTGTTAACTAGTAAATTAATGACAAGGATCAACTTGAGCATCCTAGGCAAAGTTTGCTTTGATGACATGTAAATTAGTTGTTTGACTGTTCAAGCAACTTTTAGAAAAGGTTTTTGACCGAGATCACACAGTGATAGTAACTAGGAGTCTTTTTCCCCCAGTCAATGGAGATATCAAAATGATAATATTTACATTTTTTTGGCACCTTCAACATTTCACCTAGCATTGGGTTGCAGGAAACTTGATTAGTCTGAAAACAGTTGAACATGTTTATACATGTATTTTTTAGCTCGATTTTTGAAAAAAACAAGAGCTATTGTCATGACCCTGGCGTGGTCGTCGGCGTCAGCGGCGTGGTCGTCCGGTTAAGGTATTTTGTTTAGCTTATTTTTTTTTCTTTCTGTTTTCTCCCTATCAGTCGAGCATCTGTGCCGTACGCGGTGCTCTTGTTTGTATTCAGCTCAAGAATAATAAAACTTTCTTAAAGTGTATTAAGTTCATACTAGTATAGTTAAATGTTTGATTTTAAGAAACAAATGCAATGCAATCTTGTTTAGATCGTTTGTGAATTTAAATTGATACATTCTATAAATTCAAAAATGTTAGGATGCATTCCAAGAAGTTTGTAACATGCTCAGGTAAATACAATACATCATAATTAAATAAGTACATGTACACATTTGAAACAGAGCTTTATATATCGTTAGAAGTGGTGAAATAGCTTGATTTATAAACTTTACTTTCTCCTTACAATAGTCTATGTTTAGACATTGTCTGCTGCAGTTGTATCAAAAGTATTTTGTGTTAGGGAAAGAGTAACATTTTAGTACACTAATGTATGGAAACACTAGTCAATATATTTATTAGGTTGCATTTATGATGAACATTGTTATATATTTCAATAATTGTTAAAATATGTTAATTATATATATCCTTTTCCCACATACAACAAATCGGCAACAGACACATTTCAATCATCTTAGCAAGATTATGGAATATGTTATAATTTAAAGTTTAATTATCTGATCGAGTTGTAAACATCGTGGCAAAAGAAGCATTTGCTTATTGTGAGCAATTTGTCCTTTTGTCACAATATTTTCAAAATTCGTCTGCTGCAGAGGCATCTGAAAGCATCTGTATGTGGGAAAGGGTTATACATTTCTTGGTTTTGTGATATATTATATACTTGTATCTGTGATGATGATATTATATGTAAATAAAATAAATGATTATTTGATGACTTTTGTGTTCAGATAAAACGTTTTGATGTTATAATTATAAATTCCCAGCTTCTATGTCTCCTCGGATGCGCCATGATCAGTGATACACTTATTGTAGAGTTATACATCTGTCTGTCTGTCATAAATTGTTTGTCCAGGTAACAACTTCTCGATCCATTGTTAGAATTTCACGTAATTTGACAGAACTGTCAACCATGACCGATTTGATCGGATCAAAGTCCGTGTTGCTGAAAATAGAAACTTTTGTATTCGTGTCTGGGCTCAATCTTTACAGTGCATCGTTGGAATTTCAAATAATTTGACAGAAGTGTAAACCATAGCCTTACAATATTTAATGTGAAAGAATCCGGTTGTCATCAGGTCTTTTGAATTTGAAATTCTTTTGCAGGAATGTATTGACCCTTTTCCACATACAACAAATCTGCAGCAGACGACTTTAAAAATAAATTGTGACAAAAACATGAAAAATCTCTATTAAAGATTTCTAAATTTTTAAATAAAATTGAAAACATTGTGGCCAAAGGAGAAATTGCTCATCATAAAAGCAATTTCACCTTTGGCCACACTGTTTTCAAAAGTCGTCGTATTCTTAGCTATTTGGCCTTCTTGCAGAAGGGACGTTACCCTTTGCCCCAGGATTTTTTAACAGAAATTAAAACGTTTTATTTGCTTTGTGGCAAGGTAGAACACCATCTTGATCCTCATGGCCTGGAAATAAAGATGTCAGTAGTCCGATGCCGATAATTCTTTGATAGTATGTTTTCCAAAGTTGCTTACCTAGCCCAAGCCTGAAGCAGACGACTTTTAAAGTTAAGTTATTGAGTAGAGTTGTAAACGTCGTGGCAACGTGTGTAATTGCTCATTATGAGCATTTTTCCTTTCGTCACAATGTTCTCAAAAGTTGTCTGCTGCACATGTGTCAAAATGCGTCTGCAAGCATGAGAGGGTAAACACAATTTTGGCATTTTTGTGCGTGTGTTCGTGCGTCAACATCTCTGTAACTAGTGAGTCAATTGGAATGAAGCTTCACAGAAAGCATCCTCTCAATGTCCTCACAATTGGATCCATGCTGATTTCTGGTGGCCATGGCATCAAAAAGAAAACAACTTTAAAAATGTTTTCCTCTTAAACCGCCTGGGGAATGTTCAATTAGCTTTGTAAAAATCTTCCTTGGTGATTCTCTATCAGATTCCCTATATTGAAATCTTCTTTTCCAAAAGTATCAGACCGATTTCGAAATAATGTTATAGACATGTTCCTCGGGGTGCCCCTTTATCGGATCATTCAAGCCATGTTCATTGGTCAAATAACATGGCCCCGAGAGGGACCGGGCTGTTTTGCATTATATGGTAAGTGATTGAATTTTTGCCAAATGACAGTGGAACGATATTTGGGTTTTTTCTTCAAAACATTATTCTCAGTTCAGATGCACATAAAGCGCATGTGTAACGTTAATTTCCGGCCCCGAAACACTAAAACTGGGAAAACGTTCTCTGTGCTCAGACACGATTTCTTCTTACGCTTCAAATAAGACTTCCGATTTGCCAATTTCGAGAATGAATGTGCTTCTGACCAATCAGATACTTGAGCACTTATTCTAAGTACATGACAAGACGAATTTTGATGCAGAGCATCAAAGGACGCCGCGCATGATTTTGAAGCATGACTTAAAGGAAGTTCAGTACATTTAAATAACGTGTGAAAACAGACAGGATGTAAATATTTCGAACAAGAAGGCCAAATGTCCCTTTATCATAACCAAAAAGGCCAAGATGTGCCTATATTGCTCACCTGGCTACCATAGCCTATAATAAAAGGTTACCATACAACATGAAGTTTCTTAATTTTTTACCAATACACGGTTTCAAATCTGCTCTAACTAGATCAATTAGATAAAAAAAACATCACATAGGTGCTTAAATATTAACATGTAATGTCTCTAGTTATAAATTAAGTGTGACACAAGCTTTGGAAGGAGATGGTGAAGTATATTCTCCTTCGTGTTTATCAGAAGTATGATAACAACAAGAGGCCCAAGAGGGCCAGTATCGCTCCACTGCCAATTAAATCTTCAAACAGCCCCGCGCCCTGGTTGCCATGTTTTTTACCAATCAACATGGCTTGAAGGAATCTGATAGAGGGTCATATATATATATATAAAATATTTTTTAAGTTTTCACTATAACCATATTATAAGGCAAAAATAGCTCTGCCCTCTGGCGGCCATAGTTTTCGACCAATCAACTTGGCTCGAAAAAATCTGAAAGAAGGTCACCCAAGCAACATTTCTACACAATTATTTGAAAATCGGCCTGATACCTACGGAGGAGAAGAAGATTTTTTAAGTCTTCACTACTACACAATTATTTGAAAATCGGCCTGATACCTACGGAGGAGAAGAAGATTTTTTAAGTCTTCATTGTTTTTTCTTTCGGAAACCAGAATTTTGCATGGATCCCAAACAGTTTGAGGAACTAAGGAGAGATCATTGAGAGGATACTTCCTATGAAGTTTCATCCTAATTGGTCCAGTGGTTAGGTAGGAGAAACAGTTTGAAGCAAAACGTTTACGGACGGACGGACGCACGCATGCACGCACGTACGTCCAAAAGGCGTTTGTTGGGTGTTTTCCTTTGATGTTCTCTTGTTGGGTATACCCAACAAGCACATGGTTTATTCCGTAATTATCCCCCCTTTACGGAATAAATAGCAATAATATGTTAATTAGATACCCATAACACAATTGTATAAAAAAAAACACTTATCAAAGTGTCTTATAAGGGTGGTGGCTGGGGTTTACGCAAAAACACTATCCAACAAGATTACTCTCGTAAGTACGCACTCACGCACGGACGCACTCACGCACGCACGAACGCAGGACGGACGATTCCCCATGACATAAGCTCGACTGGCTTTCAGCCAGTGGAGTTAAAAACGGAAGTATATAAACAAAAAATACGATATCGCAAATTTCTGAGATAACGAGAAAAAAAAAATATAAAAAAAAATAATCGAAAAATCGAAATGTTCGAACATATTATTTTTTTTTTTTTTTTCGATATCTCGAACTTTCCGATATCTCGAACTTTTCGAAAAAGAAAATTATATTTTTTTCGATATCTCGAACTTTCCGATATCTCGAACTTACCATTTTTTTTCCCCATATTTTTTTCGATATCTCGAAATTTTCGGTATCTCGAACTTATCGATATCTCGTACTTGTCGATATCTCGAACTTTCCGATAAAGTTCGAGATATCGAGAAAAAAATAATTAAAGATATCGAAAAGTTATTGGAAAGTTCGAGATATCGAGAAGAAAAAAAAATAAAATAAAAAAAATATCGAAAGTTCGAGATATTGGAAAGTTCGAGATATCGAAAGTTTCGAGATATCGATATGTTCGATTTGTCAATAAATGTTCAAGTTAAAAACATTCGTTTTATCAATGTATTCGAGCTATCGATGTGTTCGAGTCATCGGTATGTTCGAGATATCGATATGTTCGAGTTATCAATATGTTCAAGTTATTTGACCAATAAGACATTCGTTTTTTGCGTGTACAATGACCTCAGACAAATTTCGTACCTAAACCTCTTAATTTGCGAATGTCTAATCGAATGTCTAATGTCTAACTGATCAATTAGACATTCGTTTTTTTAATGTACATTGATCTCTGATGAATTTGGTACATAAATCTCTTAATTTGCGAATGTCTAATCGAATGTCTAATGTCTAATTGACCAATTAGACATTCGTTTTTTTAATGTACAGGATCTCTGATTAATTTGGTACCTAAATCTCTTAATTTGCGAATGTCTAATCGAATGTCTAATGTCTAACTGATCAATTAGACATTCGTTTTTTGCATGTATAATGACCTCCGACGAATTTGGTACCTAAATCCCTTAATTTGCGAATGTCTAATCGAATGTCTAATGTCTAACTGACCAATTAGACATTCGTTTTTTTAATGTGCAATGACCTCCGACGAATTTGGGTTATAGATCTTGTAATTTGCGAATGTCTAATCGAATGTCTAATGTCTAACTGACCAATTAGACATTCGTTTTTTTAATGTACATTGATCTCTGACGAATTTGGTACCTAAATCTCTTAATTTGCGAATGTCTAATCGAATGTCTAATGTCTAACTGACCAATTAGACATTCGTTTTTTGCATGTATAATGACCTCCGACGAATTTGGTACCTAAATCCCTTACTTTGCGAATGTCTAATCGAATGTCTAATGTCTAACTGACCAATTAGACATTCGTTTTTTTAATGTGCAATGACCTCCGACGAATTTGGGTTATATATCTTGTAATTTGCGAATGTCTAATCGAATGTCTAATGTCTAATTGACCAATTAGACATTCGTTTTTTGCATGTACAATGACCTCCGACGAATTTGGTACCTAAATCCCTTAATTTGCGAATGTCTAATCGAATGTCTAATGTCTAACTGACCAATTAGACATTCGTTTTTTGAATGTACAATGACCTCCGACGAATTTGGGTTATAGATCTTGTAATTTGCGAATGTCTAATTGAATGTCTAATGTCGAATTAGACATTCGATATTTAACATTTGCGATTTTTCTGAATGTCTAATTGAATGTCTAATGTCTAATTAGACATTTGATAATCAAAATTAGCGAATGTCTAATCGAATGTCTAACGTCTAATTAGACATTCGAATATTTTTTTTGAATGTCTAACGTCTAATGCTCTGCCAACTTCACACACTTTTATAAATAAGAAAAAAACATCCGGCGAATTTTGGGCCCGTAAACTAAACAATTAAAAACGCGTAGCCTAGAAAGTTTGGAAAAAGTGAACTTTTTCTCTGAGCTTTGATGAATTGGGTCAGGGCCGTAAACCAAACAATCAAAAACAGCGTAGCCTAGACAGTTGGGGAAAAGTTATTAAATACAAATTAAATGTGTATAAAGTTTTGTAATAACGGTAGAAGACAAACGTATTTTGTATCTTGTTGTTTCTTAAATCAGTTAATACAATTTATTGATTCATAAAGGTTGTTTTTTTCAATCAAACAACAGAGGTTTTTTTTAACAATAATAACATTGGTTTCTCCCTTTTCGATTACGTCACCCCATGGTACAAAATTAAAACCTATCCCATACTGACGCCGCGCTCCCACGCGGCGTCAATAAACCTTTACAGTACTGGAGCCTGTCCTCGTTGAGACATGTCCCCTGACAACACTACAGCATTTAATTTTGATCAAAACTGCTAGTGAAGAAAATAATCAGCCTAACCTATGTGGTTATATTGAGGTTGGATCAATTAACCCTTTTCCACATACAGCAAATCGGCAGCAGACGACTTTGAAAATATCTACTCAACAATATGGAAAATCTATATAATTGTAGGTGTAATTACTGAAAAAAGCTTAAAACATTGTTTTGAGCAATTTCCCCTTTTGTCACGATGTTTTCAAAAGTCGTCTGTTGCAGAAGCGTCAAAATGCGTCTATATGTGGGAAAGGGTTAAAGATTATCTCCAGAGAACGAGTGTCTGTAGAAACAAGTCGGAGTGTATTGAGATTGATATGCCGCCACGAACACCCAGACATATGATAGTTAAAAGCTGAAATTGTATTTGTATCGTCGGCTAGCTCTCGTTCGAGTGATCAGTGTGTTTATGTAAATCATAAGTTTATAAAACACTTTATATGATTAAAACTCTTTAATAATCGAATTTTCGACCACTTGGTCTTTATCAAGATTAAATACATACAACAGAAATTTATGTGCAGTCCATCTTTGTTTCGAAGAGATCAAGTTCGATTATTAAAGAGTTTTAATCATAAGTGTTTTAATGACTTTCTTCCCTTTGGGTAATATACAAAGTGCAAAAGTTTATAAGTTTATAAGTTTATTTGTTATTCTCGGTACATTTTAACATGAGGTAAAAATAACAACATTTATACATATTGTAGAATAGGAAAAGACCAGGCTATGAGGTATTAAATCAAAATAGTATATGAAATTCAAGAAGGAAAAAGAAAAGGAAAAAAAATACATAAAAAAAGAAAAGAAAAACGACATAAAAAAAATACAAAAAATGCAAAGATGCGTAAATTCCTGAGGTTAGTACATACATATATAATAATCCAGATGGCACGTTAGTTCTTCGAAGACAAAATGATTTTGATGAAGTTACAAGATTTTGTTATTTTTTTTCTGGTTATTTTCATTCATTATGCTTTTATAGGTAATTGCCGTCGGGTTTTAACTCTAGAAATTATTTCTCTCTGCTAAGAGATGCGTACAGTTAAAAATATAATGAAATTCATCTGCAATTTCCTGTAGATTTTCATTTATTACCGAGTCTATCGTTACGGTCTAAACCGCTCCATCGTTCACTTTCGATCGGTAAATAGTGATTACACAATGACATAAAGAAATTTATATGAAATGTTGTTATAAATGCGGAGGTATGATATCAAAATACTTTTCTAGACAGTGTTCAGTCTTGTACATTCGGTAGTGTATACACTTAGAAGTACAGTTCACACCACCATGTCATGTTTGGACGTATTGATAACTGAGAGAAAAATCTATCTTGGTTAATAACACAGATTTATTATCAATGTTAGACTGGTCATACCATTTATAACTTAATCCACACTCATCGAGAATTGACTTTACATTACTGAGCCATTTATAGTCATAATTACTATTAATATAATCTTTTAAAACAGTCTATATAGCCTTGCAGAGAGCTTTGTAGTATTACATAGAACATTGTGCCAATAGCCAATTATCCTTTTCTTGATCCTTATAGATATCGGATATCGTCCTAAATCACCGTATAACATGATATGAGGTGTGCTTTTTCTGACATGTAAAATATGTTTCAAGAAGTCTGTATGCACTTTTTCTAAAATTGAAAGATTACCAAAACCCCCTATTTCACACCCATAAGTCAATATAGGTAAAATTGTAGAATCAAATAATATTAGCTGACATTCAATTGTTAGTTCTAAATTCCTGATTTTCATATATAATCCGAAAAGTGCTTTCCGTGCTTGTTCAGCAGCATGTTTTTTGGTGATAGTAAAATGTCTATTCTTAGAAAAAAGTGCTCCTAAAAATTTAAATTCGTCAACTGTCTCAACTTTGTTGTTGTTCACTGATATGTTTCTTTTTCTACCTTTTCGATCGCCAAAGTCTAAGACTTTTGTTTTATTGTAATTGATATCTAACTTCCATTTGTAGCAATATTCAGCGAAAGTGTTCAATAGAGAAACTAACTCTTCTTCCGTATTCGCAAAAATGTCTACATCATCAGCATATCATATAATGACGAGCTCCAAGAAAATGTCTAGTGTGGGGTCAGTAATATTCAGACTTACTAGTATGTCATTTTGGGTTAACAGGTAGTTTTCGATGTCATTTAAGAAAATTGTAAACAAAATAGGTGATACATTTTCACCTTGTCTTACACCATTACAGCAAGGGAAAAAGTTCGACTGTATGCCATCTATAGATACACATGACTCATAATACACCACAGACGTCCCCGAAGAAATATCAGTGAATTCCGCAAGCTTCTTTATAAAACACGTTTACACCATCGTCTGAGCTTTAACTATTCAATGCATCGTTGACTTTTCCAAAAGCTTCAAGCGTTGTTCCAGCGGCGACCTTCTGTCAGTTTGATGTCCTTAACATTTTGGGAAGACACGAAGAAACTACATCTTTCGATTTAAAAAACGGGGAATACATCCACTTCAGCATTGAATTCTGATCAAAAGGCAATTGAAGAAAATAATTAGCCTTAAATTTTGATAACTCATGTGGTTATATGGGTTGGATTAATTATTTGTACGTGCGAGAGAACGAGTGTCTGTAGAAACAAGTCGGGTGTATTGAGATTTTTATGCAGCCTCGAACACCCAGACATGTGCTAGTTAAAACCTGAAATGGTATGTGCATCTTCGGCTAGCTCTCGCCCGAGTGATCAGGGTGTACATGTAAATCATAACACACCACTGAAGTCTTCGAAAAATAATCAGTGACTCCCGCAAGCTTCTTTATAAAACTGTTTTACAAGATAGTCCGTGCTATAACTATTCAAAGCATCATTGGCTTTATTAATAACTTCAAGCGTTGTTCCAGGACCTATTGTCATTTCGATGTCCTTAACATTATGGGAAGACACGGAGAAACTACTTCTTTCTATTTAAAAAACGGGGTAAACATCCATTCATGAACAAGCAAAACAGTTATGTCCTGCATTGTCACCTTTAATTCATACAGTGACATTTATATAGTGATATTTTTCGATGTTTACTTTGAGTTTTATCCAGTCTCTGTAAGTAAAATCATGAACAATTGTTTGTTTTGAAGTAAGATCGAAATACTAAATGTATTAAAGGCATGTGATTAGTAAATCTTGGATTTGGCCAGTTCTGAGGCAGTCAAAACACAATATTGTCCAATATTCAAGCAATAACCGTTTAATTGTATATTTTGATATTGTATGTTTTTAAAATCCTGTCATTTTGTTTTGTTTTGAAGTAAGACCTAGATACTCAAGGTTATATTGCATGTGATTGTGAAATATTGTATTTGGCCAGTTCTGAGGGAATATTGCTCGATCTTGCGAGGAAGGAACGAGTCCAAACACCATATGTTCCTATGTTCAAACAATAACCTTTTTATTGTGAATTTTAATATTGTCTTTTTTTTTTTAAATCTGTCGTTTTTAAGTTTTTATATACTTAAAACATTTAGAAAATTACCAAATGTTAACATATTACAATAAGGTACTGTATTTTTCCATTCGCGAATACAAACAAATGCTGTTTTGGGCACTTCTACAGTGTGTAAGGTAAAACGAAGTTCATCTAGTTAGGTCCACATGTCCCAGAAATAGGATAGTTGCTGCTGCACTGTGAATTCTACTGTATAGCACGCAACCAGCGTGTTCGTCTGTGTATCTGTTAAGCGGCCTGTAACACGAAAATCACCCTGTGGGAAAGAAACTAGGTTTTGATACTGCTTCAATGATCTATAAATGAAATATGCATCTACAAAGATAAACACTGATTCAATACAATAAAATGAGAGTAGCCCAAGGAAAACCAACCTTAAATGACATGTAACTTATTCATCCGAAGAGTTGAAATACATGTACATGTACATTTATTTTTAAATCGCATTTTCTAAAATTAAGTCAAATACACGTGTGGAAAAATTCCTGTCTGCGCATGGAAATGATCAAAATGGATAAAGCGTCTTGTTCAACCGTCCATCATTGATTGGCGAACAGTGTTGAGGAAAATCTTATAGTGCGGGGCTGCGCTGGTTGATCTGGTTCTGCACTGTTCGTAATTGCTTTACGATTGTTTTTTTTTGCACAATCTCACTGCTATCCGACCAGACTATTTGGCTGAACGTATATTGTATCTGACAATTGTGTACTGAGTTAAAATATGCATAAGACGTGTGGCCCTCAGATAGCAGCCCCGTAACTAATGGTGGACCAAACAACGGAAGTATACAAACGAGTACAAGACGGATGTTTGATGCAAAGCATCAAAGAGAAGCCGCAATATTTCGTTTCACATGAAGAAATAAGAAAAAAGATCATTTAAATCCACAAACATTAGAACAATTTAATCTGTAGTCAGTAATGCTGATGTCGGTTATTGAAGTTTTATGTAGGATATTTAACCTGGCAGGGTCTGTGTTTTAAGTGAATGAGATAATTTAGAGTTAAACTGATCATGAAAAGTGACATAAAATACTAACGATAAATGGACAAGAGGTTATGATAAATTTAAATTAGTACCAAAAACAATCAAATATTTGTATTGAACACACGCCCTGAATTATGATAATGTTTTATCAAATAATGCTGACACACAGAAAATCTGTTTTTCGTTTGTATCGGTAAGTCATGATAGTGGATAAGGATTTCCCACATAAAACAAATCTGCAGTAGACGACTTTGAAACTATCAAGTAAAAAAATCACTATAAATGATCGTATGATAATTGAAAAGTGTTGAAATTATTGTGGCAAATGCAGATATTGCTCATTATGAGCAATTTCTCCTTTTGACACAATAATTTCAATGATGTTTACCCTGACAGACTTTAAAATCATCAAGTACAAAACATAGAAAATCTCTATAAATGATAGTAAGATAATTGAAAAGAGTTGAAATTATTGTGGCAAATTGAGCAATTGAAAATCAAAGCTGTCGGATTACAAACGAACAATCTCGAGTTGACGAAACTCGTTTCGTGATTAGCATTCAGAAAATCAAGGAAACGTATTTCAATGTACACGTAATCCGAAAGACTGACAAGAGCTGCAGCGACTTTTGAAAACATTGTGACAAAAAGAGAAATTGATCACGAGAAATTTATCCTTTTGCTACAATGTTTTCTACTTTATGTCCATACATTTAGCAAGATGTTCCAATTTTTACTTAATGTGCTACATATCTGTTGTACGTGGGAAAGGCTTAACATAGGAACTAGTTTCAGTTTTTTTGAAAACGTTAAACCAGTGCATGAAAATTTACTTGAATTTATTTCTCAAACTGTAAATTTACCAGTTACCGGATATAAGAGTTGTAATGCTGTCTACATTAACAGTGATAAGTTAAATACAGTTCAGTTAATCCGATCACACTTTGTTTGTAAGAACCAGAAGATTTCATTTCATTTAAGTTTTCTGGATGTTCACATCGCACCCATGATAAAACATGTTGTCGGCTAGGCAAAATACACCGATATCGTGATTACCGCGATATTCATGAAATGTGAAACTACAACAGCGTATAAGAACGAAATTGATTTTCTCAAACTGTTAATTTACCAGTTGATAAAAGAGTTGAAATGCTGTCTACATTTACAGTGATAAGTTAAATACAGTTCAGTTAATCCGATCACACTTTGTTTGTAAGAACCAGAAGATTTCATTTCATTTAAGTTTTCTGGATGTTCACATCGCATCCGTGATGTTGTCGGCTATGCAAAATACACCGATATCGTGTTTACCGCGATATTCATGAAATGTGAAACTGCAACAGCGAAAAAGAACGAAATTGATCTTGAAACAGATATTTCTGTGGTTTAAATCTGTTCATGTCAGTATTTTGTGATGACAATTGTACTCAAAGTTAACTTTGAATCAAGTATGTACTGAACATGAAAGTCAGATTATTAAAAACAAATTAAGCAAATGAAAAATGTATGTGAAATTACAATAAAGATGAAAATCTATAAATAGACTATAGATGAATGGTACTGTCTTTTATTTTAGCTCTTAACTTGATTCGGGAACCAGAGTCGCTGCGCGGCCGCTTACGACATTTACAAACTAGACCAAATTGAAATCGGTTTAAAACGCGTTGGTGAATACGGATTAAATCTAAAACGTGGACTAAAGATTAAGATTTAGATTTAGTCAAAAATCTAAATTGAAAAGTTAAGTGAATACGGGACGTGGATTCTTCGTCTAATTACTGCGTAATATATCATAGGATGTAATTTTAAGGAACCAGACTACGTTTACTAATTCAATAGAAGGGTTCTCTATTTTACTATCTAGACTAGATACAGTATGAATTTCGCTTGAATAAAAATGTACATACATTCAATTAATATACTGGCCTTTGTCTTTTGTTTTTAATTTGTAAAACCCACACATGTATATAGAATGTAAAAGGGATGTTTTAAAAGTCTTAGTAAGGACAAAGAGAAATCAAGATATGTGGTCACGGTGGCAGGTCTAAATATTCTCCTTGTCCGAAATTTCTAAGCATCCCTACAGGAAGCCGCCTCCTGGCGGCTTCCAATAAACATTGTATGGCAAACCACCGATCTACACTTTGCAATAACCAGACCCAAGCTCGAGTTGCAGTTTGGGCTACACATTTTTATGTTTACATTATAATCAAGATACAAGAACACACGTAACATATTTTATATGTTTATATTAAACGGATGTAATTGCGTAAATTTAGGTAATGGATTGATATTACAAATGCGCCTTATCTGATTCCTGTGTATGGTTTATAAAACAATATATAGAGGATATTTGTTTGTTTCGAGTGGATATGGAATATGTCTCATCGAGAAGTGATACAATTTTAATATTTTTACGAGCGCGTTAAAATTGTATCACTTCGAGATGAGATATATTCCATATCCACTAAAAACAAACACATTTTATTTTTTATTCTATGCTTATTGATGACGAAAGAATGGGACTATTTAGTGTCTTCGTACCTGTTCACACCCGGACAGCTATATATATCAACACAGTGGTCTCCCTTTATAAGTAATAAAGTGTTTCCGGCATACCTATATCACTCACAGTTATACTTAGTCTATAAGGCGAATTTCAACATTGAGAATATAAGCGAAGTTATGAATTTCAAAGCGGTTCCAAAAAAGTAATTTATCCAACGCCAAACACAATTTTGAATGACTTGACTTACCAAAGCAATCCAGGCCCATGCTCCACGAGCAGCGGGGATGTAGAAAGGGTGTGGTGACAAGGTGTATGCACCGTTCTGAAACGGGCACCTGCAAGGGACGTTACTAGCTACTAGTTGCCATGGACAACCGCGGTACATGAACCAGTCCAGCAAGCTACAGGCATCATACGAGCTGGAAAATGCAATTATTGTATATGAGCCGTCAAGCGGGGAAACCAACATAATGGAATCTGCGTAATGTATCGACCCAGATCAGTCTGTGCAGTCCGCGCAGGCTAATCCGGGCCGACACATTCCGTCTCAGGGTTATAGAGGTATAAAGTAATCATCAAATCCTCGTTCCCTGTCATCAATGCCTGTCTTTATTTCATATTATGCAGAAGGTCCATCATTATGATTCCTGAAACAGAAAATCCACAGGAGGCGAGAAGTGTCTTCCCGGGTCAGCCTGCGCGGCATGCTTAGGCTGATCCGGGTCGATACTTTACGCAGAGTCCACAATGTTGGTTTTCTCGCGGGACGGCTCATATATGTATACACGTATTAATTTTCATACACTTGACATTTGCCAATTGAATTATGTTGAATATGTAAAAATATATCAGTTACGTAACTACGACAGGTTAATGTGCACGGAGTGTAAAACTTATGTTTAACCCTTTAACACATGCAACAATTCTGACGACTTAGAAAACATCTTGATAAAACTATTGAAACTCTCTATGAATGAAAAAGACCACTAATTAAATAGAGGTGAAAACATTCTTGCAAATTGACCGATTGCTCAAAATGAGCAATTTCACCTTTTGTCACACTGTTTTCAAAAGTCGTCTGCTGGAGAGGCGTCCAAAAGCGTCTGGATCTGAGAAAGGGTTAACATTGTTAACGCAATGGTATTCCGAATTGTATTGTCGTGTAAATTTAACGCATTTCATGTCTACTTTGTCAATGAATACTATTCATTTTTAAGTAAAATAACCTTGCTATCGAATAGATATCTTGAGATACGTTAATGTTTACTAACTATACATACATGACATATTTCGACGCATTTGCAGAAAACCACGTTTGCAAACAATGTGGCAGAAGGAAAACTTGCTCATAATGAAAAATGACCTATTTTGCTACAATGATTTGGACTATTCAAAAGTTATATATTTTGGTTTATAGAAACTTTTCCATGGTTTGGCCTAGTTATTATAAAAGTCGTATGCAGCATATACATATGTCGTATGTGGGAAAAAGCTAATGTGTCACGATTATTTGAGCCAACATTATGGACTCTGCGTAATGTATCGACCCGGATCAGGCTAATCCGGGCCGACATCTTTTGTGTAAGGGGGGTAGAGACAAGCCGGAGAAATGATTCCTGAAATAGAAAATTCACAGGAGGCGAAAAGTGTCTATCCGGGTCGATACTTTTCCGCAGAATCCACAATGTTGGTTTTCTCGCGGGACGGCTCATTTTACAGTCAGCATAATCTCAATACTCACCAGCTGCCTACACTTGAAATACACGGAATTGTAAAATAATCGAATATGAAGTATTTCTGCATCGAAACATCTAATCTCAAATCACCAGTAACGTTTCTATTGATAGTAACATCTCCAGAAGCCCGCACGTGACCGGGAATGTTGACAGGATGACGATCAAGGAAAATGTTGTTGAAGGAGATCAGCTTGTTTAGCGGGTCTATAGCATCTGGAAAATATTGAAGATAACAAAGATTACCAAATCTCAAACTGGATCAATCATACTAAACATTTTTAAGATATGATTTAAAAGCTAAATGTTCACATCACGGAACCAAGGTCATTCTTGCGTAAAGAAAATGTAAATGGCACAACAATGTGATAATAGCTAGTCAAGAAGTAACACATGTATCCATAACTCGATTTATATAAATCACTTGAGTACGATTGATGGATTGATTGGTGTTTTACGCCGCTTTCAACATGTTTTTCAGTTATATCACGGCGTTTCCTGGGTAAGTTACCTGTATTACTGGTCCATTTATCCTGAGACCAGCCAGTCAGTCGTAATGCTAACCCCGCAACCCTGAGCGCCAAGGAGGGCAGCCGTTACTACCATTTTAAAGTCTTGGTATGACCCGACCGGAGATCGAACCCGCGACCTCCAGCACCCGAGGCGGACGCTCTATCACTACACCACCGAGGCGGTACTTTAGTACGACATTATACACACAACGTGAGAACCGACATTGAAAAGCTTTGCAATTAACCATCAAATTGCACACGTTTTTAGTCGGTATTAATTCCTAATAAATATATCCAGACGGATCTAGGATTCCTGTATGGCAGAAACGTGAACAGGTAAGATCCTGATCAGATTGCGTGGCGGCACAGGCTGATCTTGACTCTTTGATGGTCGCATAGTCCATAAGGTCGGTTTCCGCGTTACTTGACTTACATTTAAAAAGAGTTATAAACATTGTGGAAAATGGAAAAAATGCTCATTATTACCAATTTCTTCATTGCCATAATGTTTTCAACAAGTCGTCTGCTGTAGAAGCGTCATATATGGTATATATTTTTGAAAGGGTTAACTCGGTGTGCTGGTATATAAGCATTGCGCTCAGGAATCAGTAGCTGTAATTTGATTGGTTGATTCGATACTGGTAACTATCGTAACAGCTGTTTGAAAGCACTTCACGATAAACCGCGAGAGTAAGTATTCGAGGAAATGCTATGATATATGAGCAGTTCCAAGAGAAAACCAACATTATGGACTCTGCGTAATGTATCGACCCAGATCAGCCTGCGCAGTCCGCGCAGTCTAATCCGGGCCGACATATTCCGTCCCATGGGGATAAAGGATTTCTGAAACGGAAAATCCACAGGAGGCGAAAAGTGTCTATCCGGGTTAGCCTGCGCGGCATGGTTAGGCTGATCCGGTCGATACTTCACGCAATGTCCACAATGTTGGTATTTCATTGAACGACTCATATATATATATATATATATATATATATGTCAGGTAAACGCCGTTTCAAATGTATTTGAGTTATATCAGGATGACAGTACACTCATTCGTCTAGGAAATGCGCATTGAAAAATGTCAGTGTACCATAACCACTGCAATGTAGGGTCATTTATCATGTCGGATTGTCCAAGGAAACGCAGGATTGTAACTAAACTTCTGTTGAAAAAAGTGTACTTACCGCACTCATAGAGTCTAAATTGTACATATCCGTTTGTTAAACCAATACATGTAGTCAGTCCAACAATTGCTATTTGAAGTAACAATTTCATTGTTGTAGCTTAATGACAGAACCTTTATTCCATCTGCATTACAAAGAATACCGCTTCATATTAAATCGCGCATACGTTTAGTAAGTATAGTTATAATGAATGCACCAGTGTATGATAAAACGTACACATCGACTGTTCGTATATTTTACATATTTAGATCAGCTTGTGCATCCGCACGGTCAGATCAAGATCTACACAGTTCACATATTACGTATACACGCTTGTTAGACGTTTCTGTCAACTTGTGTATACTCTGAAAATACTGAGCAGGTGGACATAATGATCGGAGCCTTCACTTTTCAGAAATTCCAAGTTGTACATTTACTAACGCACTGGCTAACATTGCCTATTTTTCACATCCAGAGGAAAAACAAGCTGCCATCCCTTTTTACAGTATGTTAGTATTGTTGTTTTTGTAAATTAGGTAAAAGAGCAATCTGATTTTCATTCTTTTTCTTGGAAGTTCTACCTCATGAACAAATACGTTATAATTCCAACGTCTGTATCAGTTCCTTAAACCCAGCGATTGTTGTCGTTTCTCCGTTATTTTAATGATACGTGACGCATTCAATAATCGTCCACTGTGATCTTGCTAACTTGAGAAAGGGTAATAAGGCTGTTGTTATAGGGTTGAAGCTAATGGAATCAGACACGCAGGGCGTAAACTACAACACCGGTTCCCCTGTAAACGTTAGGGTTGATATTCGTCACACTTTTAACCTCGTTCCCACACACGCAGACGAATTTTGCTGCAGACGAACTGTGAAAACATTGAAAACAAAAGGTGAAATTGTTCATTATGATCGCCTTTTCCTTTTGCCCCAATGTTTTCAACTTTATTGAATATATATATTTAGTTACATTGTTTCCATATAATACATTTCCATATGTTCCAATGTTCCCATATAATATATTTTCATTTTATTCTGACAAGGGGTATGTATATATATGTATATGTGTATTTATGTAGGGGGTGGATACATGGAATGGTACGCAGGACATGGAAGTCGAGAGAGACAACCGACATTGTATATTTGACATTGAAGTTTATATGAAGATTTGCAAGGGGGCTTTGAACGCGATTTGATTTACACCTAAGTTAATTAGTACTCGTGTGAGACCGGTATGGCAAAATATGCGAATGGGCCCTGGTGGTTTTCTTGAATATAGTGATCTAAGCCAAACCGATGGTATGGTTGGATAGAGGAGAGTTTCTTCTACCAGCAAATGTCAAAACAACCTAGGATCGGGCTACTTTTAAACGTTTGCGATGCGGAACAAAAGTTGAATACGCACATTTGCGATCCATTTGGGTATCACACTGGTGTACTTTCTCCTAAATGAATGTTTATATATATATTTTAGTTTAATGTCTTTAGGGCCATGCAGATGATACTGGCACGTTATGTTTTATGCTACTTTCCAAAACACCACAGTTTGGCGTGTTTCTTCTCAAGGATGTTTCGTGTCACTTTCCACAATGTTTCCGTCATATCTATGTGTGAGAACAGAACAAAACAGAATATAAGCTTTATTCATATATGGTTCATCTTGAAAAGATTTACATTATACATGGGCAGACGAAACGTATCAGACGATGACAATTTGTTTAATGTTAATCCTCTGTCTGCATTTCTGTGATAAAAGAATAGAACAGAACAGAACAGAACCTTTCATTAATAATATAATATACAAATTTATACGGCATACACAAACTATATACCAGACGATGTTAATATTAATGTCAGATGTAATAGCAGTTAGTGATTGTATGACATATAACGGAACAGAACCTTTATTCATATAGGATTGATCTTGAACATATTTCAATTTAAATCTTTACGTAATCAAAGGCCACCGGCCCAAAATACATAATAAAATGTTACAAATAATAAAACATCATGATGTTTTCAAAGGTCGTTTTGATGGCGTTTTTGGTTTTTTAGGCCGTTTTCTACAGCATTTATGTTAAATATCCCTCACTGCTCACAGACCCATGCTTCTTGGGTGAATCATCCCATCTACGCGATAAAAACAATAAACATCTACGCGATAAAAACAATAAACATCTACGCGATAAAAACAGCCATTGCTCATCATGTTTTCAAAGGTCGTTCTGCTTGCATTGTTGGGGTTTTAGGCCGTTTTCAACAGCGTGTATGCCCAATCGCCATCACAGTGCACATACTCATGTTTTCTGGGTGATTCTACCCAGCTAGGCAATATGACTGAAAACAGTGTGGTAAGAGGCGCCATTGCTCATCATGTTTTCAACAGCATTTATATTAGATAGCCCTCACTGCTCACGCACACATGCTTCCTGGGTGAATCAGCCCATCTACGCGATAGGACGATATGATGTTTTCAAAGGTCGTTTTGATTGCGTTGTTTAATTTTTTTTAGGCCGTTTTCAACAGCATTTATGTTAAATACCCCTCACTGCTCACACACCCATGCTTCCTGGGTGAATCATCCCATCTACGCGATAGGACTGAACACAGTGTGGTACATAAGGAGCCATTGCTCATCATGTTTTCAAAGATCAATGTGATTGCATTGTTGGGGTTTATTGGCCGTTTTCAACAGCATTTATGTCCAGTCACTCTCACAGTTCACAAACTCATGGGACCTGGGTGAATCAACCCAGCTATGCGATAGGACTGAAAACGGTGTGGAAAGAGGAGCCATTGCTAATCACGTTTGTTTGTATTGTTGGGTGTTTTACGTCGTTTTCAACATCATATATGTCCAATCACCCGCACTGTTCACATACGCATGCGTCCTGGGTGAATCAATCCAGCTACTCAATAGTACTGAAAACACTGTGACAAAGGGAGCAATTGCCCGCCCTGCTTTCAGAGGTCGTCTGGTTTGTATTGTTGGGTGTTTAATGCCGTTTTCAACATCATTCCAGTCATACCACCCCCGTCAGTTCACACACCCGTGATTCCTGGGTGAATTAACCCAGCTATATGCAATAGACCTGAACACATTGTGGTAAGAGGAGCAATTGTCCGCCATGCTTTAACATGTCGTTTTGCTTGCATTGTAGGGATTTTGATCTTGGAAGCGAGTTGTTGCAATGACTAAATAAGTGTGGAAAGTGGTATAAAATATATACATGTGGGAAAGGGTTGGTATGTTTTAAATGGTCTTCGCACCTCTGCAGGCCAAATCCCTTTCGGCGGTACAGTGAACGATATTCCCACATGCATAATCAACTCCCTATAAAATGAACTATCGAAAACATTGTGATAAAAACAGCCATTGCTCATCATGTTTTCAAAGGTCGTTCTGCTTGCATTGTTGGGGTTTTAGGCCGTTTTCAACAGCGTGTATGCCCAATCGCCATCACAGTGCACATACTCATGTTTTCTGGGTGATTCTACCCAGCTAGGCAATATGACTGAAAACAGTGTGGTAAGAGGCGCCATTGCTCATCATGTTTTCAACAGCATTTATATTAGATAGCCCTCACTGCTCACGCACACATGCTTCCTGGGTGAATCAGCCCATCTACGCGATAGGACGATATGATGTTTTCAAAGGTCGTTTTGATTGCGTTGTTTAATTTTTTTTAGGCCGTTTTCAACAGCATTTATGTTAAATACCCCTCACTGCTCACACACCCATGCTTCCTGGGTGAATCATCCCATCTACGCGATAGGACTGAACACAGTGTGGTACATAAGGAGCCATTGCTCATCATGTTTTCAAAGATCAATGTGATTGCATTGTTGGGGTTTATTGGCCGTTTTCAACAGCATTTATGTCCAGTCACTCTCACAGTTCACAAACTCATGGGACCTGGGTGAATCAACCCAGCTATGCGATAGGACTGAAAACGGTGTGGAAAGAGGAGCCATTGCTAATCACGTTTGTTTGTATTGTTGGGTGTTTTACGTCGTTTTCAACATCATATATGTCCAATCACCCGCACTGTTCACATACGCATGCGTCCTGGGTGAATCAATCCAGCTACTCAATAGTACTGAAAACACTGTGACAAAGGGAGCAATTGCCCGCCCTGCTTTCAGAGGTCGTCTGGTTTGTATTGTTGGGTGTTTAATGCCGTTTTCAACATCATTCCAGTCATACCACCCCCGTCAGTTCACACACCCGTGATTCCTGGGTGAATTAACCCAGCTATATGCAATAGACCTGAACACATTGTGGTAAGAGGAGCAATTGTCCGCCATGCTTTAACATGTCGTTTTGCTTGCATTGTAGGGATTTTGATCTTGGAAGCGAGTTGTTGCAATGACTAAATAAGTGTGGAAAGTGGTATAAAATATATACATGTGGGAAAGGGTTGGTATGTTTTAAATGGTCTTCGCACCTCTGCAGGCCAAATCCCTTTCGGCGGTACAGTGAACGATATTCCCACATGCATAATCAACTCCCTATAAAATGAACTATCGAAAACATTGTGATAAAAACAGCCATTGCTCATCATGTTTTCAAAGGTCGTTCTGCTTGCATTGTTGGGGTTTTAGGCCGTTTTCAACAGCGTGTATGCCCAATCGCCATCACAGTGCACATACTCATGTTTTCTGGGTGATTCTACCCAGCTAGGCAATATGACTGAAAACAGTGTGGTAAGAGGCGCCATTGCTCATCATGTTTTCAACAGCATTTATATTAGATAGCCCTCACTGCTCACGCACACATGCTTCCTGGGTGAATCAGCCCATCTACGCGATAGGACGATATGATGTTTTCAAAGGTCGTTTTGATTGCGTTGTTTAATTTTTTTTAGGCCGTTTTCAACAGCATTTATGTTAAATACCCCTCACTGCTCACACACCCATGCTTCCTGGGTGAATCATCCCATCTACGCGATAGGACTGAACACAGTGTGGTACATAAGGAGCCATTGCTCATCATGTTTTCAAAGATCAATGTGATTGCATTGTTGGGGTTTATTGGCCGTTTTCAACAGCATTTATGTCCAGTCACTCTCACAGTTCACAAACTCATGGGACCTGGGTGAATCAACCCAGCTATGCGATAGGACTGAAAACGGTGTGGAAAGAGGAGCCATTGCTAATCACGTTTGTTTGTATTGTTGGGTGTTTTACGTCGTTTTCAACATCATATATGTCCAATCACCCGCACTGTTCACATACGCATGCGTCCTGGGTGAATCAATCCAGCTACTCAATAGTACTGAAAACACTGTGACAAAGGGAGCAATTGCCCGCCCTGCTTTCAGAGGTCGTCTGGTTTGTATTGTTGGGTGTTTAATGCCGTTTTCAACATCATTCCAGTCATACCACCCCCGTCAGTTCACACACCCGTGATTCCTGGGTGAATTAACCCAGCTATATGCAATAGACCTGAACACATTGTGGTAAGAGGAGCAATTGTCCGCCATGCTTTAACATGTCGTTTTGCTTGCATTGTAGGGATTTTGATCTTGGAAGCGAGTTGTTGCAATGACTAAATAAGTGTGGAAAGTGGTATAAAATATATACATGTGGGAAAGGGTTGGTATGTTTTAAATGGTCTTCGCACCTCTGCAGGCCAAATCCCTTTCGGCGGTACAGTGAACGATATTCCCACATGCATAATCAACTCCCTATAAAATGAACTATCGAAAACATTGTGATAAAAACAGCCATTGCTCATCATGTTTTCAAAGGTCGTTCTGCTTGCATTGTTGGGGTTTTAGGCCGTTTTCAACAGCGTGTATGCCCAATCGCCATCACAGTGCACATACTCATGTTTTCTGGGTGATTCTACCCAGCTAGGCAATATGACTGAAAACAGTGTGGTAAGAGGCGCCATTGCTCATCATGTTTTCAACAGCATTTATATTAGATAGCCCTCACTGCTCACGCACACATGCTTCCTGGGTGAATCAGCCCATCTACGCGATAGGACGATATGATGTTTTCAAAGGTCGTTTTGATTGCGTTGTTTAATTTTTTTTAGGCCGTTTTCAACAGCATTTATGTTAAATACCCCTCACTGCTCACACACCCATGCTTCCTGGGTGAATCATCCCATCTACGCGATAGGACTGAACACAGTGTGGTACATAAGGAGCCATTGCTCATCATGTTTTCAAAGATCAATGTGATTGCATTGTTGGGGTTTATTGGCCGTTTTCAACAGCATTTATGTCCAGTCACTCTCACAGTTCACAAACTCATGGGACCTGGGTGAATCAACCCAGCTATGCGATAGGACTGAAAACGGTGTGGAAAGAGGAGCCATTGCTAATCACGTTTGTTTGTATTGTTGGGTGTTTTACGTCGTTTTCAACATCATATATGTCCAATCACCCGCACTGTTCACATACGCATGCGTCCTGGGTGAATCAATCCAGCTACTCAATAGTACTGAAAACACTGTGACAAAGGGAGCAATTGCCCGCCCTGCTTTCAGAGGTCGTCTGGTTTGTATTGTTGGGTGTTTAATGCCGTTTTCAACATCATTCCAGTCATACCACCCCCGTCAGTTCACACACCCGTGATTCCTGGGTGAATTAACCCAGCTATATGCAATAGACCTGAACACATTGTGGTAAGAGGAGCAATTGTCCGCCATGCTTTAACATGTCGTTTTGCTTGCATTGTAGGGATTTTGATCTTGGAAGCGAGTTGTTGCAATGACTAAATAAGTGTGGAAAGTGGTATAAAATATATACATGTGGGAAAGGGTTGGTATGTTTTAAATGGTCTTCGCACCTCTGCAGGCCAAATCCCTTTCGGCGGTACAGTGAACGATATTCCCACATGCATAATCAACTCCCTATAAAATGAACTATCGAAAACATTGTGATAAAAACAGCCATTGCTCATCATGTTTTCAAAGGTCGTTCTGCTTGCATTGTTGGGGTTTTAGGCCGTTTTCAACAGCGTGTATGCCCAATCGCCATCACAGTGCACATACTCATGTTTTCTGGGTGATTCTACCCAGCTAGGCAATATGACTGAAAACAGTGTGGTAAGAGGCGCCATTGCTCATCATGTTTTCAACAGCATTTATATTAGATAGCCCTCACTGCTCACGCACACATGCTTCCTGGGTGAATCAGCCCATCTACGCGATAGGACGATATGATGTTTTCAAAGGTCGTTTTGATTGCGTTGTTTAATTTTTTTTAGGCCGTTTTCAACAGCATTTATGTTAAATACCCCTCACTGCTCACACACCCATGCTTCCTGGGTGAATCATCCCATCTACGCGATAGGACTGAACACAGTGTGGTACATAAGGAGCCATTGCTCATCATGTTTTCAAAGATCAATGTGATTGCATTGTTGGGGTTTATTGGCCGTTTTCAACAGCATTTATGTCCAGTCACTCTCACAGTTCACAAACTCATGGGACCTGGGTGAATCAACCCAGCTATGCGATAGGACTGAAAACGGTGTGGAAAGAGGAGCCATTGCTAATCACGTTTGTTTGTATTGTTGGGTGTTTTACGTCGTTTTCAACATCATATATGTCCAATCACCCGCACTGTTCACATACGCATGCGTCCTGGGTGAATCAATCCAGCTACTCAATAGTACTGAAAACACTGTGACAAAGGGAGCAATTGCCCGCCCTGCTTTCAGAGGTCGTCTGGTTTGTATTGTTGGGTGTTTAATGCCGTTTTCAACATCATTCCAGTCATACCACCCCCGTCAGTTCACACACCCGTGATTCCTGGGTGAATTAACCCAGCTATATGCAATAGACCTGAACACATTGTGGTAAGAGGAGCAATTGTCCGCCATGCTTTAACATGTCGTTTTGCTTGCATTGTAGGGATTTTGATCTTGGAAGCGAGTTGTTGCAATGACTAAATAAGTGTGGAAAGTGGTATAAAATATATACATGTGGGAAAGGGTTGGTATGTTTTAAATGGTCTTCGCACCTCTGCAGGCCAAATCCCTTTCGGCGGTACAGTGAACGATATTCCCACATGCATAATCAACTCCCTATAAAATGAACTATCGAAAACATTGTGATAAAAACAGCCATTGCTCATCATGTTTTCAAAGGTCGTTCTGCTTGCATTGTTGGGGTTTTAGGCCGTTTTCAACAGCGTGTATGCCCAATCGCCATCACAGTGCACATACTCATGTTTTCTGGGTGATTCTACCCAGCTAGGCAATATGACTGAAAACAGTGTGGTAAGAGGCGCCATTGCTCATCATGTTTTCAACAGCATTTATATTAGATAGCCCTCACTGCTCACGCACACATGCTTCCTGGGTGAATCAGCCCATCTACGCGATAGGACGATATGATGTTTTCAAAGGTCGTTTTGATTGCGTTGTTTAATTTTTTTTAGGCCGTTTTCAACAGCATTTATGTTAAATACCCCTCACTGCTCACACACCCATGCTTCCTGGGTGAATCATCCCATCTACGCGATAGGACTGAACACAGTGTGGTACATAAGGAGCCATTGCTCATCATGTTTTCAAAGATCAATGTGATTGCATTGTTGGGGTTTATTGGCCGTTTTCAACAGCATTTATGTCCAGTCACTCTCACAGTTCACAAACTCATGGGACCTGGGTGAATCAACCCAGCTATGCGATAGGACTGAAAACGGTGTGGAAAGAGGAGCCATTGCTAATCACGTTTGTTTGTATTGTTGGGTGTTTTACGTCGTTTTCAACATCATATATGTCCAATCACCCGCACTGTTCACATACGCATGCGTCCTGGGTGAATCAATCCAGCTACTCAATAGTACTGAAAACACTGTGACAAAGGGAGCAATTGCCCGCCCTGCTTTCAGAGGTCGTCTGGTTTGTATTGTTGGGTGTTTAATGCCGTTTTCAACATCATTCCAGTCATACCACCCCCGTCAGTTCACACACCCGTGATTCCTGGGTGAATTAACCCAGCTATATGCAATAGACCTGAACACATTGTGGTAAGAGGAGCAATTGTCCGCCATGCTTTAACATGTCGTTTTGCTTGCATTGTAGGGATTTTGATCTTGGAAGCGAGTTGTTGCAATGACTAAATAAGTGTGGAAAGTGGTATAAAATATATACATGTGGGAAAGGGTTGGTATGTTTTAAATGGTCTTCGCACCTCTGCAGGCCAAATCCCTTTCGGCGGTACAGTGAACGATATTCCCACATGCATAATCAACTCCCTATAAAATGAACTATCGAAAACATTGTGATAAAAACAGCCATTGCTCATCATGTTTTCAAAGGTCGTTCTGCTTGCATTGTTGGGGTTTTAGGCCGTTTTCAACAGCGTGTATGCCCAATCGCCATCACAGTGCACATACTCATGTTTTCTGGGTGATTCTACCCAGCTAGGCAATATGACTGAAAACAGTGTGGTAAGAGGCGCCATTGCTCATCATGTTTTCAACAGCATTTATATTAGATAGCCCTCACTGCTCACGCACACATGCTTCCTGGGTGAATCAGCCCATCTACGCGATAGGACGATATGATGTTTTCAAAGGTCGTTTTGATTGCGTTGTTTAATTTTTTTTAGGCCGTTTTCAACAGCATTTATGTTAAATACCCCTCACTGCTCACACACCCATGCTTCCTGGGTGAATCATCCCATCTACGCGATAGGACTGAACACAGTGTGGTACATAAGGAGCCATTGCTCATCATGTTTTCAAAGATCAATGTGATTGCATTGTTGGGGTTTATTGGCCGTTTTCAACAGCATTTATGTCCAGTCACTCTCACAGTTCACAAACTCATGGGACCTGGGTGAATCAACCCAGCTATGCGATAGGACTGAAAACGGTGTGGAAAGAGGAGCCATTGCTAATCACGTTTGTTTGTATTGTTGGGTGTTTTACGTCGTTTTCAACATCATATATGTCCAATCACCCGCACTGTTCACATACGCATGCGTCCTGGGTGAATCAATCCAGCTACTCAATAGTACTGAAAACACTGTGACAAAGGGAGCAATTGCCCGCCCTGCTTTCAGAGGTCGTCTGGTTTGTATTGTTGGGTGTTTAATGCCGTTTTCAACATCATTCCAGTCATACCACCCCCGTCAGTTCACACACCCGTGATTCCTGGGTGAATTAACCCAGCTATATGCAATAGACCTGAACACATTGTGGTAAGAGGAGCAATTGTCCGCCATGCTTTAACATGTCGTTTTGCTTGCATTGTAGGGATTTTGATCTTGGAAGCGAGTTGTTGCAATGACTAAATAAGTGTGGAAAGTGGTATAAAATATATACATGTGGGAAAGGGTTGGTATGTTTTAAATGGTCTTCGCACCTCTGCAGGCCAAATCCCTTTCGGCGGTACAGTGAACGATATTCCCACATGCATAATCAACTCCCTATAAAATGAACTATCGAAAACATTGTGATAAAAACAGCCATTGCTCATCATGTTTTCAAAGGTCGTTCTGCTTGCATTGTTGGGGTTTTAGGCCGTTTTCAACAGCGTGTATGCCCAATCGCCATCACAGTGCACATACTCATGTTTTCTGGGTGATTCTACCCAGCTAGGCAATATGACTGAAAACAGTGTGGTAAGAGGCGCCATTGCTCATCATGTTTTCAACAGCATTTATATTAGATAGCCCTCACTGCTCACGCACACATGCTTCCTGGGTGAATCAGCCCATCTACGCGATAGGACGATATGATGTTTTCAAAGGTCGTTTTGATTGCGTTGTTTAATTTTTTTTAGGCCGTTTTCAACAGCATTTATGTTAAATACCCCTCACTGCTCACACACCCATGCTTCCTGGGTGAATCATCCCATCTACGCGATAGGACTGAACACAGTGTGGTACATAAGGAGCCATTGCTCATCATGTTTTCAAAGATCAATGTGATTGCATTGTTGGGGTTTATTGGCCGTTTTCAACAGCATTTATGTCCAGTCACTCTCACAGTTCACAAACTCATGGGACCTGGGTGAATCAACCCAGCTATGCGATAGGACTGAAACGGTGTGGAAAGAGGAGCCATTGCTAATCACGTTTGTTTGTATTGTTGGGTGTTTTACGTCGTTTTCAACATCATATATGTCCAATCACCCGCACTGTTCACATACGCATGCGTCCTGGGTGAATCAATCCAGCTACTCAATAGTACTGAAAACACTGTGACAAAGGGAGCAATTGCCCGCCCTGCTTTCAGAGGTCGTCTGGTTTGTATTGTTGGGTGTTTAATGCCGTTTTCAACATCATTCCAGTCATACCACCCCCGTCAGTTCACACACCCGTGATTCCTGGGTGAATTAACCCAGCTATATGCAATAGACCTGAACACATTGTGGTAAGAGGAGCAATTGTCCGCCATGCTTTAACATGTCGTTTTGCTTGCATTGTAGGGATTTTGATCTTGGAAGCGAGTTGTTGCAATGACTAAATAAGTGTGGAAAGTGGTATAAAATATATACATGTGGGAAAGGGTTGGTATGTTTTAAATGGTCTTCGCACCTCTGCAGGCCAAATCCCTTTCGGCGGTACAGTGAACGATATTCCCACATGCATAATCAACTCCCTATAAAATGAACTATCGAAAACATTGTGATAAAAACAGCCATTGCTCATCATGTTTTCAAAGGTTATTCTGCATAAATGCTGTCGAAAACGACCTAAGACAACCAACAACGCAATCAAAACGACCTTTGAAAACATGGTAAGCAATCGCTCCTCTTACCACACTGTTTTCAGTCCTATTGCCTAGCTGTGTAGAATCACCCAAAAAAACACGAGTATGTGCACTGTGATGGCGATTGGGCATACATGCTGTTGAAAACGGCCTAAAACCCCGACAATGCAAGCAAAACGACCTTTGAAAACATGATGAGCAATGGCTGTTTTTATCACAATGTTTTCGATAGTTCATTTATAGGGAGTATATGCATGTGGGAACGGGGTTATGGGAAAATCGTTCACTGTACCGCCGAAAGGAATTTGGCCTGCAGAGGTGCGAAGACCCGTGAGTGAACCGATACTAACCCTTTTTCCACATGCATATACTTTACGCCACTTTCCACACTTATTTAGTCATGGAACAACTCGCTTCCAAGATCAAAACCCATACAATGCAAACAAAACGACATTCTAAAGCATGGCGGGCAATTGCTTCTCTTGCCACAATGTGTTCAGGTCTATTGCATAGCTGGATTGATTCACCGAGGGATCACGAGTGTGTGAACTGACGGGGTGGTATGACTGGAATGATGTGGAAAACGGCCTAAAACACCCAACAATACCAACAAAACGACCTCCGAAAGCAGGGCGGGCAATTGCTCCCTTTGTCACAGTGTGTTCAGTACTATTGAGTAGCTGGGTTGAATCACCCAGGACGCATGAGTATGTGAACAGTGCGTGTGATTTGACATATATGATGTTGAAACCGGCATACAACACCCAACAATACAAACGAAACGACCTTTTAAATCATGATTAGCAATGGCTCCCCTTTCCACACTGTGTTCAGTCCTAACGCATAGCTGGGTTGAATCACCCAGGAAGCATGAGCATGTGAACAGTGCGTGCGATTTTACATACATGTATATGATGTTGGAAACGGCGTAAAACACCCAACAACGCAGTCAAAACGACCTTTGAATACATGATGAGCAATGGCTCCTATTACCACACTGTTTTCAGTCCTATTGCCTAGCTGGGTAGACTCACTAAACAAACATGAGTGTGTGCAAACAAAACGACCTTTTAAAGCATGGCGGGCAATTGCTTCTCTTGCCACAATGTGATCAGGTCTATTGCATAGCTGGATTGATTCGCCGAGGGATCACGAGTGTGTGAACTGACGGGGTGGTATGACTGGAATGATGTGGAAAACGGCCTAAAACACCCAACAATACCAACAAAACGACCTCTGAAAGCAGGGCGGGCAATTGCTCCCTTTGTCACAGTGTGTTCAGTACTATTGCGTAGCTGGGTTGAATCACCCAGGACGCATGAGTATGTGAACAGTGCGGGTGATTTGACATATATGATGTTGAAACCGGCGTAAAACACCCAACAATACAAACGAAACGACCTTTGAAATCATGATTAGCAATGGCTCATCTTTCCACACTGTTTTCAGTCCTAACGCATAGCTGGGTTGGTTCTCCCAGGGCCCATTAGTTTGTGAACTGTGAGGTCGATTGGACATAACTGCTGTTGAAAACGGCCTAAAACTCCGTACAGTGCACTCAAAACGACCTTTGAAAACATGATGAGCAATGGCTCCTTATACCGCACTGTGTTCAGTCTTATCGCGTAGATTGGTTGATTCACCCAGGAAGCATGTGTGTGTGTGAGCAGTGAGGGTTATTTTAACATAAATGCTGTCGAAAACGACCTAAGACAACCAACAACGCAATCAAAACGACCTTTGAAAACATGGTAAGCAATCGCTCCTCTTACCACACTGTTTTCAGTCCTATTGCCTAGCTGTGTAGAATCACCCAAAAAAACACGAGTATGTGCACTGTGATGGCGATTGGGCATACATGCTGTTGAAAACGGCCTAAAACCCCGACAATGCAAGCAAAACGACCTTTGAAAACATGATGAGCAATGGCTGTTTTTATCACAATGTTTTCGATAGTTCATTTATAGGGAGTATATGCATGTGGGAACGGGGTTATGGGAAAATCGTTCACTGTACCGCCGAAAGGAATTTGGCCTGCAGAGGTGCGAAGACCCGTGAGTGAACCGATACTAACCCTTTTTCCACATGCATATACTTTACGCCACTTTCCACACTTATTTAGTCATGGAACAACTCGCTTCCAAGATCAAAACCCATACAATGCAAACAAAACGACATTCTAAAGCATGGCGGGCAATTGCTTCTCTTGCCACAATGTGTTCAGGTCTATTGCATAGCTGGATTGATTCACCGAGGGATCACGAGTGTGTGAACTGACGGGGTGGTATGACTGGAATGATGTGGAAAACGGCCTAAAACACCCAACAATACCAACAAAACGACCTCCGAAAGCAGGGCGGGCAATTGCTCCCTTTGTCACAGTGTGTTCAGTACTATTGAGTAGCTGGGTTGAATCACCCAGGACGCATGAGTATGTGAACAGTGCGTGTGATTTGACATATATGATGTTGAAACCGGCATACAACACCCAACAATACAAACGAAACGACCTTTTAAATCATGATTAGCAATGGCTCCCCTTTCCACACTGTGTTCAGTCCTAACGCATAGCTGGGTTGAATCACCCAGGAAGCATGAGCATGTGAACAGTGCGTGCGATTTTACATACATGTATATGATGTTGGAAACGGCGTAAAACACCCAACAACGCAGTCAAAACGACCTTTGAATACATGATGAGCAATGGCTCCTATTACCACACTGTTTTCAGTCCTATTGCCTAGCTGGGTAGACTCACTAAACAAACATGAGTGTGTGCAAACAAAACGACCTTTTAAAGCATGGCGGGCAATTGCTTCTCTTGCCACAATGTGATCAGGTCTATTGCATAGCTGGATTGATTCGCCGAGGGATCACGAGTGTGTGAACTGACGGGGTGGTATGACTG